>VONZ01000495.1:127500-549883 GCA_012976165.1 Labeo catla | reverse complement strand
AACATTTGCAGGACCCATCTCGGTCCCAGCTTTAACCCAGCTAATATTTGATTGTGGGGCCCATGTGGGTTTGACATGGGCTGAAAAATGGGCTCTATATGGGATTGTCCGTGGGTTCCATAATGGCCCCATGCCAATTGCCCACATGGGTTTCATGTGGGATTACACTTGCCAACAGGTGGGCCCCAACTGGGCAACATGCAAAAGACCCATCTTGGCCCCATCTTTACTACATGGGCTGAAATATGGGTTTTAAGTGGGTTTGTCCACGGGTTCCATGTTGGCCTCATGCAACATACCCATGTGGGTTTTATGCAGGATTTACCTGGGCTTTAGGTGGGGCCCATCTAGGGATAACATGCAAAACCCATATGGGTTCCATTTAAATATGGGTTTTACATGGGTTTGTCCACGGGTTCCATGTTGGCCCCATGCAACTTATCCAATGTGGGTTTTATGTAGGATTTCACTGGGCATTAGGTGGGGCCCATCTAGGGAACATATGCAAAACCCATCTGGGTTCCATCTAAATATGGGTTTTACATGGGTTTGTCCACGGGTTTCATGTTGGCCCCATGCAATTTACCAATGTGGGTTTTATGCAGGATTTACCTGGGTTTAAGGTGGGGCCCAACTATGAAACATACACAAAACCTACCTAGGTCCCATCTTCAAACTCTATGTGGGAACTACATGGGATAAAGTATGGTTTGCAAGTGGTATTAAAAAAAAAGTTTTAAAGTTTTAAAGCATTAGCATTCAGCAGGTACACAGTGAGATTGAAATCTTTTCAAATCTCAATTTTATTGAAACTACTCATCATATGCTATATTCTGATACCTAACTGTTAAAATCATTTAATTGGTAAAGTTAACAAACTGAAAGCTTTGAACATTTGCACATAGAAAACAGAGACAGTAAGAAACAGCAGCAGCAACTATACATTTTTCAGTACTGCTTACACTGCAGCCAGACATTTGTGCATTCTAGACACCCTCAGTCCTCCTCTGTCTCTTGTCCCAGTAAACCATTTTGAGAGTTCCCTCTCAGATTTTTGCTGGTTGATCTTTGACATCAGTGCAGTCTTCTTAACAGCCTCTGCAAAACAAATATATTTAAAAATAGGACATTTTTAAATTTTTCAGGAGGATGAGGTAGGAAGATGCTGCCCTCCACTACAGTAAGGAAAACAACACAGTAAAAGCAAAGGTGCTTGTTTACAGGCTATTCCAATAACCTTTCTACAATATGTTTAGTAAACATGAAATATTATGTTACTTACACATGTTAAAATACTACAAAATAATAACTTTTACTTGGAGCAACTCAAGGGCGAGTAAATGACGACAGATTTTTTTGGTTTTGTCAACTATTCCTTTAAGAGTGTCAGTTTTAATAACTTAAATTAGAGCTGCATGATTTTGGATATATAGAGAATCCCATTTTTGTTTAGATTCAAACATATATCAAGATTCTGAACATCGAACTAAAAATAAAGTGTAATTTATTAGAAGTTCTGTACTAGAAATACTATGACTGGAGTCTATTTAAAATGTTTAATCTTGAATGATTTTTTTATTATTGTATAAATTAATGATTAAATGACTCTAAATGAATATATGTTGTTTCATTACTGGATGAATCTGTGTTTTTTTAATGAATCTCTTGAATGATTCAATGACAAATACATGTGTTTAACAGTCCCTTGTCAGCACCTACTGGTGTAATATCACTGATATAATCTTTATCTGAATTGTCAACTTTGTTTCAAATGATTTGCTCTATTTTGATAGCTACTGTAGACATCAGTGATTATATCCAAACTAAACTTTTATCCCAGTACTTCTTCAATCATTTAAATAATTCTAACAGAAAAAACGATAGGTGTTGTTCAAAAAGGTTGACACTGTTTTATTCCTACACATGACAACTGCCCTCTCTTTCTGGATCAGTAGGTACATTGACATGAAGCACTGTATTGCAAAAAAGCTCCATGTAAACAACTCAGTCGAAATAAAAATGCTCAAACCGATTACGATTTCAATTACTTTAGAAAGGTAGGACAAATCTTTTCTAATCCATTACAAAGGACATGTAAACACTTGATCAAATTGATAACTGAACTAGAAAAGTTTTTCGCATGTGTAATGAAGTAGAAATGACATATGATGCACAAAATGAGCTGATGTTGTTGTAATATTATATTAAAGAACATAATAAATGACTGCAATGTCAATCAAAAATTCTCTTTCTACTTATCAACTGTGAAGTGGTATAAGACAACATTGTCAAAGTGACCGTTTCAGACTCTGATTTGCAGACACCTTGTTTTAAGCATGAGAAAGGGTGTTTTTATTGCTTGGTTATATAGCAGCACAACACAAAGCTTTGTGGCTCGTAATCAGGAATCGAAAAAGATAAGATGTTAAGTTTGCTTTTTAAAACAAATTGATGGTTACACTAGTCAAAGCTTGTGTTCACATCTGGTAAGATAGTTGTCTACGTCTCCTACGATTAAAATTAATGGCTAGTGCGTTGGCTGCGACATACGTAAACCTATCAACATCCATCGCCATGACTTATCGAGAGACGAAAAAAATTACATTTTAGTCTCATAACATTGGTTAATGAAACTGCTGTAATTTCGCAACATTGTTTTATCAACAACATCGCAAAAGTTTTGTGCAAATCCGTAATGGAAATGCACCTAGTGTACTTTCTATACTGGATCCGGCGCGGCCCGGCACGGCACAATAAATCCCAGCTGGCAAATTGATGCCTTGTTTTATTTATGATGTACTGACAAAGTTTAAAGGGGTCACTGGGTGCCCATTTTCCACAAGTTTATATGATTCTTTAGGGGCTTAATGAGAAGTCTTTAACATACTTTGGTTAAAATTTCTCAGTGGTAGTGTAAAAAAAAACCCACCCATTTTACCATCAGCCCTTTTTAGAGTGAGCCATTCTGTTCCATGTTCCTTTAAACGCTAATGAGCTCTGCCACCCCGCCTCTATCTCCTGTGGGGTGACGATCAGTAATGTTTACTTTAGCCGCATTTAACCGCAAAACTTGCTAACTAGCACATTATTAAGAAAAGGCGAATTGCAAAGATGCATAAGAAACACCCATATACTCGCTTCTGCTGTAGGTGAAACTAGATTACAAATGATTCGCGTGAACATAGACGCATTTATTTAGGCTGCCGGGCACATTTCCTTCAAAAACAAAAGTAATGTTAATCCTCTGCATCTCAGATGTCGGGAGTAAATGATGAGTGCTACTATGTGCATTACTGCATCCAACAATAGAACACCTCAATTGCTCACTCGGAGATTCCCCTGCACTGGAGTCGAAACAATAATGGTGGTCGGACTGTTCTCAGCGCTCACTTGGCTCAGTTAGGGTGGGTTTAAGTTAAGACTGTCATGTCAATCAACTATCATGGAAGTGGCCTTGGTCCGTGTGACATCACACCGACAAGACACTGACAATGACCATATTTGAAAAAAGGCATATTACTTGGATTACATTGGATTTTTCCCTTAATTAAGATTTAAAAAATTCCACTGTGTAAATTTATATCATTATAGGGTGGTTGTGTACACACACTGTCAACACACATTTATGTTCAAACTTGTAAAAATAGGTTTTGCATCCGATGACGCCTTTAAATGATTTTCAATGATCGCTTGGCCACATCTAGTGTAGACAGACTTTAGCTGTCACGCCATGACAACTGTCACCTCTGTTTTAGACACAGTGTTAGTCATTTACGAATAAGATTAAGTGGGGTTTGGATCGAGATTATGAACTTTAATTGATTAATCGTGCAGCTCTAATTTCTGCTAATATATGTGTCTCTATCTATTTATGATAATATTTGAAGAGAAACATTACACTTTTAATTCAGAATCATAACTATACATTGTATCAAAGGTATAGTTCACTCAAAAATGAAAATTGTCATCATTTATTCACCCTTATGTTGTTCCAAACGTTGGTAACTAGACAGTTGATGGGCCCCAATGATTTCCATAATATTTTTTTTCCTACTATAAAAGTTAATGGCTACTATGAACTGTTTAGTTATCAACATTCTTCAAAAAATCTTTTTGTCTTCAACAGAAGAAAGAAATTCATACAGGTTTGGAAAAACATAAGGGTGATGAAGGGTAAATGATGCCAGAACTTTCATTTTGGGGTGAACGTTCCTTACCAGAAGTGAGAGTGCAATGTAGCAGATAAAGGACAATCCTCCTCCAAATTGGCAGTGATCAGCTGGGTCCTTGGTGAATCTGTAGTGGGGTGGGCCCGATGAGTCCTTAAAAAGAATAATTTCTTTTTTTACCATTTCTTTACAATCTTAAACAAAACATATTTAAATTGTACTGAAACTTGCCATTATAAGCCATTTAGGCAACATAAACAAACTGTCAGCTTTGAAACTGTTAGTTATGATAGAAACATGAACCTAATGCATAACAATACCATCAGAAAAATGTGAATCCCCAAAAGAAAGACAAAGAGGATTCACAAAAAAATTGACTCTTCCCGTAGATATCATAGCAAGGTAAATATAACTGTATCTTAAAACAGCTGTATCTTAAAAAAATTTGTACACCACAATTAAATCTACCATAATATAATTTTACCTGCAGTTGCATTTATCCTGATATGACACATCTGAAGGCTGTTATGTTCTCCAGTGAATAAAATAAAGGACTGAAGATGGTGACAAGTTCTATTTCCTTTTCTTTGGGCCACCTCAGAAAAAGAAAGACAACAGGGAAAAAAGTTACTCAGATTTTCTATCACCAGTGGAGGAAATGTGTTACAAATGTACTTATAATGATTATAATCATAATTCAGGTCTGGAAACAATGGTTAAAACTGATTAACATTTTACTGTAGTCTCTGTATTGGGTGCCTGTTTTCCCTGAAAACCGTGTGCTTGATCTAAAAATGTGAACCAATATCTTATCATTAGAAGTTATCAGTATTTGAAGAGGTGAAGTAAAAATATATACTCAGCAACGGTCATCTACACAAACATAACACTCTCATACAACACTTCAACTCTCCTGTATATTCCAGTGTTTTTGAGTGTGAATTACAGTTTAATCACTTACTTCACCTATTCCAGTGCTCCTTTACTTCTCATGCGTTTGAGTTTTAAACTAAACATTAATACACACAAACACACACCAACTTTCCCTGGTGAAAAAACAGCATATGCTGGTTAGGTATGTTTTGATGCTGGTTTTTGCTGGTCATGTTGCTGGTCAAGGACCAGCATGAACCAGCAAATGACCAGCAAAAACCAGCATCAAAACATACCTACCAGCATATGTAAACACTAATTTACACTGAAATACGTGCTAATATCACCAGCGCGCTAATATGCTAATCGCGATTAACCTCTCCCTTTAATTTCCTCTCACTCATATTCATTAATTGTGGGTACAAATCATAACTTTATGATGGTTTGACTGAAAAATGTTTTGTTACCTGACATCGCCATGTTTTCAGGATCTCACACATCCAGTCTGCCCCTTCTTCCGTGTTCACATTCCAGCTTCTGTTCTCCATTGACATCTCACAGTTCAAATTAGTTTACAATAAGAATGTAACAGGCACAATCAGGAACTGAGCGCGTAATCTTGCGGATCAGTAGCAGCACATCCCCAAACTGATTAGTATATTTTCAAACTGCACTAGTAAAAGGCGCGCGAGGCTGTCATTGGCCAGTTTGGTGAATGACAGTCACATTAACCAATCCTGATGAACGCAACAGGTGAAACAACCAATAGAAATTGTTTCAGAGTGGTAATGGAAAAAAAACTTTTTTTTTAACAAACGTGTGTGTATTTAGTTTTATTTTTTTGGTCAAACAGGGTTTTCATGACAGTGTATGAATAAAAATGTAATAGTGATATGTAAAAGTCCACACAGAAGCTCACTGCTCTTTTGAGATTAAAACTGTATCTATTATAATTATTGTTACTAAGGCTAATAATTAAAATTATACATATACATTTGGATTTTGAAGAGGTGTTTTGATCAAAATATCGTAAAATGCTAATAAATAAAATGTTAATAATCATAATTATTCAAAAGCCAGATATTTCTTGTTACAGACATGACATTTATTCAACTTTATTTTTATTATTATTATTTTTATTTATTTTTTTTTAAAGATTTTTTTGTTAAAAACAAATTTGAATGATTTAGCATTATACATTATCGATTTATGTCAATGTTAAAACAGCAGCTGACATTATTTCAATCATATTTCATCTTTGAAGGTCGGTCATGTGCCAACTAGACTGAAAAGAAAAGTCTGTACTGTTGGTTCAAAAAGAAAACTGAACACAAAACACAATATGCTAACTGAATGAAACAGCACTTTATTCTGAACCCCTGTATCATATGCTGCAAATACGATTTCTGGATATACATTGGATTTTTCCAATCAGAAACATAAATGTCCATTCTGTCTTTCTTCTGTCTGTCCACTGACATTTGTTAAGACATTTGCTTTAAACATTACAGTGTTTACAATAACTTTTGTTAACTCTAAAATACATAAATCCACTTTACCAGCTAAATTACTATTAATAGAAATGCCATGCTCCCGCACAAATGGAAGTTCAAAGACAATATTTTAAAAATGGTGAATAAGGTCAATACTGTACACACATAGATCCCAAACTCCACCTAGTCCCTATATGTGTACTACCTAGGGCCCATGCAGTCAGCCTATATGGGGCTGATTATGTTTGCTCATGTCCCCTATTGGATAACCAGACATGGCACTACCTGGGGACACATTCAGCACATGATTTCTAAATTGCCTAAAATAACCAGGTGTTGGTTGTTTTCACTGTGCTGATTGATTATTGTACAACATCAAAGTACCGCAAGAGCTATGCAGAGCAGAGCAGATGCTCCATCCTTTCAAATCATTCTCGCGGTACTTTGTTGTCATGCAATGATCCATTGCCGCAGCACAAGCAACCAACCTGGTTAATTTAAGCAATATAGAAATCCTGTGCAGAATATGTCCCCAGAAAGCGGCACGTTTGGGCACCCTACCACATGATGGGAAGATCACTACCCCATATGTATTTCCCCATTCACAACCCATACAGTGCTTACCCATGTGGGTACTACCTTGAGCCCATGTAGCCAACCTATAAAGGACTGATTGTGTATGCCCATGTCTGACCCATATAGTTTGGCAAGAGGGCCCTACACGTCTTTCACTGTTCAGAACCCATACAAAGATTACTTATGTGGGTACTACCTTGGGCCCATGTAGGCAGCCCATATGGGATTGATTGTGTTTACCCATGTTCTACCTATATGGTTTGACCAAGAGGGCCCCATATGTGTTTCCCCATTCAGAACCCATATAGAGGTAGCCTTTGTGGGTACTACCCTGGGCCCATGCAGGCAGCCTATATGGGACTGATTGTGTCTGCCCATTTTTTACCCATATGGTTTGACCAAGAGGGCCCCATATGGGTTTCCCCATTCAGAACACATATAGAGGTAGCCTTTGTGGGTACTACCTTGGGCCCATGCAGGCAGCCTATATGGGACTGATTGTGTCTGCCCATTTTTTACCCATATGGTTTGACCAAGAGGGCCCCATATGTGTTTCCCCCTTCAGAACCCATATAGAGGTAGCCTTTGTGGGTACTACCTTGGGCCCATGTAGGAAGCCTATATGGGACTGATTGTGTCTGCCCATGTTTTACCCATATGGTTTGACCAAGAGGGCCCCATATGTGTTTCGCCATTCAGAACCCATATAGAGGTAGCCTTTGTGGGTACTACCTTGGGCCCATGCAGGCAGCCTATATGGGACTGATTGTGTCTGCCCATTTTTTACCCATATGGTTTGACCAAGAGGGCCCCATATGTGTTTCCCCATTCAGAACCCATATAGAGGTAGCCTTTGTGGGTACTACCTTGGGCCCATGCAGGCAGCCTATATGAGACTAATTGTGTTTGCCCATGTTTTACCCATATGGTTTGACCAAGAGGGCCCCATATGGGTTTCCCCAATCAGAACCCATATAGAGGTAGCCTTTGTGGGTCCCGCCTTGGGCCAGTGTAGGTAGCTTATTGGGACTGATTGTGTCTGCCCATATTTGACCCATATGGTTTGACCAAGAGGGCCCCATATGTGTTTCCCCGTTCAGAGCCCATATAGAGGTAGCCTTTGTGGGTACTACCTTGGGCCCATGTAGGCAGCCTATATGAGACTAATTGTGTTTGCCCATGTTTTACCCATATGGTTTGACCAAGAGGGCCCCATATGTGTTTCCCCATTCAGAACCCATATAGAGGTAGCCTTTGTGGGTACTACCTTGGGCCCATGAAGGCAGCCTATATGAGACTAATTGTGTTTGCCCATGTTTTACCCATATGGTTTGACCAAGAGGGCCCCATATGTGTTTCCCCATTCTGAGCCCATATAGAGGTGGCCTATGTGGGTACTACCTTGGGCCAGTGTAGGTAGCCTATATGGGATTAATTGTGTTTGTCCATGTCTAACCCATTTGTTAAACTCATATGGGCCCCATTTGTGTTGCCCATTTCGAGCCCAAGCACTCATTTCCCATTTGTGACCCAACTAGGTCCCACATAGGGAGCCCATCTGTTTTTGCCCGTGTGGGACCTACTTAGCTGACCCAAGTGGGCCCCAGATAAGATGCCTATTTTGGGACCATGCCCACTTGGTACCCATGTAGACCCAGCAGAAACCATGTGGGCCCCACATATACATGTTGGCTGGGTCATTACTGTTACCATGATCACCTGGGACAAATACACAGTGACAGTCTTCACAACTAGCAGATTAATCTATATATTATAACGTACAGTATAGAAGTGTTATAATATATAATTTAACTGTATTTTATAAAAAAGAAATACACTAATAATATTAATTAAATATATAGCTGTTTATAAATACAAATTAAGAATATGTTAATATATACATTTAACAGTACCTGGTGTATTAACAAAATAAAACCACAGCGCTTTTCTGTGGATGACGTCATAAAATCACAGAATGAAATATGAACAAAAACATGTGAACGTTGAGGAATATTTACATTAGCATCACCTGTGCTATTCCTGTTCTTGGAAACGACACATTCCATCCCGAAAAAGAGACACAATAACACTCAGTTCCATGTCTGATTAATAAAACAAAGTGCTAAACTGTGAACACTTGGGAGTTTCACCTCCAAACCACTTTACCTGCTTACTGTGTTTTGTTGCTTGATAGCAGATCCCAAAGGGCTCACTTTCCAACGCTGTTCTCCCCAGCGTCTCATCCAGGTAAATCACAGTTCCTGGTTGTCTCTCTCTTGGTTAGTCTCATGGATATATTAGCGCATTTGTTGAATCATGTTCCTGTCGCGCGTTTCTCTTTATCTCTGGATGTTGTGTTTAAGGATAAACTCCTCTCAAACTCCATTCTCTCCTGCTGTATCTCCTCCCTCTCCCCGATCTCCTCCCTCAAACTGCACGGCTGGGGAATTTGTGCAAATTCGCTCCAGGTAAAGGAGGGGGTTGGAACTCGATATTGCAGCAGCACAGGTGGGAAAATAAGAGGAAGAGAGAGAGAAAAAACGACGGGAGTAATGCTAGAGAACAGGAGAGGAAAGGGAAAGCAGTTTGTGTTTTAATGCTTTGTCTATGAAAAACAATAATATTTAGTCTGTGGTGTAAAGTCCCATTAAGTATAAGTTACATTATTGCATGTATTTAATGCAATACATTCAAGAGAATGCCACCACAACTAACAGAGGAACGATATCGCTGGAAACACTTTCAGAACTATCTTTCTCAACTGTTGAATGATAAAAACATGGACAGCCAATCAGAATCCACCTGATTTTAAGAGTTCCAGCATTTAAAGCAGCAGAGGACAAAACTACAGCGCTTACAATAAACACAACCGTTGAGGGGTTGCACTTACGTCGCGGTTTATTCAGTTACCGGAAGCGCGGCCATATTGGCGATACTCGGATGTAAACAACAGCATGGATTGCACAGTTAATATACTACTGAATACGTTGTGAACTGTTAATTTATACTGTCTAAACCACAGAAAAACGTGTGGAAGCTGCTAAATCATATAGGGAAGGACTTAGTAGGTAAAGTTGCAATATTTTGACAAAGTTAATAGGTGGTAAAGATATGTACGAGCAGTATTAATTAAGATATTAACCAAATATTTCACCTACCTGACTGGAAATGATAAGAACGAACACAAATGTTGTCAAGATTCTTGCCCTGGAAATCCTGGTTCAGTTTGGCCAACCACAAATGCCTTTTGTTCCTCAGTTTTTTGCACTCTTCTCCTTGATTTGTTAGAACTTTTGGCAGTGTATAGTACTCCAAATGTGTTTCCCAGCCCAAAACATGATAATAACTGACCATTTTCAGTAGCAATAATCAGCTAAATATGTGCGTTTCGTTCAGTTCAATGGCTTTGTTTATGTTCAGTGCTGCCAATATGACCAATTGATGACGTGTCACGAAAACACTCTATATTGTTATCTTTGTAGTAAATTAGCGCTAGTTTCAGGTAACCAGATGAGTGGATGGTTGACAAATATTAGACTACTGGACAGCGCGAGTACATCCAGCTGGTTGTTATTAAAGAATAAAGCCCGACAGACATATCAGCAGTTGTATAAGACGGAAGGGTAAATAATTAGACATGAAACATTGATCAGAGAAAAAGCAGAGTGATACATTAAGCATATAATTACTAACAGACAAGATGACTCGTAGTAACCGGAGTTGAAAAACTGTTTGTGTTTTACCAGTTGTTATCAGGGGAAAAATACACCTTGGAATGTCGTGAGTGACTAATCAGAATCAAGTGTTTCGGAGAGCCGTGTTATAATTCGAAAGTAAACCCGTTTAGTGAGGTCATTACTAGTAAATTAAAAGATTAAAGCCCTGTTTACACCAGAGTAGTGTAAACGACAAGCGTAACCGTAGCAAACGTTATGCTTCTTAAAATGAAAATGCACTAGTGTAAACATAGCCTTAGGGGCCATTAACACGACAACGTTTTCAGCCAAAAATAAGAAACTTTTTATGCGTTTTGCCTGTTCGTTTACATGACAACTGTGTTTTGGGGACTGAAAATGCATAATTTTGAAAATGGGTTTTAAAGCTTTTAAAACTTTGAACGTTTTTGAAAACGCCACTGTTATCATTTTGTGCATGCATAATAAGTGTTAGTTATGTAGACATGCGCATTACATGTCGATTTTAAAGGCAAGCGCAAACAAACAGCATGCCAACTACTGGCCGCGCATATGTAATGCAGCGTTTTTGCAGATAAAGCTAATCGCTTTGAAAACGCTGTGTATCTGTGAAACTTTTTAAAAATGCGAAGAGAAAAACATTTCCATTTTTGACTACATTGTTGTCGTGTAAACGTGGCCTAAATGTAGAATGAAAGTACAATTACAACAGCAGCAGATATTTATGCTGTACCCAGCTAACAGGAAACTTTTTTTAGAACTTTGGCTAACATACTGTCAAAGTTCTAAACAAACATCAGTCCGTATCTTTAATAATGTTCTCAAAACACTATACATTGATCACAGAAAGTTAAGAACATTCAAAAGTAAATTGATAACAATGATAAACAAAACAATGTTACCATAACATTTTATTTTTAAAACTGGACGTTTTGAATGTTCAGACAACATTCAAAAACAGTGTTTTTCATCAAAACATCCTACAGGAGTTCAATCATTTGTTTTCAAAACAGCATAAAAGGTGTGCTATTATTGAATCAGAGGGATGTACTGTAATTTATGGAAAGAGCATGATTGCATGTGTTCAGGAGAGCATTCATACACATTGCCATATGCAATGTGAACACTGTGCACAGTATGCAAATGTTCTGTGTACATGGACCAGATTTGCCTAAGTTCAAGTTCAAGTTCAAGTTCAATTTATTTATATAGCACATTTACAACAGCCATCAGGCTGACCAAAGTGCTTCACAGAAAAGCATAATCGTAAAACATACCCCAAAAACAATACACACAAAAATAAAACAACCCGTTAACACAACTGTATAACAGAATTAATAAACTAAAGAGAAAAAATAAGTTTTGAGCAAGGACTTAAAAGAAGACAGAGAAGGTGCCATTCTAATCTCTAAAGGCAAGAGATTCCAAAGTTGAGGCCCTGCTACCGCAAATGCCCGTGCCCCTCTACGTTTCTTTTGAAACAACGCTACCATATAGAATGAAACAACGCACCATATAGAATGAACAACGGTGAAAAGCACCTGTACAAAAACGCAACTGTGAATGAACTCACATGGTTTGTAGAAATGATGCGAGAATAGCTAATGAAACTACAACATGCTAAAGCTTCGTGGTAAGAATACTATCGAGGTGCCTAAGTGTGCAACAACAATGTAAGGAATACTATATTTCATAACGCAACGTCCTTAACTTCTTTAACCATGGTACATGAGTTTGCAAACTCGTTAATTATCAATGTAACATGATTAATACACCACCATTTCTCTTCTTCTTTCTTCAGACCATCTGCTGTAACTCTCCCATCCTGTGGGGGCGCTGCAGGAGATCCCAACTCTTGGTGATTATCTTTCTAAAACCTTTCCCGTGACCAAGGCACCATATAGAATGAACAACGGTGAAAAGCACCTGTACAAAAACGCAACTGTGAATGAACTCACATGGTTTGTAGAAATGATGCGAGAATAGCTAATGAAACTACAACATGCTAAAGCTTCGTGGTAAGAAAACTATCGAGGTGACAACCTTCACAGAAATGATCACAATTTCAGTCAGCTAAACCTCAGGGGTACTGTACTATACTAAAATAATGAATAGAGGTAGGGAAATCAAGTTAATGACAATTGTAAGGAAAAGAGGTTTGGTGAGAAAACAAACAGATGAGTGAGTATGGATAGACAGAACTACACTAAATTAATGACGCTACATTGCTTCAATAAGCGTGGTATTGTCCAGCTTACAGAATAACCTGGAACAGACAGGAGAAATCAGAAACCAAATTTCCACACTGGGATGAGTTTCTTGAATCAGTTTTTGCATAGACGCTGCATGTCATCTAATGTAAATGCTGTGGCCGTCCATCATGCTCACTAATGTATGCAATCAAATGGGTTTGTGAATCAAGTATCTTTGACAGTGGAAATTCACAGACACAGAGGAAGATCTAAATGTTAATGTGTAGAGGCTAGTAAACCATATCTCATATTTAGACTGGAAAAAAACTAAAAGGACAAGAAGAATTTGTCAGAAGATTTTGTGCGCAAACATAAGAGCATTTATTAGGGTCAATGACATATAGACATAAATATCAGGTTTAAAACACGTGTGCTGAGTTCTGTGGTAAGAAATGTAATCTTTTTTTGATGCTGGTTTTATATGCTTTAGAAAAATTATACCAAGAATAGTTACAAATTTAATAAGCATAATATGTAACCATAAAGTAAACAGATTTCCTTTAATACATGTTACTTCTTAACCCTTATATATGTTGAATATTTTAGAAATACTTTCATATTTTAAATTATTACAATGTAAATAATTTAACATTTTCAATCATTCTAAAAAAAGTGACAGAAATATCAATAATAAAACACTTATACTTGATTTGTTCTTTTAATAAGGCTTTTTTAATTGTTTATTATAAATGTGAAAAATTACACTAATGTGTGAATAGTTTATAAATATTATAAGCTATTAATATATAAATATTGTTACATTTTTGGTGAGTTGCACCACAAGACATTTTAATCTGAACTAACCTTTGATCAAAAAAAGGGTCAAAAGTGTTTTAGTTTAAAAGAAGAAGAAGAAGAAGAAGAGGAAAAGACAATAATAAAACATTATGTAGATTTTAAACTACTTAAGGATTTAGCTTCATTAACTGTTCTTAATGAGGCAATTTTTCATGAATCAGGGTTCCCACACCTTGGCTAACATCAAATTCAAGGACCTTTCAAGGACTTTCCAGGTCCAATACCCTCAAATTCAAGAACTTGTGGGGACACATTTCAAGTGAGAGCAAAGTTACATCGTAAGCAAAGTTACACCTTGTAAGATACAGTGTTACAGTTTTCACGTGTCAAACATGCAAAACTATGCAAAAAAGCATTTTATTCAAACTTCACAGCCTATTTTTGCAATGTTCCACCGTATGTCTGTGAAACGCTAAGGTACCATCGTAGTAGTTTTGTGCAGGCGTGAACGTTATGGCAATGTAACGCAACACACAACGTAACGCATAAATGTGCGTAACTAACGTCATGTCACTGAATCTCTACAACTTACCAAATCATCTTTTTATGTTCAAAAATCTTACAACAAGACAAATTTATGTATGGCTTATCAGGTCTCACTCATCACGTTTGGATTTCTTGGTGTACTTACTGATAATGATCTGACTTTCTTACAGTACATCTCAAACGTATCTCAGTTTGACTGTAATGGCAGATTTTTTGCAGTGCGGTTGGGGTTGGTGGGTGTAAAGTGGATTAAGTGACCTAGTTGCTCTACCTGAGTGTTGATGCTATTGTAAAAACCATACCAGACATGCACCAGAGCAAAAGCAGTGGTTTTGTAGAGGAAATAGCACAGAAGGATGCAGATGTGGTAGTATGACCATTGCCCACGTACCAGCAGCAGCCTGCGAAGGAAGCTGAAGTGTACCAGAGAGAAATCAGCACTGTGGAAATTTTACGTTAAAAATCTGAAAATTTTAGATTAGTCTCTGCTTATCCACATTTCCTAGTTTGATCTCAGGTTCAGCTCAGTATCAGCCTGACAGAACTTGGTGTCTCTGCAGTTGGAAGAAGAAGAATAATGTTGAGACATTTAGACAGTCATCATGAGACAATTAGACAATAATCACTTAACAGATTTCTCTAATGACAGAAATGATCATTTCAAGTATATACTAAAAACATTTTTCTAAGATATTAAACATGAAACTGCATAACATTGTATTTTTCTGTAAGATATCGAAACATCCATAAAATAAGATACATTTTATTTATTTATATTATAGAGGTCATGACATGAGAAACCAGATTTCCCGTTTTGTTTGCTTAATACATCCTGCAAGTTTCATAACCTAAAATGTCCTCATCATAAGTAAAAAAAACATTTATGTAATAACCCTCAGAAAACGGCTCGTTTGGAACCAAGGTGCAAGGTGAAGTCATCCGGACAAAGTCGTTTGCATGAAAACCGTCTCCAGTGTAAGACACTGACAAATAGTCATCTTCATCAACCGCAGGCCCCGCCCACTGGTGTTCAGTTGCTTAATGGCTGATCACTTGAATATGCTGAATGTGAATGTCATTGCGACAAAAGAAAATAGAAATTACAGTCACTTCCGTTATCTTGTCTTCACTGGATACAGTATACAGATGCGTGTTCGCTTTCAGACACTGTCATTAATAGGACAAATGGAGTGCAAGAACATTCGCTCTGACGCATTTTTGTTTAAACAGCCCGTTTGTGTCTTAGTACAGATATCAGAAGTATCCCAGCGAAAGGAACAAGTGGATAGTTTATTTTAAACATCCTGGATCATGTCTGAGAATTGTTCGGACTGTGGAGCACGTTGTTTTGTATTCGAGGCACAGTGTGATGGAGAGTTTACAAACCCTGGTGAAAAAAACAGCATATGCTGGTTAGGTATGTTTTGGTGCTGGTTTAAGCTGGTCCTTTGCTGGTTTATGCTGGTCCTTGACCAGCAACATGACCAACATAAACCAGCAAAAACCAGCTAAAGACCAGCATAAACCAGCAAAGGACCACCTTAAACCAGCATCAAAACATACCTAACCAGCATCCCAGCATCAAAACATACATACCAGCATATGCTGTTTTTTTCACCAAGGAAGAAACATTTGTTGAAAGATGAAGCGGTTCTAGATCTGACTGCAGCTGCGACACAAACGGTAAGTAAATGATTTCATATTGCTTTGTCCGGAAATTACATTTTATTTTGATCATGCTGTCAAAATACGCACATGCAATAGTGAGGGGGTGTTAATACTATTGATAATAGTGTCCAACTCCTACCGAGCCTTAAAGGACACGCTCCTTAAAACAGGTCATTTCAGAGGGTTGAAAATAATCATTTTTCCACATATTTATTTATATTTTGTGCAAACACTCGACTGATGTCCTAAAGTCAGTTTGGAGTAAAAACATGTTATTAAATGTGGTATTTTTACATGCTTTCAGATGTAGCAGCATTTCTACTCATCCCAGCATGAGAAAATAGAAGTAAACTGACGAATATAAACCGGTGTGTTTTCGGAGTGTTTTGCACCACTGACTCTAATCGAACACCATCAGCTGCTTTTCGGTCAATTCTGCAGGTCAAATTGGCGGTGAAGCTCGTTGGCGAGAGCTCCTCAGCAATTCGATATTGAGTTGGGCGAATGAGCACATAAAAAAACGACATCATGTCTTTTCCTTTTCTTTTTAAAAACTGGGTGTTTTGTGTCATGATTGTGTGTTTGCGATTGGTCTGTGGGAGTTTGGATGGGACTTTAATACCGCAACTACAGCTCATGATCTCTACTGCACAGATTCGTTCTCCAAATGAATCACTACTGCACAGACTTGGGCTCCACATGACTTAATTGGGGCAAGATGACAGCAGCCATACTAGCACTATTTTGGCTTCACTTTTCTCTTGTGGAAGGAAGTGGAGACGCATTGTCCATCTTTTTTTACAGTCTATGAACACTCAAAAGCAATGTGACTGTGCATCTGTAACCCTAGTTATATGCATGTATAAATATCTTTATTTGCAACAGACTTCAGCAATGATTTTGCTAAACTAACACAATACACTGAGACAAAGACATTAGTTAACACAACATCAAAAAGTTACCTGTAATATTGAGTTAATACATATTAATGCTGTCAAAAGTACCAACTATGATTCCAGTCGGTACTGAAATTTTAAAAATGTCCTTCTGAATGTGACATCTACCTATACATATCTATGGCCTTATGCTGTAAAAAAAATGCAACTTTATATTTTCCAGTTTACAAACCTTTTGAGTCTCAAATACTGAAAGATGCTATTTTCTTACATAAAAGCTGATGTCAGACCAACAAAAGTACCCCAAATGTTGTCCCAACTAGTGAAACACAGTTGTCTGAACAAAGAATTTCATATTGTTGAAATGTTAAGACTTTGTGAGTTCCCCGCATACATTGCAGCATGAATAAATTATGCAGTTACTGTTATAGGATTATTGTTTTGCTGTTTGCTGACCTTATTTAAACTTTTTTTGTTGTTGTTTTGTCATTGTTGGTTATTTGTTGTACTGTGATGTAAAGAGCTCATCTTTTTAAAGGGGTCATCGGATGCCCATTTTCCACAAGTTGATTCGCTAGGGTTTTAATGAGATGTCTATAACATACTTTGGTTAAAATTTCTCAGTGGTTGTGTAAAAAACATCCTTTTTACATTGTCAAAATCCGCCCTTTTCAGAGCAAGATGTTTTTTTGCATTTGCCTTTAAATGCTAATGAGCTCTGCTCACCCCGCCCCTCTCTTCTGTGAGTGACAAACAGTTTTGTTTACTTTAGCTGCATTTAACTGCGAAACTTGCTAACTAGCACATTATAAGAAAAGGCGATTTGCAAAGACGCATACTCACTTCTGCTGTAGGTGAAGCTGGATCACGAATGATTTGTGTGAACATAGATTGCATTTATGTAGATCGCTGGGCGCGTTTCCTTTAAAAACAAAGGAGTAAATGATGACTACTATGTTCATTATTACATCCAACAACAGAACAGCTCAATCGCTTAGAAGGCATCCTTGTCTTCCCCTGCACCAGCATGGAAACAATGGCGGTAAGACCTGCCCTGACTCACATACCACACTAAAGGTGAGTTTTGCATCCAATGAACCATTTCCTGGATCTTATTCTTGTAAGATATTTTACAAACAAAGACAATGTTGTCTAAAAGATTAAGTTATCCATTAAGGTTTCTATAACAATTAACTGTTTGTCCCTCGTAAATAAACACAAAATTGCTAATGTGGTGACTTAAACAGGAAAAAATAAATTACCTCAACAACAGTAATCGTTGTTTCAGGTGATGCGACAAGAATTTTTCTATTAGCAAAATGAGACAATGGGTTCCTGCTTTTCTATATTCAGTAAAATTATTAACAATGAGATATTAGTAATATGTTGCTGCCTTGGATAGTCCAAATCATAGCAACTTCCCTGTGCCACCCAAGCATTTTCAAGCGCCACTAGCTGGCCATTTTAAGAAGAGCGCCTGAAATTTTTTGCAGCTGATTAAAAACTTTTTGGTGCACACACGTTATTGAATGCTTATTGTTAGGCATATGGCCTGTTAGTCTTTTTTGCATCTATGCAATATACTGGAGCCAAACCGGAAAAAGTAGACCAGAATATTCCACTGCGTTTCTGGACACACAATTTGCATAGCTGTATTATGCTAATAGTAAATGACGTGCCTGAGCGTCCTGTTTACGAATGATTGGAATACATTCACATACACGTTTAACTATCAAATCGGATGTTTACGAGGTTGTTTGTGACTTCGGAGGAAAATTTTTTGGAAAGGTCTGTTTTAAGCGTAAATAACTCCAAATTTACTCAAACTTACATAGGCCTACTTCCAAAAGATATGTTTAAATTTCAAGTTATTGTTTAGATATTTTACTTGAAAAATATATATTTCTGTGGCCTTATTTATTTGTACATACATTCAATTATGTGTGAATGATCAGTTAGTTTAAATCAATCACCTATAGCATTTGGCCAGAGGGAGATGCTCTTACCCACAAATGTTAGTACATAGTAAAGACTGTTGGTTCACTGACATTAGGCCTGTCTTTTGTTTTAACTGAAAATGGTGTTGATTGAGATTGTGACTGATAAAAGCTCTCCAATTCCACTCACTACATCATAGGCCAGATTTCTAAACCCACGTACAAACAGAACATTCAGCAGCGGCACAATTTCGATAAACCTAGGCAAATAAAGGAACAAACTGGATGAAAGACACATGATGCACAAACTAGCATATTTTCACACCCCCACTAACCGTACTCTAACCACTAGGCACTACGCAAATGATTCATAAGGACAAACTTGGTTTTAATTTGCCATTAGTGTGTGGTGACATGCCGTGCCATGGTGGTTCAGTGAATAGAAAGTAATCTATTGACTAAAAGTTTCCTTTGTATTTCTAATCAATGCCTAATGTAAGCCTGTGAATATCTGAAAAAATAGGTAAAAGGCATTTTTACTTTTCGTTAATTTTATAAAAGATAATAATCATTTTGTTTGTATGCTATACATAAATATAATAAAAAGGACAGAACAGAAGTATGCTATCCTGAAATAAAATTTTGTCTTTTTTTTTTGTCTTCAAATAAACGGCACGGTTTGCAAAATTCATTTTAGAACAGTAGTTGGCATGAAATGCTTTCAGTATGACATGCTATACTATAATATTCATGAATCCAAACAATGTCATAAGAAACATAAGCTGTCATAATTCTCATTCAGACATGTATAACATTAACTGTGCAAAGCCTTTTATCACAGTAAAGGAAATTAAACCCTCAAACCTGTGTGACCACAACAAGAAGAAAGCATTTGCTGCGTGCTGAAACTGTTAACAGGTTAGGTGGAAGAAAGGTCAGGCAGTATTTTTGAAGCTCCGCACCATGGCAACAACCCATTAGGAACATATACAGTATATGTATGTTTTTTTAATAAATATTATTCAGTGAATTTCCCACCTCAGTATGGTCTACAAAAGTTTCGAAGCTACAGCATAATTAACGGCTCCGATGGAAACATCAGAAAGATTTGTGGCGCAACGACTCAAAGCGGCCCTTGACCTGGACTTCCCAACTGAAAACATCTGAAGGGTTCCAAATCATGGTTTAAACTCTCACGACATTCATAAGTTTCATTTTCCATATAATGCTTGACTGTATGATTCATATTTTGGACCCACAGTTTATAAAGAATCTCATATGCTGTTTGTGAAAAGAGTTTATACCAAATATAGATGTGTATTATTGAATTATGTCTTTTATTTTGGGGGGACAACCTCCTGCTTCTCTCATATTCTCCCAAAATCTGTCACATTACAAACATAGACAAATATAGCATACAATAGTGATTAAGAATGGATTAAGACAGTTTTTTTAGGTGACTCTCAGACTCACCTTTTGAAAATATCCATAATTTTCACATACAGTATGTTACCACCATGTCTCTTTTATTAACTCTTGTGAAATTTGACAGTAGAAAATTAGGAAGAGGCAAAATATATTCAGATATATTCAAGATCTCACAAATAAAAAGGCTATTTTGCACATTTAATTACTGTATTTTTGATTAACATGATTTTTTTTTATAGTTTGTTCATCACATTGCACATGAAAGGTCAAATTAAGTGTATTGGATCATGAAGCCTTCAGTTCTGACTCATGTTGCTTTTTATAAACATTGTGACTGTTTTTTGCTTAGTGAACCATCAAAACTCCCCAAAATCCCACTAAAAATTTTTGACTGTTACTGTTCATTTCATTGACGCATTGCCTAAGCGCTTTAAGGTTGAAGGCCTAAGATCAAAGGTTTTGTGATTTGTTCATGCAACCTCACATCATTTGTTCTTTGTAGATTACACACATTTTAAAAACTATTTTGTTACCCTTATTTTAATTAATGAAAGGTTTAATTAAACACACCCACTGTGTTCATGGTGTATGTGTACTTGGATGGGTTAAATGCAGAGCACAAATTCCAAGTATGGGTTACTATATTTGGCTACAGGTCATGTCACTTCATGTAACATTTCTTTTCCTTTACTGAAAAACACATAAAGGAACACCTAATCCCTGAATTTACTCTCCAAATCCTGTTCTTTTCAAAGAATGCTAGGAACTACATATCTACTCCAGTTTGTGTAAACAAAAACTATTCAATGCAGTTTAACACAAATTAGCCTAGGTAAACTGAAGTTTTAAATAAATTAGGTAGCGTGAACACAATGAAATTGACAGGTTACTTATGGTATGAAGCGAAGTCTCCGCTTTCAAGCTTTGCAAGGAATTCAAACAATACCGTTTTGTGTCGTGACAGATCGCGCCTCAGTTCAAGCGCCACTTGAACCGACCATCTCTTCCTCTTTAGGAGTTATAGCACGAATAAACATTAATGAAGATCAGAAAGTATCTTGTTTCAACCGCGGAAAGACGTCAATACGCTAGGGTGACCAAGGTCCCCCTTTCTGGGGACAATCCCGGATTTTGGTGTCCTGTCCCCGACTGGAGCTGTCCCCGGAAATGTCCCCGTTTTACAGCACGCTCAAAGCAACTCGCAAATACGCTGTAAAAGCCCGACCAATTTAGCCAGCTAGCAATCGTATGATTGTGATTATTTTCAACAGCAGAGACCGCTGCCAGCTTGGCCGCATATGGCTACTATGAAGAGCTTGGACGACAGCAGAACTCTATTATCATCAGTTATCGAAAGAGACGCCGTTAAAGGAGAAGTCCACTTCCAGAACAACAGTTTACAGATAATTTACTCACCCCCTTGTCATCCATGTTCATGTCTTTCTTTCTTAAGTCGTGAAGAAATTATGTTATTTTGAGGAAAACACTTAAGCTTTTTTCTCTATATAATGGACTGATACGATGCCCCGATTTTGAACTTCCAAAATTCAGTTTAAATGCGGCTTTAAACGATCCCAAATGCCGTTGTAAACGATCCCAGCCGGGAAAGAAGGGTCTTATCTAGCAAAGCGATCAGTTATTTTAATAAAAATAATACGGTTTATACTTTTTAATGTCAAACGCTCGTCTTGTCTTACTCTGCTTGGACTGTTTTTGTTCAGGTTCATGATAGTTAGGGTATGTTGAAAAACTCCCATCTCATGTTCTCCCTCAACTTCAAAATCATCCTATGTCGCTGTTTTACCTTTTTTGTTAAGGGTGTTTGATCTACTTTGCATGTTCACGTTGCAAAGACTGGGTCTGTACTTCTGCAGCAATGTAGGATGATTTTGAAATGATTTTTGAAGTTGAGGGAGAAAATACGATCGGAGTTTTTCGACATACCCTAACTGTCTTGAGTCAGAATAAACAGAGCTCATGGAGGGAATTCAAGACGAACGTTTGAGATTAAAAGTATTTATATTGTATTTTTTAAATGAAAATAACCGATCATTTCGCTAGATAACACCCTTCTTCCTCGGCTGGGATCAGAGTATGTGAGCGGAGTGGAGCGACAACAATTTCCCCTCCGCGCTCCGTGCATTTTATAACCGCTCCGCTCCAGCTCCGCTCCGGGTTCACCGTTTCCCGCTCCCGCTCCACTCCTTGCTCACTGATACAAGAAACACCGCTCCGCCTTCGCTCCGCGTCTAAACTATATCAGTACGTTTGAAATACCACAGTTCTGTTCATAACGTATATTAAAAGAAGAAAGTAACAGAAATAAACGGAAGTATAGTTTTAAAGTGGCTTATTGGAACACTAGTACGCAAACTTTTTTCCTCATGCCAAGCTAACATGGTTGTCAGTGTGCATTAAAAGGTACAATTGCTGCTTTTTGCAGTGCAAATGTTTGTGATTAAAAAAAAATAATAATAATAATAACAATACGTTTCGTCAGTTATTTTACGTACAGATCGCTGCATTTCTTATAGATTTCTTCTCATTTGAAATCGGATATACAGATGAAGTACCACAGTAAGTTTACATTTGTTTGAATGCATTATTACATCACGCTTTCACTTGAAAATATTCAGTATCTTGAAAGAACAAACTAATTCATTGACAACTATAATTTTCTGCTCATGTCCATTGCCGTCATCCTAGTTTTCACATTATTTATAATTTGAGTGATCCATCTCCATCAAGCTAGCTAAACAGGCTATGTTTAACACGTGAATTCTTGCTATATATGCAGTTATATTATGGGTCGTTGTCATGAATTGTACTCGTGAAGGAGCGGTAGTGGAGCGTTTTTGGAGCGAGTAAAAACCACAACTCTCCGACTTTTAAAATTTCCGCTCCTCACTCCATTAAAAATCACACCGCTCCACTCCGCGCTCCGCTCCCACTCCACTCCGCTCACATACTCTGGCTGGGATCGTTTACAACCGCATTTGTACAAAACAAAATAAAACAAAAGTAAAATAAATAAAATAAAAGTTCAAAATCGGGGGAACCATATCAGTCCATTATAAAAAATGCAGAAATGTTTTCTTTAAAAAAAAACATAATTTATTTACGACTGAAGAAAGAAATACATGAACATCTTGGATGACAAGGGGGTGAGTACATTATATGTGAATCTTTGTTTTAGAAGTGGACTTTTCCTTTAATGGGTTTAGGGTAGTCACATACTAATATACACGTTAAAGCAAAGTAATGCTGTTTGTGTGCACTGTATAACAAGGTATGAAATAGTTGCGGGATTGTTTTGCAGACAATAGGCCTGTTAAACATTCATGAAACAGCTCCGATATGAATAATATATAAAATAATAAACTAATCAATTACACCGTGTCCGAACTACACGCGACGTGACAAAATTACTAAAATATCACAGCCATTCAGAAGCGCAGAAGTGCACTGCACTCCCAACGAAATGGTCAAGTTTATACGTTTTCATAAATAATAATTAATAAAATTGAAACATTTTTAGCATTATTAAAACTATACTGAGTGACTGATACCATCTTTGTCATGGAAAACCTATTGAGTGAGTTCGCAGCTTGAATTTATTTTTAAGATCTGAGGTAAATTATCTATTATTGTTGCTTTCTGTATGGCTATAAATGTCACGCAATATGATATTCAAACTCACATTAAACACTTTTAAACACTCGCTCAGTTACATTTGCAGAAAGCACATACTTTGTGGTCAAAATGAGCCTTAAATGCAAAATAATAAGCCCTTAGGGACAGAAAAGATCCATTTCCAAAAGCATAAACATAATATTTTTTAAAAAAGTTATAATTATTGTACTCACAGTTGTGGAAATGTTAATTCTGGAAACAACATATTTGTTAAATACAGTTTTATTTATCATATGTTCTCATATTTATTATTTTTTCTAAAGCCAAAATATTGTAATACTAGTTTGTACAATACTAGTTACAATATTTTGTAATACAAGTGAGATTTCAGTGATATTTCGACCACTGAACCAGGAAATATCCCGTTTTCATTTTAAAAATCTAGTCACTTTACAATACGCACTATTTTTCAAGTTCAAGTCCACCGACGTTAATCTACTATCCTTTTTGGTTTGTTTGTCGAACAAAAACGGCAGATTCGGCGTTATGATTGGTCAGATCGCCTGTCAATCAAACTCCCTGCGAAGGGTCAATAATATTAATGAACGAATGACTGGTTAGTGAGAGAAGGTTTTGTGAGAGAATTTCACCTATTGCATACCTGCTTGAAATAGTACGAGAAGAAAGGAAAACAAAACCTATAAAAGGTGCTTTCCCTAAACAGAAACAAACATAAACATAATTCCAAAGGGAATTCCCTCAGATTTTCCCCTCAGATATGAGACAATGGGGAGTGTCATAAATCAAATAGTACATTTAACGTATATATCTGTATATAATAACTATATACACTCTACCACTCGCACCCATAAACACATAAGTGAAATTCAGAAGTATCTACAATTTATGTCTTCAACAAAACATTTAAGCATAAATCATGACAAAAAAAAAATACAGTGTAGTGCATCTCTAAAGTATGGACTGGTGCTGTAGCCTATATTTTTATAAGATGAATAGTTGTGTATGTAATTAATATTACAGTATGTAATAGTGTATATTATCTGTGCTCTCGAGTACAGCTCAGTAGGTGGCAGAAATGCACTATTAGCTTTTCAGAGAGTCATACAGTCATAAAAAAAAAGAAAAAGAAGAACGATATCCATCAACTTCTATTACTCTTCAAGTCAGATGTCTAAAAAAAGGGGGTTTTATATATATATGAAATTCTATTTATTGTTATCGTGTATTTCCTATCAGACATTTAAGCATCTTCAAATGCAAAGTTTTCTTCACAGCCGACTGAAAAGTTGAGAGGATGTTGTTTTATTATGCATTAATCTTGTTGTCGTTGTTGTCATCTATCGTTTTCACTTCTCCTTTTTGCTTCATGGAAACAGATATAACTTTACACATCAGCGACATGCCACAACAATCTAACTTAAGGCAGGAAGCTTACTAGCGCTAAAAGTGTCTGAGAACAGCATTAGGTGTGAAGAAGACCGACCCGTCAGCCTGTACATGGTGTAAATGAAAACATATTTCTCAGATGACTATAGTGAGGACATCTGTGATATCTAATGTTTAATTCCTTTCTGATAGAAAGTCGAAATTAGATCGCTAACACAGATGCTGCTGTTTGTTTTAATGGCCTTCAACTAGCGCTCCATCTAGTGGCAGCCAAAGACACTGCAGCTTAATTAGCATCCATTCACCTGCTGCAAGACCATATCAAGGCCCCAAGTGGCCAAATCTTCCTCATTTCATATCATGCCCCCATTTAGTGTCTCAAATCAAAGGATTCCCCTCACTGTGGCCCCTGCATTTAAGCTATCAAAACTCAGTGGGCAGCGCTGAAGCCGTGTAGGAGGTTTGACTGCATGTACATGTGTGTGCGTGAGATAACACGTCTCAAGTCCTATCAAGCTCATCTATTTTTACACGTGGCCTCTCTCAGATACAGAGTGGTTTGCGAGATGAGAGGAGAGGCAGACCTACAGAGCCATTGTGACCGGTTGACCAGGTTGCTATTGGCAATGCTCCATTACAGTTTAACTGTTGCCCCAAGCCTGTCAAACCGCAACGAGCGCACATATCTCGCTCTGAAAGCCTCACCGCATGCGGTTCCACAGGTGCTGATGGAGGCCCAATAAAGGGCCTGTCCATGGCCATGACCTTGCGATCAAGCAGTGGCCATGATCTCAAATCAATCAGAACAAAGTGGATATTTTTAATTGCATGAAAAGATAAAACCACAGGTTGCATATTGTAAATGCAAGTATGTGGCCTTCTTGAGAGCAGAGAATGGTTTTGTAGTAGCTGTGTGTTATATTTCTATTTGGGTACAGTAGTCAGGTCAGGTATGTATTAATGCTCAACATTAATTAACAAAAATAACTTCTTTTGATAATTATGTACACTATACCAATCTATTTGAAGGCTTCTTGAAATTTAACAAACTGTGCGTATATGGACCATTTTACAGAAGTAGTGCAAAGTGCTGTCCCACAACCAAAAACAGATTAAAAAAGTATTTAAATATTAAAACCTCAGATGTTTACTAAGATCCTTCTATTATTTATTGAAACTCACAATGATATTTAAAATATCACTAAGAATATACATATAATCATCATTTATTGGGTACTTTGAGTTGGGAGGTGGCTGTCCCGAACCCTAAACCCTAAATTTCAACTTATGAAAAAGGATATTGAAATAATTTTGTTGTTTTTAAAAGTAACTTTTTGATTCTTTTAAAAAGTGAAGTTCAGAAAAATACTTTTCTTTGTAAATTGTTCCACACCTGTAGATCGATTGCTTTGTTTCGAATTATGTTGCTTTTTTATTCTTGGTGCGGTTCGCTTTCACACGGCAAAGTTTCTGAACTGATCAAAAGTGTTAATACAAGTCACGCGCGAGTAAACTGTCCTCTCATTGGTCAAAGTTCCACGGTTTATTTTCCGGGATTCCGCTCAGCTGTCATCAAGTTTTTTTTTTTTGTAGCTCTCGTATATAATTTTGAGCAGGAGTCCAGGATTCGTCAGGAAAACATTTTTAAAATGCACCTACAAAGAGAGAAATAAGATGGCATTATAAAATTAAAATTTTGAAAAAAAACGCTTTGGTTTTGAATGGCGAAGACGTGCCCACACACAGACATTCACAGGTTCATTAACAAAGCTACTGCTTTTCACAGAACTGTAATTACCCATTATACACTGTGATATAGCCTGGTTCGTTGGTCCGTTGGATCGGATTGCTTTTTCACTACAACCGAACCGCTCCAGAGTTCGTTTTCAATCAAAGCCGAGACCACCTCGTTCAGGCGATCTCTGACCGATTGTTTTGGCGCGGATCCGAGCGCTACTGTCGTGTTTACATATGCCCAAACGAACAAAGCTAAGGGGGGAAATGCACCAGGTTCTGAAACAAAGTGCAAGGTGTGAAAGCACCCTTATGTAAAAAAAAAAAAAAAAACGTGTCCTACTTTCTTCATGTCACCACTGAAACCATGAATGTTTTAGACCATTGGATGAGACTGATTTTACTACACCCCTACATTTATGATCATGAAATATTCCTGTGTCCCCCTCTCTCATAGCTACAAGGTGCAAGTACATAGGTGTCACCATTTTGAGGTAAATGTGTTCAAAAGTCTGAAAAATCTGTGTAACTCTAAAGAATGTCACTACCGAACACAATTTTTCTATAGTTATAGACTTTTTTGGATGTTATACTATAACATTCAGTTCTTAAATGTGTATCAGATTGTTGCTGATTAGCATCTTTGAGCTAGGTTCAAAAGTAAAATTGTCACTACCGAAACAAAAAGTCACGACTAAAACATTTGTTGGCGTTTTGGGAATGCTTTCGGGAACGCTTAATCCTTTATTTGAAGGAAATACACAAAAATTTGGTACTTTAGTATATTTTAGTAGTGTTTTAGTATTTGAGGTAAAATGGGATGTGGTCGCTACCAAAACATCACTGTCACTAATAAAAATGTGCAATCACTACCAAAACATTGGATGTTTTGTCAGAAATAAAGTATTTTGAGCTATCGACTAAGATGTCATGAGTTTTTGGTTCATTGTATATTCAAACTAATGAATCCTTAACTTTGAAATCAGCATGATGAAGTTTTTGCCTTTTACAAAGAAAATGTCTTCAGAATACAACAAATCTTATAAATAACACTTGAAATATTGTTAAAAATGTAATTGCTATTGATTCAGTTCAGATGCAAAACCAGCTAAATCCATCTGACGTCTTTCTTTAAAAAATGCATTTTTATCAGGCTCAGATGTATAGGTTTGTATGTAAGTACCAGTACTTCTGATTGGGCTGAGGCTGGTATTTTAGCGAGTTTGAAGAAAAAATATTTGATGGAGGTATAATATGTGTCGAGAGCATTCATTATCTCATTTTTGGCCGAGATGGCTTTTAGCTGGTTTTGCATCTGAACTCTTCATATATATATATATATATATATATATATAGATAGATAGATAGATAGATAGATAGATATAGATATAGATATATACAATGTTGATGTAAGCAAAATCGTAATATGTCAATATAACCCTTCTTATTAAATGATATATTATTGTGTTTCTGTAGTGACAAATTTGGGGAGAGGACAAATATTCCAAAACTGTCTGAAAATACAATATGAGAAATAACTGCACAGTTATTAGAAGTGTGTTCCTTGGATATTATACAATTTGCATACATACACATTTTTTGGAAAAAGACTTTTTTTTCCAACTCTAACTTTGAACCAGTTCTGTAGAATGTCATTTTCTTTACAAAACTACAATTTTAATACAAAAGTATCCCAGAATGCACCTTAAACCTTAATTGTTTGAGAATAAACAAAGTATGCTGAGATGAAATGAAAAAAGGCAGTCGACTTTATATAAGATATTATATATATATATATATAGTTTTGATGAATTTACTATTTTAAAGAAAAAATTATTATAGGTTTGCATGTACAAAAACAAACAAAAAAAACATTCAGACATTATCGCATTTTTATGGCCTAAATGAAACTTTTGAGCATTTTGTTTTAATAGATGCTCAGAGAAAAGCTGAAACGGTTCTCAATCACTCCTAGAGGTCAAAGGTCAAATGATACCGTTCAAAACTTTGGATTTGTAACCTTTGTTAATGTTTTTGAAAGATATCGTTTATGCTCACCTGCATTTATTTGATCAAAAATACAGAAAAAAAATCCCACAAAATTGTTAAATATTAGTACATTTTTAAATAACGGTTCTATTTGAATATATTTTAAAATGTAATTTATTCCCGTAATTCAAAGCTGAATTTTCAGCATCATTACTCCAGTCTTAAGTGTCCTTTACAAGTCATTCTAAAAGGCTAATTTGCTGCTTAAGAAACATTTCTTTTTTAAAAAAATAAAGATTTATTTTTGCCTTTATTAGAATAGGACAGATCATAGCTGATAGGAAAAGGTCCTCGAGCTGGGTTTTTAACTCAGGACGCCCGTAGTGCAATGGCGCTGTGTGTCTGTGCGCTGCCCACAAAGTTATCGGTGCCGACAAGAAACATTTTTGATTATTATTAATGATTTAAAAAAAAACGTAACGCTATACATTTTCTTTAGGATTTTTTGATGAATAGAAAGTTAAACAGAACAACATTTAATTCTAGCTGAAATCATTTGTAATATTATAAATGTCTTACCTGTTGCTGAATAAAAGTGTTAATTTATTTAAAAATCCCCAGCCTTTTAAAATGTTATACATAAAAGTCTATATAAACTACAAACTTGCATTACCTTTCATTGGATTCATCATATAAACATCTATAATGAATGCCTTCCTTGCAAGGAAGCTCAGATCTTGCTTGAAGAAGTCAAAGTCTCACATCAACATTTTCTTAGGCCTTTCTATTCATCCTCATCACCCTAAACAACCATTTGCCTACGATACTAAATACGCCAATGAACAAAAGGCGCACAGATAACGTCAAAACATCAGCGCTTCAAAAACCCAACATCTAATGTAAAATATCAGCAAAATTTGTTTTCTGGGAAGTGAGTAGGTGGATATGAATGAGGTTTGTGGGGTATACCCCGGTCTGTTGCTCTGCAATAGGCGCTTTGGTTTCTGTTCCGACGAACGACTCAAAAATGGGAGAGGGGCTAGTTAAAATGAGGTCGTTGTGAGGAGAAAACACTGACGACTCAGAGGCAGGAAGTGGTTTGAATTGACTTGAGAAAGAAACAGGGGGTGAGATTGGAGTTACTGTACAGACAAACAGCACAGCTGAACTGTATGCAAAGGTGAGGCCTGACAGTTTGAACTTCAATGTGCGACGGCTGCGGTGAGTGTTCATCCTCATTCACATGCTGCATGCTTGTAAAATGTGCTGTTTATGTATAAGTACATGAGGATCGATTACCTGGTTAAGCTCGAAGTGCATGTGCGCGTGTGAACGCACGCTCCGCGTGAGGGGGCTGTGTGCGGTAAACAAAACAGTACATCTGAACTACAGGTTATGTCCCACGTTAAAACATTTCAGTTCTGTGGAGCTTTGAGGTGGCGTTATGAGTCACGAAGTATAAGAAGACAAAAAAAAAAAAAATCACAGAGGGATCCAACAGCTATTCAATGAGTCACCGGTAAACACCAACAGGTATGCCACCTCGCCAACATTCTTCGCGACCACTAAGACCCCAAGCCTGAGATATGAACACCTGTTAAACACTCCATCTTGTGCTTTTTAGCCAATGATACATGGCCCATTTTCCTCTTGAAAACAGTCTTTAAATGTCAAATGCGGCTAATTTGTCAAACCAGAGTTTTGCAACCACAAGTGATGCATTGCATTACTGATTAACTCTTGTAAATGAGGTGAAGGCTACAATGCATCAATATCGCATTCATCAGATCGTATTTTTCCTGCATTATGCATTTAATATTCAAGATTTGTACTTATTTGTGCTTGGCAGTAAGTTAAACTACACACCTGCATTGTTTCACAGCGACACAGATTTAGTCATAATCTAGAACACGAAAACCATTTCTGCGGAAATTTGGAAGGACAGTCCCAGATGACATAAGTAAACTCTGCAAAAACCTCTATTTTCTTCATGCAAGTCATTCTTAGTAATCTATTCTTTTTTAGCCACAATTGAGAGTTGGTTTTATGAACTTAACCATTAGCAGTTTCAGAGTTCACTGAGCTTCAACTTCTTATAATTGGTCTATTGATATTAGTCCTTTCTTTAGAATTCGGTTTCCTAGGAAATGATGAATAATCATGAGAAATTGTTGTTGTTTTGTGTGTGTGTGTGTGTGTGTGTGTGTGTGTGTGTTTTACCTATTATAATCATAGTTTAGTAGCAGAATATAATACATAAAACACATAATAATACACACATGCCCTTGTTAGCATACGCTACTTGAATTATGGCAGAAATAACCGCCCATTATGTATATTAACCTCAATGTGAACATGTCTAATTAATGTGGTAGTTTTGGTTGAAGTGCTGGATTCTTACTACACACTGCATCCACAACATTAAAATAAATTTATAAAATAAATTCTAGAAAAAATGAAATATTTTATCAGATAATGGTGCATGGGATGTGGAATTCAATAAACAAAAAATTGTTAAATTAGATCTTAATTGAAGTGCTAAAGTGAACAGAACGGAACGGAAGGCCAAGCGTAAACTCACAACTGAAAACAAAACACAAGATGCTGAATACACCAGCAATAATTTCTTTTTATTCATTCTTTTAAAAGTAGAACAAACAAAAAAGTGAGTCATAACTCAAACCACTCGTTTGAGATACTTGCTTGCAAGTCTCCGCCTCCATATCTAAGGAAGGAAGATGTGGTCCTCACCTACTACAAGCTCCTTTCATGCAATATGTGCATATGACATGTGCCACCTTGACTGCCATTGGTTGACAGAGCGTGTCTTTGCATGTTTCCAGCCAAAAAGTTTTAGTTTTAAGCTGATGTCCTTTAATTTCGTCTATACATTGTAGCATCATTCCTGTGACAGCACCGAAAGGTAAGGCAAAGCAGTTTTTTCTTGCAACGGTTGTCCTCAGTTAAGACTTCGCACTTAGTACTATTCTGTATGTGGATTTAAAAATATTACATTTACTAAGTAACTTACATGCAAATCATGTAATAGTTTAACTCTGGATTGACGTATCTGGATTGTTGCAAGAAGCTGAGGCAGTTTTCATAGTCGTCAGTCATATTGCAGTAAGTGTCACAAAACAAAGTCACCACTTGATCTGTAAATTTTGCAGATATGCAATAGCTTCAAATGACCTACAAATTGTCTAGCTTTTAGGAAGTGAAGAACGTAGATATTTTTTGTGGTTGACCTCTCAAAAATTGATTTTATCAAATGTTGTATGCATTAGATCCAATCAAACTTAAAATTGAACATGTCGAATTTCTCGCAAACTATAGCATCATACATTTAAAATTAGACTTTGCCCAGTATGTTTCCTTGTTAGACTGACAAACTTCTCATGTTTATTTTTACTCTCATTCTGACAGGAAACTGCAGTATGAATGCTAATAAGTCATAATGAATTTAAGTTGCATTTAATAGGGCAGGCGTACTCTTACACAGAAGCTTTTGCTTCATTCTCCTTAAATGTTACCTGTACACTCCTAAAAACAAAGGTGCTTTAAAAGGTTCTTCATGGAGATGCCATAGAAAAATTATTTTTTGGTTCCACAAAGAACCACTTATCTTTTTAAAATCTGAAGAACCTTCTTTAGCCACAAAGAATCTTTTGTGAAACAGATGTTAAAGGTTCTTTATGGAACCATAGACAAAAAAGGTTCTTCTATTGCTAAGAGTGTACAGCAAAACCAACAATTACATGCAGTTCTCAAGCCTTAAAGTATTGATTTGACTCTTGGACCTATGATCATCAAGGTCTTTATCTTTCCAGAACAATGAGCACCATAAGAAGTCCCGAGCATCTAGCAGACGCTTGTCTTCCCTCCTCCACAGGCGAGATCTTGTCAAGCAAAGATGATCCTGGAAATCTAAGGCAGCTTCTGCCACTCACCGGCTCATCTGTACTGGCACATCGACTCTTCCACCTTCAGTCGTACCGCAACCCGCTCATACCCAACCGACGACGTAAACGCGAGATGACTCCTGCTGAAAAAAAGGACGCGTCGTATTGGGTGAAGCGGAAGAAGAACAACGAGGCCGCCAAGCGTTCAAGAGAGAAGCGACGACTCAACGACTTCATGTTGGAAGGACAACTTCTGGCTCTGAGCGAGGAGAATGCCCAGCTCAGAGCCGAGGTGTTGAGTTTGCAGTATCACATGGGGATTGGACGAGGTCTGGATGTCAATCATCCCATAGTGCCCTTACACTATCCTGTTGCGTCCCGTCTCAAGCCTTCCCTGTGGGGTTTGCCTACCGGTTCTGCTCCAGAAGCTCCAGAGCTCTACCACTCTTGGCAAGGCTCATCTCCGTTCATCTCGCCCCTGCGGGTGCCTCCTAAAAGCGCCAACCTGCCTTCACAGTTTAGCCATTTGGACAACAATGCTGACCCAGTAGACACAGAGACAGCATCACACCCACAGGTCTCTTCCAGCAACGACCCACCAAGCCACCCACAACTGTTTCCGGCCCAGAGAGCATCTGCAGCTTCACCACCCCCTACTCAGCTGCTGCCTGGGTTGAGCCACTCTGCCACCCCGCACAGGAACCAGATGCTACCTTGGGGGTCGTCGTCTTTGCGTCCATCTCCTCTTCATCCTAACTGGCCGCTGTCCCTCCCTCTGTCGCTGCGAGAAGCAGACGGATCTCGTAATGGTGTAAGGTCCCTCTGGAACTTCAACAGCAGGTACAGCATGCTGTCTGCTGAGATCTCAGGACAGCTCAAAAGAATCTTTTGCTCAGAGAACTCTTAATCAGCAGCAACACTGCCTCAACAATTCTTCCTTGTGATAATAACCCGCTTAAAGGGATCATTCAGCCAAAAATGGACTGTATTTGTCTACTCACCCTTGTGTCGTTCCAAATGTTTGACTTTTGTTTATCTGTGGGGCATGCATTTGAATAATGTCTGTTTTTTTAAAGTCACTGGGGTCCATTGTTGGTTTTGGACCCCATTGACTTTCACTGAAAAACATATCTAATGCTGTGTTTTGATGAAGATAGAAATTACTTAGGGAACCACTTGGGCGAACTGTTTTTGTTTGTTTGTTTGTTTGTTTGTTTTTTAAGGCATTAGCTGTGCTTAATGTAGTCATGTGCAAGGCAGTCTCAACATACAGCCTAGCAAGTGCTAGATAAACCAAAACGTGGATAATATGATTTTGGCCAATTGTAATAAAAATTGTTCATTTTACTCTCATCTGCCTTCTTTGCTTATTGCATATAAATCTGATCAAGGTATTGTGAATCTACACTATATATTCTCACAAGCACTTTTGCATTTATGTAATGGAAATTATTATTAGTATTCACTGTGCTTGTGTGAAATACTAGTCCTAACCGGTTACAACATCAAAAACAACCTTTCACCAAAGCCGTAATGTTTTCGTAATGTTCCACGTAAAGGAAAAACAGACAAAAACTTTGTGGCTGCTGCAACACACCAATTAACAACATGGTTTCAGTTGTTGTGGATTGCTGGACTTCAACTGCTTTGTACTATTTTGTACATAGAATGTGTAATAGAATCTAGTGCTAGTCATTGCTAGTCATTGTGTAGTTAACTATTCATAAATGATCCCCTATTAATATATGGGGGCTATCTGCACAGTAAATGATTAAAGTGCTGATTAAATATGAAACATGGTCACAATGAACGTAGTTTCAGGCTGGGGTAAAATTGTCTGATATCTGATTGAACTCAGGCTCGTCAAACCGCATGTTCACACTTCTGGTGTGTGGATGTACATGTACTCGAGTGTGTGAAGTAGAATAAAGACAAATTTAGAGGTGTAAATAGACAAGTCCAGCTCAAAAGTACTGTATAGAATTTCCTTGTAGTATTTTTTTTATTATTATAACAATTGAAGATGATTTAAGAAAAGAAAACAGTCAGTGATATAGATGTTATGTAAAAATATGATCCTCAGATCAATACGCTGACTAAAACTGTTAGAGAACCCCCGGAGTTTCTTCAGAGAACTGGCCTATTTGAAGTAATGCCTAGATGTTCTCCAAAAAGATCTAACGTTACCAATGAACCCCAAATGGTGCTCTAATGTCTTCATTTTGCATTACATATGCTTTAAGATCAACTAAAACGTTATATTACTGAAAACTAAGCGATCATTTCGTATATGTAAGCTGAGAGAGAACATTCAAAATATTAGCATTGAAATAACTAACATTAAACGCCGCTAGCACGGTGAAATTAAGATGTAGACAACTATACCTAGTTCAGGATTACGTTCAATAAAGTTTTCACGTAAGTAAGTGTCAACACAGCCGTTAAAAAAAAAAAAACTCACACAAACACATTAAACACGTCCGTTGATGTATAAAAGTGTGAGCATAGCGTCGTCGGTTAAGAAACAAAAAGTGAATCCTTACCTTAAAATAAGTCTTCTATCGTCTACACTAGTTCATAAAGCCTTACTTTATAAGTGTTGCCTATATAATAATTAATCAATATGAGAAAATTGATATAGAAAATAGAAAATTTGAAAACGTCTGTATTTCCGTGCACTTCCGTATGCGTGACTGTGCTATACCCTCTTGATGGATGAAATTACTTGTTTGTCTGCTTATTTATTTTTTAATAAAAGTGAAGGATAAAGAAACTTATCATAGACTGCATACTTTCTAATAAAGTTCAGAATTAAATGCTGACAGCTATAAGAATAACCAGTAGGGGGCGCGCTGACCTTGATAATAGACTACACATATAACGCACACGTCAACCCTTCACACTATCCATCTGACAAAAGCTACTGTAAGTGTTATGTTCTTCTAATTATTGAGGAAATAAGTCTTTGTGTAGGTTATATATGTGGTAACATCACAAAACAAATGCAAAGCAAACTAGAAAAATAGAATTATTAGAATTATTATGTAGTAACTCATCTGAAAGGAGGAGCTAGCAATGATGTGACAATATTCACGGTTGGTGGGAAAACGTCAGAAACTGTTTTTGAACAGTGCATATTAATTGACTATTAACATAAACATTAAAGGAGAATATGGAGGTTGCAGCAGTGGGAATGAGTTTATGTGTCTATTTTGAAGGCGATCAAGGATTTTGGACAGAATTTTCCTTAAACTTAAATTTTAAAGCCTTCATAATTTTAGTTAACGACTGAAAATGAAGATGAGCAGCCGTTAAATGAAGAAGGACCCAGTCAAGGGTGAGAGTAGACTAGTGTCAGAAATGCTTATCGGAACAATCAGTAAGAGTGGCTTTCCATATCTGACCTTTTTTTTTTTTATAAATGAAACACACACACACACACACACACACCCCCACTGGTACACGTATGTGAGGGACATGTGGGCCATGGTGTGTAGAGCCATCAACTCTGTGTTAAAAGAAGTAGACACAGACAGCGGCTTGTGGGCTGATCTCATAAAGAGGCGAACAGGCAGCCTCTAACTTTTAATCACACTTCACACCAAAGAGAAGCCACGAGTCAGAGAGGAGAGCGTTTAATCAACGCTGCAAGGCAGGTGAGACACTCAGGTCACACACAGACAAGACAAGTGTTTGAAGTGTGGGGAGTCGGCTGGTTCCAGTAATGAGGAGCATCCTTCGTAATGCCAACGCTGGGTGACCCGACAAGGCTTCAGGAACTGCGAGAAGCTGTGAAGGTAAGAAAAATGGAGGCTTTTCTGTGTCCACCAGTGGTCAGCTTTGAACACAGTTATGAACGGGTGATGTAATGACAAAAAATAAGCAAGCCTTCTTTCACTTTCTAAAGAATTTGAGATGTCACACCTTCAAGCAAAATAAGAAAAATTGCATTGGCCTTACTTTAACAGACTTCTTGTGATTTTAGAAGCTTTCTTGCATTAACTTTGCATTAAAAGGAGAAAACACGTCAGATATGCAATAGTTTGAGGTGCAAATGCTTCATGGCGCTTGAACGCGATAGACAATGTGCAAAACTAAATGTAACTAAAACTCATCTCAAACGTAACCTTTGGTTTACTGCCATTGCAAGCAACAGATTTGCCAATCTCAGAATGAAAGTATATTATATAAATCAGTACGCATATTAAGATACCTGATTTTAGGTTGACGTGGTCAATTTAGCATAAACTCTTTAAATAGCATTGAATGCAATAATAGTATTTCAAACAGTACCATGTAACATTTCAGCCTTGTTTTTGTCACACAAAAGTTTGCATAAGATTAGACTGCATCTGGCTTGTTTCAAATTGTATTTGCAAACATACATTTCTCTGCAGACCTTCCAAAAATTTCAGATTTTCAAGCCTTAAATGTACGTGAGGGATTTTGCAAGGCTGATGAATGTGGGTCATTTTGAAAGGCTGTGTGGTGTGACATCGCGATGATCTAAATGATTTCAAGGGAAGATAAGATAAGACAATGTTCAAAACACGATCAAAGTCGCAAATGGCATCTCTGAGGTAACTGTGGCTTGAGTTATGAATCTTTTTCTGTGCATCCCTTGCTAAAGATATCCGTCCGACAAAGTGTGGTCCAAAAGTCTGACTACCCCACTAGTGAAAAGGATGATATTTAGCATTTTAGTGCAAAATTTGAATGCAAAATGTTTAATTGCAAATTATTTTGCAAGCATAACAATGCATTAACTCCACAAGTGGATGATCAAGTTCTCAAGCAAGATTTGAGCTCCAAAGATCGTGCTTTTGAAAGTTTACACAAGATTAATACCACAAATGGATGTATTTGATTAGAAATAATGCATAATCTTGCATATTAATCTTTTTGTTGTTGTTGTTGTTTATAAAAAACTTAAAATATTTCCAGGTTTGAATCTAATTTTAAGTCCCAGATTTTCAACATGGAATTTTAGACCTCACGGTCTTGATTGACAAAAAATAAATTCTATAAATCGGGCATAAATGAGCAATGTTGAACATATGCAATACAGCTGTATACTTTCAAGGAAAAAAACTTATGGTTAAAAACAATTATAACAGTCGTTTTCTATGAAAACATCTCGTTTAAAAACAACTGAAGGAGAAAAAAACATAAAATATGAAAACTATAGACCAGGATATACAGAGCTGCAGGTGGTGAGGACAAAAACCGACAGATAGTTTGTTAAAAAGGAGAAGTTTAAGAGTTTGTTACTGAAAAGCACCATCTAAACTTAGAGTGTCAGTAAGCAGCAGGTGCAGGTCTGACTGAGGCCTCTGGGGGCCTTGAGACCATTATACGACTAGTTATCAAAAACTGTATTTGATGCCCAATAAACCAAAAAACACTAGCTATAAAAAAAAGCCACTGAATATTTTGATCGTTACGTCCCAGAAAAAAGGTTCATAGTATGTTCATACTATTGGTGGCACCATTGAATGGTCTTTGATAGACTATAAAGAGAAAAAGAGAGTCATCGTATGTTTTCATAGTTATGCAAACTACACTGCCAGGCATATTGTATTTCATTAGCTTTTCTGACTAACTTCTGTTCATTGTAAACTCAACACAGGAAGGGGAAAAGCATGTGAACAACCTCTTTTGACTTTCTCTTTGTGTATGCATGTGTGTGTATATCTGTGGCACAGAGACAAAGCCGGCCCAGGGTATATTTAGCTACACAGCGTGTGTCACCATCACCGCACCTAAACTGCTAGCATATCCTATAAGCGCATGTCCGCATTAGCAAGCTGGCAGACGGCAGAAACTTCTCACAATTAGCCAGCAAAGCCTGACACAAATTTACATTCCCCTAGAGGACAGTTTTCAAAATCTGTCAAACTGTCGAAACTGCTTGTGAGATGCCAAGTTAGTAACTTATGTAAAATGCACAACAGTTTCGAGTTCCAGTGACTGGCTGAAAATAAACAAGGTGGTATTATGGGCTACAGTAATCATATGAAGAAGTCTTAAATGGCACTAGTACAGCTATAGTGATGAAACCAAACCAAATATCGGAAACTAAAGGTGAGAATTTTGACTGCAACGCGATGCTGCTTGTTTACAGGAGAGCAGCAAAGCTGCCGACATGAGCACCGTCACACAAAATTGCAACGCTAATAACCCACCAGACCTTTAACACATTGAGACATTGATGTGTCTTTTATTTTGACACATCACTAAGAAATGTTGACTGATAAAGAGAATTAGGTTAGTCTTGGAAAAGAACCGCATGTCACTGCGGTTAGCACACCGCTGTTGCCCACACAACTATTAACAAAAGAAGAGCCAGTTCGTGAGCTAAAGCCAGTTATATGGGTGTTAGGTGCAACAATTCCACTCACCAGTGGGAAAATGTGAAATGGCCAGGCATAAAATTGACTTTACGTGTCAAGGATCAAAGGCTATAACATTATGCAGCATTCTGATGCATAATATGATAGACATAAGTGACATTTTCATTTTTTTGTAGGCTAACCCATGAGTTAGCATTGCCGTGGTTCCATTAGGATCCATTGGCTTTGGGATTACTAGAGAAAATAAGCTCAGTGGCCAACAAAAGTTCATGATTCTTACACATTTCATTCCTCTTCACAATTGAACATATTACTTTGAAGCCTAAATACAACCACCTGAAGTTAAAAGCTAAACATAGGCTATAAACAAACAACTCTTGTTCGGATGATGACGTTTATTTTTCCTGACACCCGGCTTTTTTCAAGACAAGCGACAGCTTCAAAAACGACACAGCTTTTGTGTCGTTGAGTAAAATGTGAAAATATCTTGAGGTTGTGTTCACCACAGACTGTATTTTAGGTAATTTAACCAAAAACCCATTAAAAAAAAAGAATGATAGAAACGGAAGCGCTTATGCAAAATCATTTCCGTGTTTTGGCTTACAAAAATACATAATTCCTGCAGCGCTATATAGAGATACCAATTTTTGGGATCTATTCTTGCATTTATTTTAAGATTGTCTTAAACTTGTTTGTTTTCACACTTGAACTTATACTGACACCTAGTGGTGTGGAAGAAACATTATACAAAAGAAAAGGTTAACAGCCATTTATGTGAAATTCAGTCAAGCATTATGAAAAATAAAAACACTTTATTATGCTTTTTAAAAATTATTTTGAGTAGAAAGTCCCTTTCGAGAAAAGTCAGTTAACATATTTGCAATTGCTTTCCACACTCACATTAACACTTAAATGCATACCTTGGGTCTTTAGTGACCCAGGATATCATTCACTACCCTCTCTTAATTTCTAAAATTTGGACATCAACTTTTTTAGTATTCCTCCATTATTCATTATAAACAATATAACAAGATAAAATATAAAATATAAAAGAATATCTGTTTTCTGATTCATTTTTTGTAAAAAAAGTGTATAGGGTCGCTAGAGACCCTAGGTGTGTAATAGTGTAAGTATATCTTTTGTGCGCAATAACGTAAGTATCTGATGAATCAATACATGCAATTCACCTTTATTCCTTGAGGTGGCACTGTTTGATAGACAATAATGACGTGATGTTTCAATCATATTTATCGCAGGCATAAAACAAATATCAACAGCTAAAATTTAACTGGTTTGAATGGCTTTACTGCAGAGCAATTACTGTATGGTGGGTGTGGTGAATATCAGTGATCAAAATAATGATTTTGAAGGATTACGGCGATTGTAAAATCATCTGCTCAAACTGAACCCTTATAACAAAATATGCTTTAATTTATTTTTCTGTAATTGTTCTAAAAATATCAAGAGAGATTTTTGCTATTTCAGAAATTAGAGATCTATCTGTGCTGCACATATAGGTCCGGGTTGCTAAAGGCCTGAATATTTAAGAATGGTTGGCGAAACATTCATGCATTTAAGGGTGACATGAACTGCCCATAATGTTTTTTAAATAACCCAAATAGCCAGGGGTGTACATACGTTTTTTTATTCTGGTTCTCATGAGAGCACCTGGAGATTTGGTTTGGTGCTCATTAAATATTACTATAAAAATAAAATAATTAATAATAGTGATAATAGTATTATTGCATTTTATTTATTTTGTAATTTAAATAAAATAATAAACTAAATAATTAATACTAATGCGATAAAACTATTATATTTTAAAATATAACGTAAAGTATTACGTAAAAGTACAATTATTTTATAGTACACTTAAAAATACAATGCCAATATTTACATTTTAATTTTTTTCTTATTTACTTTTTTTATATGAATTATAATTTTCAAACCTAAATCGGCAAGCCTTTATTTTGGCAGGTTGCCAGCAACTAAGGTTACGTTTACACGACAATGATTTCAAAACGATGCGCGTTTACACATATCCGCGAAAACTGCCAAAAACGTTTTATTAAGTATGCCAGGCCAGTCGACACTTACTGCGCATGGCTACATACCTAAAATGTACTACGCATGCACATGACATCACCATTTTCAAACATTCCCGTATTGGGTGTTTAAACGGAAACGATAATGGTGGCATTTTCAAAAACTTGTACCTTGTTTTTCTAACCCAAAATTATGTGTTTTCAGTCCCCAAAACGCAGTTGTCGTGTAACAGGCTAAATGCATAAAAAGTTTCCCGCTTTTGGCTGAAAACATTGTGTAAACAGCCCCTAAGACTACGTTTACACTAGTGCGTTTTCATTTCAATATGCGTAACTTTTGCTACGGTTCTGCCTGACGTTTACACTACTCCATGAAAAACTCCACTACACACTACACTACTCAAGTTTGAAAACTCAGGGGTTGCGTTTCAGTGTAAACAGACCAAAATGGAGACTTTTGAAAATGATGGCATGACATTCGCTCTGTTGTAAACACTAACATGTTCATTTGTTGCGTCTCATTTCAAAGTCTCATTTAAGAAAAGTAACTGTTAAATTGCAAAGTAAAAAATTAAATTACAGTACCTCTACACCCAAAGGAATAACAGTCAATTTTATTACGATTACTTCTCTAAAAATTAAAACATCCTTGATGACGTGTGCAGCCTGAATGGTCATGTGACATACGTTTTCGTGTGTGTAGTGTAGACGAAGATTGTTTCTGAAACGCAGTGAAAATGCCAGTGTAGACTAGGATAATTTTATTGTTTTTAAAATGCCGTTTTGAAACAAAAAAGTATGAGTGTAAACAGGGCCTAAGTATATGCGTCATCGGGTTTAGTGCTCCAGAGTGACAAGCGTAAGTGAAACACGTTAGTGATTGCGTTTACATGTTCCCTCTTAATGCGATTATAATGAGATTTTGGCAATATTGCAGTTAAACTTTACCTCATGTAAATGCAATATTTCAATCTAAATAATGAGATTAAGCTACAATATACAGGCATGTAAACACCTTAATTGCATTATTTCCGCTCTGCCCAAAGTCAAAGACTATAGAATACCCAAGACGTGTCACTCGTATCGTTTTGAATGGGGAAAAATGCAAAGCTCATTATGGCTGCTCTGTCGACGGAAGCCCCGCCCTCTGAGTAAAAGAGCCAATCGCTAATCGGAAAAGTCAGCGTGTGATTACAGCCACCGTTAGAAGTCCAGGTTGTTACAGAAACAGTCAGCGTTCTGAGACGTGCGCTCAAGACTGTGCATGCGCACTGGCTGATCTAGCCTTAAAAATAAGCTTTATTTTAACGCTACTGGAGCAAAAGGAACAACATTTGTGAAGCAGTTGTTGTCAGATTTCATTAGTGAGTTTAAATCTAAAATTTAATCGTAAGCCTGGTTAACAGTTTTGGAGAACTTCAAAGAGATTGGAGCTGCACTTGCATGCCCAAAAGGCATTTCAAAGATGGCGGCAGAGTGAAATGACTTGTCTTACAGGGACTTTGTCAAAGTGCGTATGTGCTCGTGACATTATACACCGTAAAAAACAATTTGTTGAGTCAACTTAAAATAATTTGTAACCTGGCTGCCTTAAAATGTTAAGTTCAGTCAACTCAAAAAAAAGTGTATTCAACTTGAAATGTTAAATTATACTAAGTAACAACTTAGATATTTGAGTTGAATCAACAAAAAAGTTTAGCAAACACAAATATCTAAGTTGTTACTCAGTACAACTTAACATTTCAAGTTGACTAAACTTATTTTAGTTGACTGAACTTAAAATTTTAAGGCAGCAGGGTAACAAATTATTTTAAGCTGACTCAAATTGTGTTTTTTATTTTTTACAGTGTACAGGGCTCTAGGACTGCGACTTAAATGGTCATGTTGCAAAATTTTTTTGAGAATGTGCGAGTTAAAATTTGACGTGGTCACATAAATTGTGCGATCAATTACGGTTTGCGCTGTTCCAAAGCATCTGCTCCATACAGCAGGTGTTGCAGAGCCGCGGTACATCGTAGCAGGAGTCAGAATTCACTGATCACGTCAAGAGAGGTGCTTATAATATAGAAAAAATGACGCGAATGTTGAAGAAACAATGACGAATGGAGGATTTGCAAGCATGCAAACATGCAAGCACCATCTCCAACAGCTGATTTAGTCTTACTTTTCCTTTTGTTTTTTCATTTGAAAAGCTTCTTATCTTTACCGTTTACCTCATGTTAGGCTGTGGAGGATTTCTTTTATTTATTTTGATTTATTTGATTCTTTAGTGTTTTGTAATTTATCAGTCGGTATATATTACAGCATGTGACGTATGCTATGCTTTGTCTTATTTGTTTTTGTTAAAAAACAAGTCCTAAACACGCGTCTCTGAACACCTCCTGGAAACCGGAACTTCTAATGGCAGCTGCTGGTGATTGGCTCTTTTATTTAAAAGGCGGGATTTATTTAGCCATGTTGTGCATTGGAATTCCTCCCATTCATCAGAAATATGTGTCCACCATCTCGGTTTATCTAAAAGATTAATGCTATTCATAATTTTATGTGTAGGATGACAATGCTGTGCTTGCAACCATCTGGAAATGCACATCTAGTTTATCTATCATATCAGTTTGTACATTATAGTGAGTTACTGTGCACTGACACACACGCTAACAATGGTCAGCATAGTGCCACATTGCAGGCGTGGTCTTATAGCTGTGGTTTGAGCGAGCATCCACAATTCATCCCCTCCACACCAAGACAATGCTCTTCTCTCGCTCCGTTTAACAAGCACACAAGGTTTCATTGGCTCGTGGCTTGGCCTAACAGTCTCATTGTTTTGCTCTGTGGTAAGCATACATGCACCTCGCTGTCACGCTCGAGTCCAGATTTCCAGCTCATAAAAATGCAGAGCAGATAAAAGAAAGGGATGAACAGGATGTGGTTAGCCTACATGAAAACTCACACACTCTGTTAACTTGGAGAAAGGTTCTGAGAGAAACATGAAACCACAGTGAGCGTGGGGTTAGACATATGAGTCTTAAGATGTGCAAAACTAGATGATCTATGTGTACCCTCATGCTACTGTTGGGATTTTGATCATATGCATTCAGTGGGTGCTAAAGTATTTAAAAAGTTAAGTTAACTTAAAAATGAATTTTGCATTACATATATCAAATATAATTATATGTCAGTCACATTTTCTTGGTTGAATAAACATTACTTACACTATTAGCAAAACTATTCTATTTTATATTTTTACATTAACAATGTAATCAATATTATATTTATCAAAGCAAAGTATGAATCTAATCAAGTTAGTGTTTTTAAGCATTTTATATTTATTTCAAAATAATAACCCATAGCAGCAACAATTTAAACAATACATTTTACTTGTGAACTTATGTTCAGCTATTCTTTTCAATAGTTAACTTTAAACTACTTTTGATTTGTTCGCATCACTGTCATCAAAGCTTCATAAATATTGGTCACAGACATGGAAATTTACTTTCGGTTTCACCGAACTGATTACTAACTAAACACTCACACAGATCATGTTTTCATGCTATTTTTAGTCTTATTTTGACATAACAAAGTGCTTATATCTAAGTGTGTGAGTTGTTTACTTTCTTATTGGCAATAGTCTTCCCATTAACGCCATTATATTGTTCATTCAGGTTGATTCGCGAACATGGAATGCGCACGAACAAAAGAGGCGGGATTAATCGCATGAACCAATCACAACTGATCAAAACCAGTCATATTCAATTATGTCGCGATGGAACCATTGCCACCTCTCACGTGACTTTCTCCCATTCGTTCTCCAAATGCTGCGTTTCCGGGTTGAAGGACATGTTTCCTGGAAACTGTGTGCAACGAGGTTTGCCATACCTTTTCTCTTGTTTGGTGGGTGTGTCAAAATGTCAGCCCAATCAGCTGTAACATGTATACAAAGCACATGGTATTAAGGTGAGACAGCTCGCACAATGCATGCATTTATATTCCCCTATGATGCTGTAAATAAGTTGACACAAATCTTGCTATGGCTGTTGTTTACACACTGATGCACATACTGCTATATACAGTGGAAATTTGTAAGTAAATGTAATTAATATCAAAATAAATACACAAGAGCAGGTATATTGTTTGCACATGTTTATTTACATTAAAGGCAAAATAACTAAAATAATAAGAGCACAAGTATAGATCTGGAACTTCTTTAAGTCTGTCTAATATCATGTAGTAATTGTCAATGTCTTCTGGTCCATATCCTTTCCTTAGGAAGGTGTGCTAGACACTGATTAATGTAACATGAAAAATACTATACATATTTATACATTTTGCTATCGCATTGCGGAGTGACACTTTTTTAAATACTCCTCTAATTGGGCTATATAATAGTAAATATTACAGTATCATAGCACGACAACAGTGATCAGCCTAACACTCACAATAAAAATAATAAGGTCACATAGATTGTAACAGTCTCGGAGGTAAAAAGTGGATTATGCTTCACCTGAAAAGTTTGTCTTTTCATCCTGAAATGCAAGGCAAATCTTAGATCACAATAATTAGGATCCAGTTTCCACAAATCCCTTCACTCAACTGGGATGTTCTCTTTCATTCTGGACGGTAAGGGCAGTGGCTATAACACTGAGCGTATTTTGCAGTATTAAATACGTATTTATACCGATTTCATCAGGCTCCGAAAATTCTTCAAAAAGAACACAAAGAATAGCCTTCTCAGCTGTCATAGTTGCAACTCTTGCGTCATTGGAACAGGGTTGTTAACGCACCACCGTTTCCGTTTAAAATACCTTTTGCATCGTTTTGTCAGGGCTGAACGCAGCCTTGGGGAGGTGAGAGAGATATGCTGAAACTTTCTTTGGGAAAACAAGTGATGTATACACTTGTTATAATTAATTATTAAAATATTTAACAATATTAAACATAATTAAATGTTATAAGTTGTAATACTGGTGTTTTATTTTTGTACTACAAATTTTTTCTCATCCAATAATTTGAGGAGACACAGCCTTCCTTGCTTCCTTGGATATATATATATATATATATATATATATATATAAAGAGCTCAGATGCAAAACCAGCTAAATCCATCTGACGTCTTTCTTTACAAAATGCATTTTTATCAGGCTCAGATGTATGGGTTTCTATGTAAGTACCGGTACTTCTGATTGGGCTGAGGCTGGTATTTTAGCGAGTTTGAAGAAAAAGTATTTGATGGATGTATAATATGTGTCAGGAGTATTCACTCAGTATCATTATCTCATTTTTGACCGAGACGGCTTTTAACTGGTTTTGCATCTGAACTCTTCATATACTTTTTTGTGTTATCCAATGCAGTGCCATTAAGTAAATGTGGCTTGCATGTTCCAATACTGTTTAATAATCTAGATCTGCAGGTTTAATTTTTCTTATGCACTTTAGAAACCTAACACCTAACACAAGAGACCTGTATGCTTCTGTGGAAAGAGATTATGTTTTATCTGACCTTTAGTCTGGAAAGGAAGCTAAAATTACCAGTTGTAAGTGTCAATGCAGAGACAGAATACAATGTGTCAATGACATCAGAGGGGAAGTAGGGCTGTACAGTTGTTAGCATAGTGTTTGGTCTCACTAGATCGCTCTTTCTCTGTCCGTCACAATCAACTATTCTTCCATTGGTAACCCACAAAATGGTTGCAGATCAGACAGTGTGGGCTTTTAGAACCCCCGTTGGGACAACTTGGGTTCCCACCCTGTCTGAATCACCCCAGTGGTCGCATTCAAGTCCAGGATGCTACACACCCCCAATGTTCATTAACACTTCGTACTCACTTCAAAGAGGCTGTTGCTATTAGCATTTCTTAGACACTCACATTTGAACAGTAATGCTGAAAGAACGAACGCTGGAAGAAAGTCCTTGATGTAGACTCAGAGCTTCTAAAGGTATTAGTAATAATCTTCAACAGTTGTTGTCACTTCAATGTTAGTTCGCAGGACAATAGTGTAGATGTTCACCTGACTAGTGCAACTGCAACTGCAACAACAACAACAACAGACACCACAAGGGGATTTTTTGACTTATTACCTCATCTACACCCGTAATGACAAGAACATTACAAAGTTTTAGGTTCAGATGGTAGAGCACCTATAATCAGGTAAGTGAAGGTCAGCATGTTCAGCAGAAATTGCTTTGCTGTGACACTCATAACTTCTTGCAGAACGTATTCAATGACTGCATGGTGAAATCTGACACACCAACGAGACCACCTGCAAAGGAAATAACTGTGCTCTTTCGTTATAGGTAAAGCTCCTGGTGGCAGCATGACTGAGAAGAGACACTAACATCTGAGTAACTCCAGACACCACACACAGAAAGAGAACCAGGTGCATCTCGTGCGAAACCAATCAGAAGAGTCATACCTGCTGAAAATGGAGTCTGCTTTCTCACGGGTGATATGGGAACCTGAGGGAGAGTCCGAAGAGCTCTCTCCGAGAGGTCTTGGATTGCGTCGCAAACGGGAATTCATCCCCGAGGACAAGAAAGACGCGACCTACTGGGAGAAGCGCCGCAAGAACAATGAGGCGGCAAAGCGCTCACGAGAAAAACGAAGGGTGAACGACTACGTCTTGGAGACTCGATTGGTTTCGTTGAGTGAGGAAAACGCACGCTTGCGAGCAGAGCTCTTGGCTTTGAAGCTTCGATACGGTTTGCTTAACCCTGGGACGCCCTATTCAACTTCTCAAAGGGCACTATCTCAGCTTCACGCTTTGGCACCGCAACCTTTAGTTTCTTGCCCAGACAAAGACCTCTACTGGGGTAGACGCCAAGACAGAGAGGCTTCGCATCTATCGGGAAACCAACAAGCACCGGTCTGTCTTGGTACTCACCCCGGGTCAGCCTTCCTGCCTACGCATCCCATGGCGATACGAAGAAACCACCCGTACTTCCTAGACTTCCCCAGCCTCCATTCTTCTACAGCCACGCCTTTACTCTTTCCCTCACACCTCGCCTCAACAGCGGCACCTTGGGCGGGACGGCCCCTGCTCCAGCCAGGGAATCAGAGGATCTTGTCGGACGAGGAAGGTGAGCAGCAGGTGCCAGCAGATTCTAGCACCGCTCTGCCGCATAAACTAAGACTAAAGACACAAAACTCCCAGCGCAAAGATAGCAGAGATAAATCTGCGTCTCCAATCCCAGCATACATTTCTGATTGAAATCAAGCTGTTGACAAAATGACTCAGTAGTTGTGAGTCATCCTACTCATTTTTGATAATTGAACAGTGGCTGTATACCAGGAAGTTTGTTGCAAACCATTGTGATAAAAAAAATATTTCTTTGATCAAAAGGTCACACTTTCAGATCAAGTTTCCGAGAGTCAAAATTTCCATCATTGAGGTTTAAAATGGCAGACTTGAATTGGGATTATGACGCACGTGTTTAGTATTTTTTTTTTATCTTTTAATATAGACAGGAAAGTAGGGGTGGGAGAAGGAGAACAATATTTTAGCTACAGAAAAAGGAATTGACTAAAGTTGGACTCGAACAGGAATCGAACCACTAACTCGTCCATAACTTCCACCATCTTTCACAATAACTTCTATTGTAAATGCATTTCCATTTATGTATTTGGCAGATGCTTTTATCCAAAGCAACTTACGTTGCATTCGGTGTATACGTTATATCATTCATAGATTACCTGGAAACAGAACCTTTGCGATTAAAACGAAAAACTAAAGAAGCAGAATTGAAAAAAGACGTTATATCTGTACACATGCTAAAATATTTTATTACAATCCAAAGCACAATGCAAACAGATACTGATGTCATCTCTTTGCAGTTTCTTTCAAAATGTGAACATAAGTTTCTGAGAGGCCTAAAGCCACTTAACCACCGATCAGATGCATGCAAATGAGACCAAAAGAAATTTAAGGGATACTCACCACGTGTCAAAGAGCCTGAAAAGAGCGGGTAAGAGGATATTTCTGGAATCCTTTTGTCGGACTGGTGAAGATTGCATGCTTGTACTTTTATTTGACTTCCTTTTTGATTGTGTCATGTGACGTCTCTTTCATGTGACTTGTTTGATACAGCACCTGTGTTTGAAAAGGTGTTCATGCACAAAGTAAGGTCACCTGTGACCCATGTGAAAATAATTGCTTGCTTGCTACTCAAAAGTTAAAGCTGTGATGCAATAAGTGGCCTGTATTTTCTGTAAACGTTTTGTAAAGTGAACCCCGGGTATTAAGACTTGTTTGGCTTAATATAATGTAAATGATGTTTCTTACTTAAATATGCAGTAGAAAAACCATGAGAGATTTACGTTTTAAAAAAATCCACGTCGTTTTATATGTATTTTGGACTATGGGGGGTATGCACTTGGTGAGCTACTGCCGCTACCTGTTGCCATTATTAGACAACAAAACTTTAAACACAACTCAGAAAAAAAAATGATACAATGACCACAGCTACTGAAAGAGCCTACAAGTGGCAATGAATATAAGCGTAGGATTAAACCAAATGTCGTACCATTGATTTTTCCCCATAAGGAGTCTAAACAACCCAAAATAGTGAAACTCAAAATAGTGGCACCCCCTATATTGCAAAATATGTATAAAACAATATGGATTTTTTTAAATAACGTAAATGTTGCATGGGTTTTCTACTGCATATTTCAGTAAGAGACATCATTTATGTTATATTAAGCCATACAAGTCTTAATAACCGGGTTCCCTTTAAAAAGAATTTTGGAGATTTGACTTTTTGTTCAAATTCAAACTGCATATGAACCAGTACCTTTGCAGATTTTACCTGCTGTAAGCTGTAAGTGAATTCAATTTAATTTTTTATTTTTTTATCTGCACAATATATTTTGTATAGTTTTTAAAAGAATTACACAGCGCTGATCTTTGATGATGTAACTCTTGTTCAATTTATAGTATATAGTTGTAGACAAATGCACAATGAAAGTCAGCTTTTAGAGAATATGGACTGACTGGTCAACAAAACCAACTTCAGCATCTCAGGAATTTTGCTTTTGTGATCGTTGGCTAAAATATTGTCTTAATCCATACTTTTAACATTGGTTTCTTCACATCAGTAGCCTACCTCCACACCAGTTTTGTGTAGTTTGATAAATCTCTGAACTGTTGATGTCAAAACACCTCTCTATTCAGTATTTCAAGGGCTGCGAAGAGCCATTTTGACAGCCATGGGACACATCTGAACTTGTTCAGTCATCCCGAGTGCCACTTGCATTTAGAAACTGTTGCTAAATGCTTGAAAACAAATGTGTGCTTATGGTAACTGTATTACTAACATGTTAACAACAATAACTGCTGACAAACCATTAGCTGTAATGCTAATTTAAGGGATAGTTCACCCTAAAATAAAAATTCTGCAATTAATTACTCATCCTCATGTCGTTCCAAACCCGTAAGACCTTTGTTCATCTTTGGAACTCAAATTAAGATATTTTTGATGAAATTTGCATAGACAGCAACGCAACTGACACGTTCAAGGCCCAGAAAGGTAGTAAAAACATTGTTAAAATAGTCCTTGTGACATCAGTGGTTCAACCATAATGTTATGAAGCTACGAGAATACTTTTGTGTGCAAAGAAAGCAAAAATAACGAAAAATAACGTTGTCAAAAAAGCTCTCCCATTTCATGAAAAATATCTTACGGTTTGTCTTACTGTTTTGGAACGCCATGAAGGTGAGTAACGAATGCCAGGATTTTTATTTTTTGGTGAACGCTCCGTTTAACAAGGAGGAAATGTGAAATCAATTGTTTTACCTTGTGTTATTGACTGACTATCTCATTTTCATTTAGATATACATTTTACAGAATGCAATTGACTTTTGCTTGCATGCTGTTTTAGCTTCACATTTCAATTAATGAAATACAAATCTACTGAATTATAGGATTAACAGACAAAAGCAGAAATAACGATTAGTTGGTTTACCTTAAGTATTCCTTTCATCATCAGATCACTGATCTCTTTTTGCAATCATAATTGTGATCCAGTAATTCGCGTTTGCCTGTATGCATTTAGCAGACACTTTTTGCAACTTACACTCAAGCCACGATGTTTGTCATTTATTGTTGAACCTGTGATCACATGCTAACAGCTATACCAGTACTTAAATTACATATATTTTTATATATTTTTTTAAACACTTCTTGTTTTAACACAGATTTACTTTTAATCTTGTTCAGCTGCATTAAGTTGTATGATCTTCAGGATGTTTTCATTTTTACAATAAATTGCAAATGAAAATCTCAGCTTTCTGGCGTTATTACTTTATGGTACATAACATATTTAGCACCATGATATGCAGTATTACTTTCATCTTGAATTGCGTTTTTCCCTTCACTTACGGCTGTGTGATTCGCCAAAGTGTGTGAGCTCTGCTCACTTCTGGTGTCAGGTCGAAGGACTCCACGGGGCTGCTGCGGTTTGTAAGTGTGAAAGGGGGGCTGCAAACAAAGTTTCAGTGGCATGAAGGGGTGGGAAAGGCGGAGTGGGGGTTTCTCAGCAGGTATTAGTCACCGTTCATGATCAATCACGATGTCTTTAGCATGTACGCCGCAAACACGCTGCATAAAGTAAGGAGATGGTGCAACAGTCCACTAGTTACCACTAAGTGATTCAGTGACTTGCATAACAAGCCTAAACTTGCATAACTTTGAAATTGCTTTATTGACCAAAGTTGCTTTAAGCATTTTTTGTTGTTTAAAACTGGATTAGCTTACACTTCGCACTTACTTTACTGTTAAACGTTATTAATTTTTTTATTTTTTCCTGCTGTAACCACCTGAGAGATGAACGGTGAGAACTACAACGAAGAAATAGGAAGTTAAAAGTATATTGTCTTTATCTTTTACATCTGTAAAACCACATCCTCTAGCGCAAAATCTAGTTGTTTTCTTGTGTTTATCATTTATATTCATCTATTTTAACCAGTTCTTTGAACAAACATAAGCTTCTGGTGGTTCCTACAAATGGTGCTAGCAGAAGCTACAAGCTAACACTCGCCAATAATGCTAATCCTAAATTACATGACACAGCTTTGTAAAATCAAAAGTTCTGACCGGTCAATCCCGTCACTTTTTGCAAATATTTTTGTTCAATGATTGCTATATGTTCCTTGCAACAGATTTGCTAATGCTAATTGTTTCTTAGCAGTTAGCACCGATTTTAAATCCATATTTAAGTGTTTAGACCTACTCTATCACTCTACTCTGTGATTCATTAAATATATAAACGACGTCGATATCCTTGTGGGCAACTTACCGACATAAACCGCCGTTCCGTTACGGGCGTCCTCGTGTTCGAACCCCGGTTAAAGGACTTTTCCCGATCCCGCCCCCTCTGCCTCTCCCACTTCACTGTTATTTATAGTAATATTAACGGCAAAAACACCAAAAATAATTCTTTAAAAAAATAATATTGTATTCACAGACTGGTTTAAACAAACTTAACTAAGTTTGCTTAAAGAAATATATGCCACATTCTATTGATTCATAATTGTCATCTCTTTTCTGTCATTCACGAAAGATATAAACAGTGCCATTGTTACATTTTATTCACAGACTGATTTAAAGAAACTTAGCCTAGCTATGCCAGCTCAGAAGAAATGAATGCTTAAAAAATTATACAGCACATTCTTAAACATCCTTCCTTAATGACAGTCTTGATTCATCCATCACACGTTTTTCTTTCAGTCTGAGTCACAGCCTGCCGTATGCACAGGCTTTGTGCAGTGACATCATAGGTTAGAAAAAGAGCTAAATTACACCATGAAAATGAATATTCCAGACGGCAACACTGGTAGACATTTCGTAGGTGGAATAATGATTCAGTACTTCCATCACAAATCCATCAATCACACGATAACAAATGTGCAGTGCATATTAAAACGAAAACAAAGTGGAAAAGACTTTGAAAACAGAACAATACCTCCACGGCTTATTATCTGGTTTTGTACAGAATCTATAATGAGCAAAGCATATAAATATTGCATTGATATGGATCTTACATCTATGGTGTGAAAGTGAAACACAACACTTCTCTTTTTCAGTTTATTCATAGACTGTTAAGTGCAAAATACCTGGCCACGGGCTAGTAGATCTACAACTTCATGAAGACATCAAAACCACTCGTTTTGCATTGCGATTACACTTTTCTTTTGATTATGTTTAAATAAGAAGGTTGTTGTGTTAGAAATGTTGTGGGAGAATGCCGTACTTACCTTTGTGACCTTAGTTTTGTTAGAAGCCAGGTCAAAAAGGTCATCTCTTTAGATATTTTACTTCTGTTTTGAATATAATTTGCCTGCATGGCTGTGCTTTTTACATCCTGCAGGAAACAAAACAGATGGTATGAGTAGAAAAGTGTCATGACAAGAAAATAATTGACATTTTCTTGTGCACGTATGACTGTAACAGATGCTTATGGCCAACCATTGCTCAGCTGTCATTTCATTTAAGTTTATGGGACCGAATTGAAGTATGTTGACAAGCTGTCTTTACTGAAATGTTTTTGGCTAAAATAGTTAAAACTGTTTATAGAATCAGGGCTGATGGCTCGTAAGTTGGCTGTTACTGATGCAGACCTGAAAATGAAAGTTTATCTGACATTATTCTGCACTCTGAAAAGAAAAAAAATGTTTATTATGAACATCATCTTGTCATTTGCAAAATTAAAAAATAAAGTCAAGAACCATTAAAGGTTATATATGCATTGCATTACATAAATTACATAAAACATTAACATATATTACTTCATAATGACATGAAGAATCAGAAAAAGAAGAAATTCCAACAGGGATTTGGATACATGCTTTTATAAACAGCATTGGGTTTTTTTTTTTTTTTAATCAGTACAATATAAGATCAATATTCTTAACATATTTAAGAATAAACCTAGAACATAAAAATGTTGTGGATCCCCATTTACATTAAATAACTGTAAAATGACTTTTTACAAAAATATCAAAAGCTTTTTGAATTAGTTTTACAGTAGTATTTGACAAATTCTGGCAGTTTGTAATGTACATAGACAACGCTGCTTAAAACAAGACAGTACAGGGCGCATTTGATTGGTTGTTCAAACAAAACGGCTCATAATCGAATTAATTTAAGCTTTGTGTTAAATAGACTCACCGGTAGAAGGCAGTAAGGTTGAAACTGATACCCTGTGCTTGTTAAACTGTCGTATGTTACCATTAGAGGGCAGCAGAACAGCTTTATAAAGTGCCTTCCTGTTTCATTTTAAGCGGCAGCACTTGAGCAGTGTCTAACTCATCATAAATGCTATTTATAAACAGACAATACAAGCGTTAGAACTCCATGATGGATCAAAAGATCAGTGGCTTGTGCACAAAAAGCTCTGACTGTTTTTTGTCTCCGACATGTATTGTATACTCATGCAAATTAACTTGAAATGAGACTGACATTCCCTTTTAAACACACTTACACTGACATAGAAGAGGCGTAAAGACAAACAACTGTACAACTGAAAGCCACCAGTAATAAAATGCTCAAATGCTAAAATCCTTAGAGTTTTCACACATCATCTTTGATTCAACATTTTATATTGAATAAAAGCAATTCACATTATTTTTTTAACATGAAAACAGGGCACCATAATGAACACACAAAACAGCTATATTTACAATAAGATACAAAATGTCTTAAACCCAGTCTAGATACTGAGGCTATTGGTATTTAGCTGATAAATATGTAATGATTTATAAAGACAGTGTGCTTTTTTGTTGTTACTACAGTACCTCTGTATGTGTGCATGTGTGTTTAATTTTACGCGGGCATGACTCAGAAGTATGTGGCAGTGTAATATCGAAGCACTCGGTATCTGGCCTTATTATCCATAGCAAACTAAATCAAGTCTTTAAGCAAGATATAATTTAACAGTATGAACTTTTTGAACAGTCTTCTAGCATCTCATGTTTCCAACAAAGTAGCTAACAGGCTGAGATTTGGGGCTAATCCGACAACAAATCCTTGTTAAATTGGCAGTGTGAAGTGTATGCCCACTTTATTGCCTACAAACTACTAAGCATATAAATTAAATTGCCTAGCAAAATGCAATCATGTACGATTTTTTAACTTTTGAGGGCATTGGCAATTTCTTGGCAAGCAGAAAGCACCCATTAATTAATTGTAATCCAAATCATTCTGGACTTTCCTCACAATAACCTCCAAAATATTAAAGAGATGAAAACTGCCTCATGATTTACTCACCCTTAAGCCAATCTAGGTGTATGTGATTACTTCTTTCAGATTAATGCAATTAGAAATATATATTAAAAATATCTTTGCTCTTCCAAGCTTTATAATGGCGGTGAATGGGTGTTGAAATTTTGAAGTCCAATAAAGTGTCCATCCATCATAAAAAGAGCTCCACACAGCTCAGGGGGGTTAATAAAGGCCTCCTGAATCAAACTGATGCATATTTGCATTAAATATTTCCTTTTAAAACATTATAAACTCTCACAATCTCTAGTCAGTTACCTGTCATACTCGTATTCACAAAGAGTGGAGTTCCAGTAGATAATAGGACGTAGCATAAGCTCCAGTAAGAATATGCTAGTGTCGCGAGAAACAAATCTTGTTTACAGAAAAGGAAAACCAGTCTCTTCTTGGCTTATATCTGACATTTTTTCTTTACAAATCCTTGTTTTGTATTTCTAATTAGTTTGCCACTTCTCATCTGCTGAAACGGCGTTCTCTTGTGAACAAGCTAGAGATTATAAAGTTTTATTTTGCTTAGAAAAAACACAATGATTTGCTTTAGGAGACCTTTATTAACCTCCTGGAGCCATGTGGAGCACTTTTTATGATGGATGGACGCACTTTATTGGATTTCAAAATCTCAACACCCATTCACTGCCATTATAAAGCCTGGAAGGGCCAGGACATTTATATATACATTTATATATATACAGTATAAGTACAATTGTATTCGTCTGAAAGAAGAAAGTCATATACACCTAGGGTGCCTTGAGGGTAAGTAAACCATGGGGTAATTTTCATTTTTGGGTGAACTATCCCTTTAAGAGCATAAATGAACTTTAATTTTTGAAGGACATATTCTGTAGAAAATTGCATGGTAGCATTTTAATGGTCTTAATATATCACTATAAGCTTGGCCTTCTCACATGAGAAAGTTATGGTACCTAATGCCAGCCAGAAGTATGTAATTTATCATAATGTCTTAATAAATGTGTAAAATACCCCAAGACACCAAAAGTAAGGTTAGATTATAAATAGCGCTGATGGAAACTACCCCTCAGCAACTTCATTATTCATTGCTCCCATTAAAACCCTCTGTGTCTTAAAATCCAAAGTCTGGTATTAGAAATGTATTTCAGTTTGAAATAATAATAATGTGCGTTTAACTCCTTTAAACTGTCAGTTTGTCCATGTTTATATCATCTTCATGTTGAACTTTCGTGCCCCTCCTTGACCCCCGCTGGCGGCGGGACCATCTACTTTTCTGAATGAATACTCAACTGAGAAATTGTTCTTGTGCTGACCTCGTCCTCGGCTCCACACAAACAAGAGAATGAAACAGAAAAGCACAACACCCAGAAACATAATACAACCCATTGCTGTGGACACCAGGATGGTCTTGAGGTCCAATGTGAACTTGAGGAAGACACGCGTGTCGTTTAAATTCGTGTCATTAAGGTCACCAACATAATAGGTGCGATTGGCTGCCAAAGCACCATCCAATGGCAATCCACTGACTGTCAGGGTGGCAAAGTAGGTATCGTTGCCACCAGCATTGCTTGCTATGCAGATGTAGGTCCCGGTGTCTGTTACTTGGGCGTAGCGGATCTCCAGTGTACCTTCAGGCAGGACAATCACTCGCCCAGTACTCTTGGTAGTAATACGTCGGCGCTGAGGTGAAATCCAAAAGATGACCGGAGTTGGGTCTCCTTCCGCTCGACATACAAAAGACACAACCTGGCCTTCACGTGCCGTCAGCTGTTGCAGCTTCCGATTGCGAATTTTAGGCCGCTGACAGGTGAAATGGTCAAAGAGTGCAGAGTCCGAGAAGGTACTAAGTGCTTTTCCTCGCAGTTCCACGGGTGTGGCACAAACTGGCGACTTTCCGTCAAAGTTGAGGGTTTTCCTGCGTTGCAGGATCCACAGTAGGCGGCAGTCACAGGACAAAGGGTTGCCATCTACACGCAACGTCTCCAGCGTATTGACCGAGTGGAAGGATCCCTCCTCCAAAGTCACTAACCCGTTGTTTGAAAAGTTGAGCAATCGTATCTGCTGCAGGCCTCCAAGACCGTAGGGTTGCACTGATATTAGGTTCGTACCAACTAGGTGCAGTTCCTTCAAGCGGATAAGATCCCGCAAGGCCCAGGACTCGAGAACTGAGATAGGGTTGTACGACAGATTGAGGCTAGCCAAGTGAATTAGGTTGCGAAGGGCTCCCGTAGGCACGGTGGAAATGTTGGTGTTGGTAATGGAGAGCCAGGAAAGGTTGAGTCCTTGGAAGCTGTGTGGAGAGATGTACTCAAGGAAGGGCCAGTGGTCAATCTCAAGACCCCGCAGTCCACCAAGTTTGCGGAAGTTCTGCTCTTCCAGCGAAGCGATACTGAGGTAGCGTAATCGGAGAGTCACCAAGCCGCGAAGGTAGGAAAGAGACTGTCCAGTTATAGAGGTCAGATTGCACCTCTCGATGGTTAGCTCCCGAAGCCCCACCAATCCCAGAAAAGCCTTGTTTGAAATGTACACCAGGTCATTATCGCCAACCTCCAAATTGCGGAGGTTCTTCAAGTCCTGGAAGGTAAAGTCCAACAGGATGACTAGTTTATTCCCACTTAGATCCAGAGTGGTAAGGTTGGTGAGACGTGAAAAGGCACCCATGGGCACGAGTTTAAGCTGGTTGGCTCGGAGACGCAACACCCTAAGGTTAAGCAAACTAGAGAAGGCGTTAGGCTCCAAAACGCTGATTAAATTCTCACTCAAGTCTAGTTCCTCAAGTCTCGAGAGAGTCGCCAAGTCGTTGTACTCCACCCAGCGCAAACTGTTGCCGCTCAGATCCAGCAGCCGTGTGTCAGCCGGGATGCCCCCAGGAATAGAGCCCAGGTGCTTGTTCTGGCACATCACGGCTCTCTGATGAGGGATACAGTCACAGCGCTGTGGGCAGCTTTGGCCATGTGTTAGGGATGCAGCGATTAGGAGCACAAACAGCCCCGGTAAGCTTAGGCGTGGACAACCCGCCATGCCCCTTCCCTACCTTACTGGGGCTGAATCACTGCACCTCACACCTAGAGAAAACAACACAAAAAACAGGTAGTGATTAACCGCGATTAACTCTCATCAACATCATTCTACAGCATTGTGAAACAAAGTAGCTGTCTGGAGTCAAAAGATTACTTACAGTACATATGAGCATGACTACTACTAATGGTTTAGAAAACATATGTCAGAAGCTGGATAAAATATATTTCTGAAGACAAGCACATTTTCAGACTAGCATAGATAAACAATCTTGAGGTCAAGCCAGTGTCTGGTAGTCAGTGCTGATAGCCTTGTGGTTAGTGCGCTGACATACAGTGCAACTGCGTTCACCCGAGTTCGATCCCACTCCCCTCTCTCCACCGTCCTATCTCATTAAAGGCCTTAAAAACTGCAATTCTAATGAATTAAGGAAAGGAAAGGACGTGTGGCCAAGTATGCTGGCTCATACTTGGAATTTGTACTCTGCATTTTGCCCATCCAAAGAGCAGTTGGGGGTTCGGTGCCTTGCTCAAGGGTCTTACCTCAGTCGTGGTATTGAGGGTGGAAGAGAGAGCTGGTCATTCACTCCCTCCACCTACAATCCCTGCCGGTACTGAGACTCAAACCCACGACCTTTGGGTAACAACCCCGACTCTCTGATCATTAGGCCACGACTGCCTCAAATTAAGACATTTTCACACTGAGATTGAGATGTCTGTCGGAAACTGAAAGTTGCACTACATTGTTTTGTGTTTACTGGGGTGTTTCTGCTTTACTATAAGCTCCACATACTGTGAGAGAGTAAATTTGCATTTTCATTCACCCAGCCTGCTATTCTTCTTGCATGGATCTGAATAGACAGCTGGATGATTACATTGCACCAAATGTTCATGACCAACGTTTGTCTTTGTGAGAAACAGGCCTTTAAAAATGTAAGCAGTCTTCGTACAGATACTGCAAAATGAAATTCCAGAACTTTCAAGGACTTTTCAAACATTACTTCTACTACTGATTTTTAAGGACTTGAATCAGAGGTCTCACTTATCAAACAATGTCTTCTCTTTCAAATTCTAAAAAAAAGATAAACTAATAAAAACATAATAAAATAAAGTGAAGCACATTCAAAGTATTACTTCTGAAGTATTACAAAGTATTCTACACTTTTACTATAGTATTTTTATTGTTGTTGTTTTTATAACTGTACTGCCTTAATGGTTTAATGTTTTCTACAGTTTCACTCCGAAATCCTGATCTGATTCGCAATACGCACTCAGAAGTCCCGAAGTGAATCATATGATTTGCGATCTGTGCTCCAAAGTTCAGATCTAAAGCAAATGATTCACAAACCATTATTTCAGATCAGGACTCGAAGCGTGAAGCGCAAATCATTTGACTTAGATCAGAACTTTGCATATCGCGAATCATGATTTAGCTCGGAACTTAAAATTGGGAAACACGTCGGCGTCGATAACCATGTGGGCAGCGTGCCGACATACAGCGCTGTTGCGCTGTGGACGTCCTGTGTTCGAATCCCGTCCCCTATCTCTCTCCCACTTCACTTCCTGTCAGTTCTAATCTGTCCTGTCGTAATAAAGGCAAAAATGCAGAAAAAAATAATTCACTTGGCTAAATGATTTGAGATCCGTGCTCCGAAGTCCTGATATGAATCAAATGATTTGCAACACTCGATTTGAAGTTTCGATCTAAAATAATTGTTTCACGATACGAGATCCGATTGGAGTGTTTTGAAACATTGAATCATTTTGTGTCGCAATGATTCAACTGATTCTGAGTTTTGAAAAGCTCCATTTTACCCACCACTCTGAGCTTTTCAATATCATTACAAGTGATGTTGAATTCAAAAATGAATGGCTCTTTTAATTTGATCTGGTTTTTGCTAGTAAATCGTTGAATTTACGAGTTTGAATCATTTATAGCAGTTCCAGTGTAAATGACTGAATTGATTTAGCTAATCTGTTCCTCTTTTCATGTCTTCAGCCATGTTTACACAACATGAAATAGTATGATGTTTTTGAAAAGATGTGTGCTTACTGAAAAAATTAAACACTTACTTCATAAAAACATTGTCTTTCAATAATTCAAGCACTTTTCAAATATCTCTTAAGGATTGTTGTTATTTTTAAGGGTTTTCCAGACCTTAAATTTCAAAAAGTCAAATACAAGTACTTCAAGCACTTTAAGTACCTTCTATGACCCCTGTGTAAACCATTTAAAGTGTTATTTAAGGTTAAATCCAATATAAAACCAACTTGGAGCACCTAGCTATTTTCACTGAAATGGTGAGGACAAAAGTGTCATGAACACTTTACACACATACAGGCTAAAATCTCAGATGACCGTCTTTAAAATCATAATTTCTTTTTTATCTTTATAAGCCAAGAAATAAATGCACTACATCGAGCTTTGAGCTAGGCATGGCTTCAAAATGCTTTAAGATCATGCTTGATTTGTGTTTTTTACAACCCTTAGATATAAGAAAATATACATTAATATTAACTTGCAGTGGAGTGGAGGACGTCCCAGTCAGTGCATTCTGACATGAACATTCAGGCCCACCCTGGTGCTAAAGTTAAACATAATGAGACTTACCCACAGATCAGAAGTTTAATAATCCACTCCCTTATTACCAGGCTGTTATTGAACAGTGACATTTCCAATGTACCACAGGCCAGCACAACCCTTCTTCTCCCTCCCCCATCATCTCTGGTAACCCAAACGCATGACCAGCCCCTGGTTCAAACCCATATCAGTTAACACTATGAAGCTGTCCAATCAGCACAGACCACCGCTTCAAACAAAAAGTGGAGCACATAGAATAGCTATATAAGACAATCAGCAGCGTGAGGTGAATAGAAAACTACACCTGACTATGACTCAGGTGTCAAAGCTTGTGTCACAGGTCATTATGTCAGAAAATCATGAATACTAATAATAGGTGATGATTAATACCCTGCCACTTTTTTCTTTCCACCCCCACTGTCTCTCCCCCTCATTAGTTGTCAACAAAGCATATTTCAACTGCTTATTAAATTTAACTGTCTTCAGCAAAGTGCTCTCATATGAATTTATACGTCCATGCAGATGTGCAATAACTCCAAATTGGAAACAAATACTGTAACTATACCACTGCATATTTAAAAAAAGATATCACCCCCTTAAAGGGATATTTCACCCAAAAATAACAATTCTGCCATTACTTACTCAACCTCATGTCATTCCAAACCTGTATGACTTTTTTCTGCAGAGCACTAAAGACACAAAACCAACATTGGACCCCTTTGACTTTCGTTGTATGGACAGAAAAAAAAGGATATTTTTTAAAAATATCTTTAAGGTTGGGAACATAAAAATGTATCTAAATACATTTAATTGCAATTTTGTCTTCCGCTGCATTGGAATTTAAACAGAGCTGACCTCGACCTGAAAGTTGTCAGGAGTAAATGAGAGACACGGCTACCTTTTTGCTCTGTTGTTCACCTCAGCAAGGTAGCATGTCACCTGAGAATTACATAACAGCTGTTAGTCGATACGTGAAGGGCAAATCAAGCAATTAGTGTTTATTTTCCCGTAACAGCTGTTGGGAGGCTGGTTAAATATAAAATATCAATACAAAATAAAATCATGTTCTAAAAACAAACTGAGAACAGGAAAAACTCTGCAACGAAATCTAAAGTAGACTCAAAAAAGTACTTGGGTGTTTTAATCACATTTATAAATGTCTAAATGTCATTGCATTAGAAGCAAAATATCATCTGGTGTCAAGGTGATTTTTAGCATGTAGTTCATCATTAACCGCGTTCCATTTGACAACCAAAAATGACTTATTTTTCCTCCTAACCTAACTTTTTTGGAAGCACTTTGCTTATTTTTTTCTTTAAAATAAATGCCACTTGATTTGATACGGTGTTATCTTTAACTAAAACTATTGAAAATCATTTCTAGTAACTGAAATAACATATTGTAGATGAAAAAATTTAATGCAAATTAGAAATGTTGCCTAAAATATGTTTAAGTACTAAAATTAATAAACTAAAACTGGGGGATATATATAAAAAGCTCAAGCTAAACCCTTAAAGCTAAATAGAAATATTTACATATTCTACATGAAATTATAAAAAAGTACCTAAAATTGAAATGAAAATAAAATATATAAAAACAAAAGCCTTTTTGAAATATTAGAATAGTATAATAATACGCTATAGTACGCTTTTGTCTACTTAACCAGATAATACGATAATAAATAACAATATAATAATAAACATTATTTTTCTATAGCACCTTTACAAGTAACATCTCAAAGTGATTCACAAGAATAAGATCAAATAAGGCATACAATTATACAAACAATGCATTTTAAATAAAAGTGAAATACAGACAAAGATAAAATACCAAGTAAAAACAAACCATCAAAAGTTTAACAAATTAATGGAAAAGTACGCCAATGACAAAAATATTTAGGAAAAAGCTACCCTAAAAAAATAAGCTTTAACTGAAGATTTAAAGAGAACCCCCAGATATTAAGACTTGCATAGCTTAATATACCATAAATTATTTCTCTTACTGAAATATGCAGTAGAAAACCCATGAAAGACGTACGTTATTTAAAAAATCCACATCGTTTTATACATATTTTGAACCATGGGGGGCGCCATTATTTCTTTGATGTAAAATGGTTGCACTCGGTGAGCTACTAGTGCTACCTGTTGCTATTTTTACAGCAACACAACTAAGAATAAGCAAAAATAAAAAATACTGATACAGTGACCACATTGTGTGGCTTCTGGCTGTATTTCTAGTAGAAGGGCGATAAGAAGAGGGGAAAAGAATGGGAAGATGCATGTGGACGAAAAAACGGGCCCTAAAGACCCGCGTCTTTGTTCTCTCCACTTTAGCCCTGATGCCTTTGAGGCCTTTAGTAGACCACAGCTACTGAAAGAGCTTACAAACGGCAGAGACAAGAAACGCTAAATGCCATCCAGGCAGGATGTAAACATGTAGACACTTGTCATGATGCAGCAGCCACTGAAAGAGTTTCTCAGCACAGATTTCACTCGATATCCGGGGGCGTTTAGACCCCTTGAGGGGAAATCGATGGTACAGCATTTGCTCTAAGCCTACGCTTATATCCATCACCACCTGTAATGTCTTTCAGTAGCTGTGGTCATCTTATCTGTATTTTTTATTTTATTTTTTGCGGTAAAAATACCAACAGGTAGTGGCAGTACCTCACCAAGGGCAACCATTTTACATAATCGAAATAATGGTACCCCCCATAGTCCAAAATATTTATAAAACAATTTTTTAAATATCGTAAATCTTTCAAGGGTTTTCTACTACATATTTTAGTAAAAGACATAATTTACATTACATTAAGCCAAACAAGTCTTAATACGTCAGGTTTCTGGGATTCTGCTCACCTAATCTCAAAGTACATTCCAAAATTTTTTGGAGCAATTAAAAAAAAAAAAAACTATCACCCATGAGTCATCTGCATAAAAGTGAAAGTTGAAAGTGATCTTGAAAGTTGACCAAGAGGACAAAATGTAGATACTAAAAAATAATGGTCCCAAAACCGATTCTTGTGGAACACCAGATCGCACAACACCAATATTAGACCTGCAACCACCCATAGCAAAAAAAAAACTGCTTGCGATCTGAAAGACAGAATTTAAAGCAGCTTAGTGCAGTATCAGAAACACTAAAAACAGACTCCGAGCGAGTAAGTAAAACTGAGTGATCATCAGTGTTGAAAGCGGCAGTGAGATCAAGAAAAATCAAAATAGAAAAACAGCCACAATCAGAAGCGTTTAACAAGTCTTTAGTGACCTTAAATGCAGGCTTTGTGATTTGGTTTAACAATTTGCTCTAAAATTTTTCTCTCTGAGTAATTTTTTGTTAGTCATTTTATGCAATCATAAGAGGCCTAAGATAAATGACTCCTGGAATCATACTATTTAGAGCAAGTCGGAGTGAAAGGAAATGAAAAACATAAAACATTTTTGAAGCACTGCTTGTTTTGAGAGTGAAAAACACTTAACTAGGTGGTGCTTGATGTTTCTGTCGAATCCGGGATACTGTCCTACATAAACAAGACCAGGTTTAATGATGAGAATGGAAAAAATAGCAGCATAAGCACAGACTGATATCACACAAACATCAGAGAGAAAACTCTATCTGGGTTGAAGGAAAAAAAACAAGAAACTCTTAAACAGATGATACAGACCGGGAGCAATTAAGGCAGCCTAGTACCTTAATTAAAGAGAAAGCGCATTAAAAGGAATAATGAACACACACTAGAAAGGAAAAAAAAAAAAACTCTAGGGCAGGTGCAAAAACTTGTGGAGGGGGCCGTGAGCTGAAGGGAAGTGTGTGGAGGTGTCAACTTTCCCATATATCACCGCTGGATCTGCACTAGTTTAGTGCTGCTGATGGCACTCTTCAACTCACATCGATTTCAAATGCTGCCCACACATCTCTTTACATAACCGTACGAATCCTCCTCATTCTGTCTCTCGCTGCTCCGCAAGCCCATCTATCATCTGCAGCTCGGGGAAACCCGACAGTGGCCCGTGAGGAGACAGTCAGACAGGATGAAGCGGACCGAGGATGAAGAAGGGGCAAATGACGGATGCTCAGGGTGAATGTCAACTCCCTGGAGGTGCCGTCTCAAGAGGACGTCGTACTTCACAGAGGCGACGGTATCCTTGGCCAAACAAAAGCCGACAAGGGCATCGGCGTGTTGTTGGAGAATGTAAGTCATCAGAGACCAGGGACGTTCTCGGATTCAGACGACGTTTGGGAGTTCAAGGAGATGACGAACAAGGAGCAGGCACTGCGAAATGCTGACTTTATACATGCTGACTGTGTGAAGAACAAATGAGTGTAGCTTTAAAGCCATTTTGAGAACCATAAAGGGACAATTTCGACCAAAATGTCACCCTTGTTTTGTTCCAAACCTGAACAGCTTTCAAACGTCTGTGGAACGAAAAATTCTAGATTTTGAAAAAGTCAATGTTTTTTTTTTCCCCATACATTGACAGTGTCCAAATGTTTTAGTTTTGAACGCTATTGAATGTAATTTTCAAGAACATTTTTCAAAATATATTATTTTATGTTCCACAGAAGGAATAAAGTCATACAGACTTGTAAACATGAGCAGGTTTGGAATATTGAGTAAATAAAAAAAAAGATCATAAAGTAAACAAATTTCAGAAGCTACAAAATTTACACTCTTATTCGTTTATTAACTTTATTCAGTGGCAATAATTATACTTGGGTGTCAAATGCATAAAAGTGAAAGTTGAGACCAAGTATATTTGAAAATTAACCAAGTAGATAAATGTAGATACTAAAAAGTAGAGGGCCCAAAATTGATCCTTGAGGAACACCACATTGTACAACACAAATATCAGTGTGTCTCGTGTTCTATGAGATCTGTGTTTGGAGGGAGGGGAGTGTTTTTCTGAATGTGTTTAATCTATTTGCGCACATTGCTTGAACTATGTTGTATAGCTGTGTTTTGCGATCAGGGCTGTCCCATGCATGGTTGCGATGTATTCATTGTGAACCTCAAAAGTTAGAATTCAATCAGATAACATTTTAAGCTGTCATATGGTCATGTTACAACGTACCCCTCACATGTTACAATGTACCCCACATACAGGGCATCGTCACTTTTCACTTCCTTTCTTTTGAGGTAAATAACGAAAAAACGTATACGCTGAAATTACAAAACAAAGCGACATATTTGTACTAGACAAGTGTGAAATTAATGTGGATATGAAATATACACTAAACCCCACGTGGATCTACACAAACTAAGAAATTCAAAAAGTGTTGTGCCCCGCGCTCCCCTGTAGTTTGAAAGGCTGTGCGTTCGGCTGTACGCATAGACTGAGCTCCTTCAGACAGCGCACCAGTAACGCTTCAATGGACGAAAATATACACAATTATGTCAAAATGCACAGTTCTGGTGAGTTACCTTGTAAACATGTTCTTAAATTAGTTATAAAGTATTAAATGTAATACTTTAAAGAGACTGTAAAGAGTTTAGCCAGATCCGCGTCATGTGCATCAGGTTTTAAAGAGACCACGCTGCCTTTAAAGTGAAACCTAACCTGCTTAAGTTTGTCTTCGATGTAAATCAAAGAACAAAAGAAAAAGAGAAATCACTTTTGTGGCTTGAATAAAGATCCATCTTTATAGTTTATGCATATACATTTTAGAGTTTATGTGAAGACTGTTTTAAAATCACTTTGTTATACATTTCCTAAAAGCCTAAAATTAAGAAATAATAGCTTTCAATTATACTGTAATGTTGAATGGCTATAATTAACAGGTAAAATTGAGGGAAAATGCATTTAATAGAAACACCAGTAGCAGGGCAAATTAAAAACATTGTAAAAAATGACTGATCGTTTCACTAGATAAGACCCTTCTTCCTCAGCTGGGATCGTTTAGAGCCCTTTGAAGCTGCATTTAAACTACATTTTGGAAGTTCAAAATTGGGGCACCAATCAAGTCCATTATATAAAGAAAAATCCTGAAATGTTTTCCTCAAAAACCTTAATTTCTTTACGACTGAAGACAGAAAGACATGAATATCTTGGATGACAAGGGGGTGAGTAAATTATTTGTAAATTGTTGTTCTGGAAGTGGACTTCTCCTTTAACATGCTAATTTTGACAGCACTAATATTAAGATTCCCCAAATTGTGCAGCCCTACTTCCTATTCCAGTTGTAGCACATAAACTGGGAAAGGAAGTATTTGAACATGGAAATCATGTCACCTTTAATAAAAGAAGGTTAAAAACATTCATGAAGCTTCACCTGATCTGGTCCATGAACAGGCATGCTAATCAGCTAAAAGCTAATGAGAGATGACATGCTTTTGTAGGAGCGGCGCAGGACAATCACACACAACTCTTGAGGGGATAGAGTGTCAATTGTGTTTCAGGGAAGACAGACAATGGCTCAGCGCAGCCTGGGAACATGACTTGTTTAACATGCATATTTGATACAGGTGAGAACAGAAAGGCCCTATGCTAACAACAATTGCCATTGCTCAGTTTCCTGATGCGATGAATTATTCAGATTATCACGGTGCATGAACATGACCTACTAGCACAAAGAGACTGACCACGGCTTCCAGATGGACCAACTCCAACAAGAATAGTGATGTACAGTATTGAGCATTTGCTCTTTTATTGGCTCACAATCCTGTGAATAAATTGACGGATACTCTACTTGACCGATGCTTGGCACGGCGCTTAATGCTGGTTTTATCTTCGCTCTGTTTTTTTTTGCTTCGCATCAGTCGGGTTGGATGACCCGATCCTTGGCTCGAGCTATGGCACGGGAACTAGATAATTAGGTCAAAAGATAGGCTTGGTACTAACTAAATGTGGCAATCAAGACAAGAAAATGTAAACAGACAACCACTGCTGGCATCGTCTTTATGGTGTCGTTTTCTCTAATCAAAACTGTTTTGAATTGACGTAGCCAGGCCTAGGATGGATTACAACCCACAGTCATTTTTAAATCATTCAAATAATATTATTATTATTCAAATATACATATTTCAAAAAGCTTAAATATCTGTAAATATTTAATATTTTTTCCACTTTCCATATTTTTGAGGACTTTTGCACATGTGGTTTGAAAAAACAGTATGTGATGAAGGCCAAATTGCCTTGACCTTGAAAAACTATCCAGCTTTCGAGAAAGCCACCATTTGGTTTCACTACTCGAACAAATGCTATTTACAGCCAATTTCCATCGACATATGGACAGCACAGTTTCTCCACAGGATGTTGATAATGACATTGAAAACAATGGCTGTTGGCCAAAAAAGTCACATGAATGTGACTGAAGAGAGAAACTGATGACGTAAGGCTCACCGTGTTCACGGTTTGGTCTGACTCACAGTCCCTCGGGCCACGTCTGACTCATTTACACAATTATAATTGAAAGTCTTCAATACGCAGCAGTACGAAAGTTCAACTTTGAGATGCAATCTAATGATTTTGTCATTAAAGGGCCATTTGCCTTTACTAAAGAATTATTCAATCGGCCTTTAACACAAACTTCAAGCATATTTATTTTGCCTTTTGTATTAAAAGGTTACGTTTAAAAACACAGTCATTCACAAAATAAACTAAATTTTATTTTTGAGTCACTGAAGTCTGTTTTCACTATAGAATAAAAAGTACAAGTAACTGCAACATTTTTCACACTTTTATTTAAGTTTATAGGTCGCAATTCTGACTCGGAATTGTGAGATATGAGATATAACTTTGCAATTGTGAGAAAAAAAGTGAGTATTTTAAAATAAAATGTCTCAATTGCTCTTTTTTGCATGGTGGAAACAAAAAGAATTGAGAGACGTAAACTAGAATTTTGAAGAAAAAAGTGAAAATTGCAAGATATAAACTTAGAATTGCATGGAAACCCATTTCCGCCACTGAATAAAAAATAAAAAAGGTAATTGCGACTTTTTATCTTACAATTCTGACTTTTTTCCTCGCAATTTTGAGTTTACATATCGCAATTCTGACTTTTTTCTCAGAACTGTGAGATATAAACACACAATTTCAAGTTAGTAAATCAGAATTGCAAGACATAAACTTTTTATCTCGCAATTCTGAGTTTTTTTTCTCTGAATTATGAAATACAAACTCGCAATTGCGAGTTATAAAGTCCAGTTCTGAGGAGAAAAAAAAGACTATGTTCACAGAATTGCGTATATATCTCACAATTCTGATTTTATAACTAAGCAATTGTGACTTTATTAATCAGAATTGTGAGTTTATATCTTGAAATTCTGACTTTTTAACTCGCAGTTGTGAGTTTATATCTCACAACAAGTCAAAAAGTAATTATTTTTTATTCAGTGGTGGAAACGGGCTTCCATAGAATTGTACAATGTCAACTCAAAATTGTGAGGAAAAAAATCCAAATCTCGCAATCTTGATTCCCCCCCCCCCACAATTGTTTTTATCTTGCAATTTTGAGTTTATATCTTGCAATTTTCTGTTTACATTACAATTTTGTCAGAATTGCGAGAAAAAATTGTGAACTATGCAATAAAAGTCTTATTTTTTAATTCCATGATGAAAATCGACTTACTTAAACTAACTTACTAAAACCAATTCCTAAAAATTCATTCAGGAATGCAACACAACACCTGTCTTTATGAGTGACTCACTGAGTCATTCATGGAAACTGACTCAAAAACACTGATTCATTCAGAGATTGAACAACTTTCTTTATGAGCAAATCACTGAATCATTCACTAAACACAATTCCTTGAAGACTGATTAATTTGGGGAACTAAACAGGTGGCTGCCTTAATCAGTGAATCATTGAATCACTCTTAATGAATGTGTTCAATAACACATTTGTATATATATATATATATATATATATATTTATATTTAATTCAGGAAAAGAATGTCTAAAATGTAAGTTATTCAGTAATAAAGGGATAGTTCACCCAAAAATGAAAATTAACCTTCGATTTACTCACCCTCAAGCCATAGGTGTATTTGACTTTCTTCTTCCAGATGAATACATTTGGAGTTATATTATAAAATGTCCTGGCTTTATAACGGCAGTGAATGGGTGTTGAGATTTTAAAGCAAAATGAAGTGTATCCATCAATCATAAAAAGTACTCCAGTCAGCCCCAGGTATTTAATAAATGCCATTTGAAGTGAATCGATGTGTTTGTATAAGAAAAATATCCATATTTAAAACTATAAACCATAATTTCTAGCTTCCGCTAACTGTCTATGCACAGAAGCAGAAGCGCAGTGGAAAGAGCAAAACAAAACAAGAGTCACAAATTAGAAGTACAAAACAAGGATTTATAAAGAAAAATGTGAAAGGATTTTTATATAAGCCAAGAGGAGACTAGTTTTTCATTGCTGTAAACAAAACTTAGCTCTCACGAGACTAGCATATTCTCACCAGAGCTTACGTTACACCTACGTCATCTGCTGAAATGCCACTCTCTCGTGAATACGCATATGACAGTTAGCGGTAGCTAGAGATTGCGGTTTATAAAGTTTTAAATATAGATATTTTTCTTACAAAAATTGATTCACTTCAGAAGGCTTTTATTAGAGTACTTTTTATGATAGATGGATGCACTTTATTGGACTTCAAAATCTCAACAGCCATTCACTGTCATTATGAAGCTTGGAAGAGCCAGGAAATGTTTTTAATATAACTCCGATTGTATTCGTCTCAAAGATGAAAGTCATATACACCTAGGATGGCTTGAGGGTGAGTAACATTTTTGGGTGAACTGTCCCTTTAAGGTCTTAAATTTATGGCTGTTATAAAAGAAAACATTGCATATACTCATGTTTTCCAAAACTCACTAAGTCACTGGATGAAGTAGCTCAGATTACAATGATGGTGGACGTCAGACTCCATTATGCCATGACTCATCAGATTTAACGAGGAGCGACATCCCAGAGAGCTCAAATCCTGAAGCATCTCCAGATTTATAGTAATCTCTCGGGCAAATAAAATAATTAGTGCCTATGGTATCATCTTTAAAATGTCAAACTGCACACCTCAAAATATTTTCCACCAAACATAAATGACCTTCCGCTGCTTCGGTATTTCACAATATCGGGTCCCCTTGTAGTTACGCAGCGGCTAATGAGTTCCACTGGGTAGTTCAGGTCCTAGCAGCACTGCAGTCAGCATGCATGTGGACAGGGCAATAGCAAAGTAGGTCAGCCATGTATGGCACCCCTGGCATTTGGGCACAGCCAGCAGTACCCGTAAATTAACATCCTCTCTGTAAGCCCCTCCAAATTGAGACACGCCACTGACAGGAGTGCCACCAGTCACTGGATCCTCAGAGCAGAGGAAATAAATTAAGAGGATTACAGAAGTGGTATGAAGACTGTGATTACACACGAGTGCGGTGTCATAAACGGCAAACGTTTATCACCATGACTCAATGCTATGTTGACCAATAGCTTGGGATAGTTCACCCAAAAATGAAAATTCTGTCATTAATTACTCACCCTCATGTCGTTCCAAACCCGTAAGACATTCGTTCATCTTCATACACAAATTAAGATATTTTTGATGAGCTTTCTGACCCTGCATGGACAGCAACGTAACTGACACGTTCGAGGCCCAGAAAAGTAGAAAGGACATCGATAAAATAGTCCATGTGACATCCCCAAGAAAGAAAGAAAGAAATACATATCATAATATTTAAAGAGTTTGGTTCCAAAACATGATAAACGCCTGTTTTTTAACTGAGTTCCTGCCAAAATCAGTATTGTAACTGGACGGTACTGAAAAGGCAATTTTACGCAAAATGCGATATCCGCCGTGTTATTCTGTCGTGTTTTCTCCCTCTCTTTCCAAACCGCCACAAACGCCAGACTCCCTCCTCTGCAAATTGCGATACATCCGCTCAACCAATCACAGCGCAGCATTTCACGCACTGTAAACAGTAAAGGCGGCATTTTGAATACACCCCGCATCCTAGTTTGCACCGTTGAGTAATGTTTCACAGACATATTTGACGAATCCTTTCATAAACGAAGTATAGACAAAGTGTAAATAAGAGATATATTGTGCAGTGTAGAGAGCTTTGTTGATTATAAAGGAACTTTATGAGATCGCGATTAACTAAGATGAGTGACAGCTTTTAATGATGGTTTTTAAATGAGATATTGGTTTAATACAACAGTTAAATAAACAAGTTAATATTAAGTGACTTACGTTGTCTGACTATAACTCTATTGCCTGATTTTGCTCCATTTCGTCGTCAAAAATAGTTTGAAACAAAGTCACAACTGAGCCGCTGCGCATCTGTTTAAACACAGCGCTGTTTCATTTACGAATCAACGTGCGTTTTGTAGTGAGTCAATGAAAAGAGTTCATAAAAAGAGTCACTTGCTTTATTCTTGACTGAATCAGCCGTTCGAACGAATCAAATGAATTATATGATTCAGTAATTAAATCAGTGACTTGCCGCCACCTACTGGCAGTATTAGTTTCATTTTTAAAGTATCTTCTTTTCAGTTATTTAAATCATTTAATATTTCTATATTCAACTTGAGTTTATAAATTTGATTGCACTCATGCCTCCTCTGAGCCTCATTAAACATATGAAAATACATTTAAAAGCCACTGTTGTGTTCTTCTGTGCCACCTCTTTATAAATGTATTTTATTAATACTGATTTCATTTGATTGGTAACTTATTGTTATTCTGTTGTTTTAATTAGAAATGTTATAAATATAAGCTTAAAAAAATATAATTTAAAAAATTGACATAAAAGATGACACACTTTTAATAAAGTTTAAAAAAAAATGCCATTACAAAGGTAACAAAATTCCCCTTTAATTCACTTTAAGGAGTCAAATATCACCTCGTAATGGGAAGGCTAATTTTTGATCAGGTTTTTTGATTATTGTTTGGAAGGTGCTCCTAAAATTTTAACTGTCCTCCAAAAATTTTGACAAGTGCTCCTAAAAAGAAAAGTAAGCGTAGAGCCCTGATGGATTTATTGCATTTTCGAGGGATTTATTGCATTTTTTATTGCATTTTTTTGCATTTATTATTTATTTTATAATAAATCTTTGAAAATCAAAACCTGGATTGGAATTTTTAATGTTATTACAACCTGAAGATGCGAAAGTTTGAAACAGAAAAAAATGGTTTTCATCTTGCCACTTTCTTGGTAAAGAAACATTTTTACTCCAATTAATCAAAATGCGTTTTGGAACCAAACTCCTCATTTATTCATCTAGATTGAGATGCCAGTGAAACCCTCAAAAAACTACCCAGAGATTAATTATCCTAGATGCATATTACTCAAGTCACTTTCTTAAAGAAAAAACACCAGGAACATAAATGAAAAAGCAAAAACCATACTCATGCAACAAAGGACGCATCTAATTATGATGCCTTCCGCTCTGAACCTCTCAAGATACTTATCCTAACTGCCAATTCATTGGTGCAATTGACTCTTGGGGCCAATTACACGTAAACACACGGCGATAAAATTACAACGCATTCCGTCAGGGCAAATATAACACTGAAGATGCGTAAGCTTTTAATTAGACAGACGAGAGAGCTGAAGAAAGGCAAGCATGAAGCCTGGCATTGCATGAGAAATGTCTTCAGGCAGTGTTGGAAAAGGCCACGACCTAGCTAGGTCGCATGGCGGAGGTTGGACGCCGTCCTGCGGTCGTCTCTTTGGCTTGAATGGATTAGAAGACACCCTTCACTGGCTGGCATTCTAACCCTGTCACATCGAATCACTTCAGACTGCCAGGCTACTGCCTAGTGGGTTAGCCTAGCCTTTCGTTAGAGTGGTTTTTGATGTACACCATGTGATTCCAGAATCAGTCACACAAAAAAAACACACATATATGCACATAATGAGATGACTGTTCGCTAACTGTTTTGAAGCATGACTTCCTTGTTTAGGAAGTCCAGAATGGATTAGCATTTATGCTACCTCACAAAACATTTTGGATCAGTTTTACTTCCATGGGATCATCTGAAACATCTTTTACTCACATGGTAACTTAGTGCACTGCTATGCTAATGGGCTGATAGATACGCTAGTTGTTCATTCAGTCAGAGCGTGACCTTTGGTTGAGATTGGCAATCCTTTATTGCTAGTTGCAGCAGCTGCAATGACAATCAAACCCTCCGGCTGTTGGCAACCCGTCTGCTGCCTCTTTGCAACATCGTCGCCTTTAATCAATGTTCTAGCTGCTTACAAATCAGCGAGAGCAATTAGACACTATTAGCTGGAGTTATCAAGCACCAATGAGAGCCGTTTCTTATTCTCCCTCTGCGTGAAAGCTGAAGCTCAGTCTTTACCTCAGTAATTTACCCTGTTCCTCCCAATTATCAGAAGCCCTTTGGCAAAAAATAACACAAATTCTCTTCTGTTTCAAAAACTAACAAGCTGCCTACATAGGCAGAATCTTAGCTGTCATGCTATCTCTTATGTAACTGATTCAGAGTAGACTAAATAGGCAACAACTCACAAAATAGGAGAGAAATGTGACTCATTATTAGTTTGTTATGTTGCTAAGCTTACAGCATGATGTAAGCATGAAATAAACATTGAAGCTTCATAAAATTCTGGTTGAACCACTATCACATGGACTATTTTAACAATGTCCTTACTACCTTTCTAGGCCTTGAACATGGTAGTTGTGTTGCTGTCTATGCAGGGTCTGTAAGCTCTGGATTTCATCAAAATTATCTTAATTTGCATCTGAAGACGAACGAAGGTCTTAGAGGTTTGGAACAACATTAAGGTGAGTAATTAAAGAAGTTCACTTCCAGAACAAAAATTGACAGAAAATGTACTCACCCCCTTGTCATCCAAGATGTTCATATCTTTCTGTCTTCAGTCGTAAAGAAATTATGTTTAAGCATGCAAGCTGCATTTTGGAAGTTCAAACTCAGGACACACTGAAGTCCATTATATGGAGAAAAATGCTGAAATGTTTTCCTCAAAAACCATAATTTCTTCACGACTGAAGAAAGAAAGACATGAACATCTTGGATGACAAGGATGATGAGGTGAGAATCTGTACATTTTTGTTCCTTTAATGACAACATTTTTTGACTACCTGAAGACTCAGAAGAGCCTGTGTCCTGTAAAATGCAACCTCTGTACGCAGCTTACTATGTTTTCAGACACAGCATCAACCAAAAAAAGACTAGGAATCCATAAAGTGGCAGTGAGAATGGAATGACACCTATAAAATTGCAGTTTCAAGTGTGTCTCGAGTGTTTCGAGGTTTTGCTGTTGAAACGCATGTCAAAGAATAAACTGCTTTTAAAGTGTCTCAGAATCAATGGTTGCTCTAATCTCTGTCTGACACTAGTTGAGTTCAACTGCCTTGAGAGGTTTGAACTCTAGGACTGAATTGCAAAGATGAAGCCTGGAAAATACACATTGATCAAATCAGATGCACACACTCTTGGCTCACTTGAGTGAATTAAAGAGTGAGGTCGTAACTTCTCCTTGACTAGTTTTTATGCTCTTCTCATGGAAATTTTGCTTTTGACAGAGGATTTACAGTATACACTAGAACACGACTCCATGCATTCATCACTGCATTCAGTTGGCCTATAAATTTGAGAACACGGTGACAACCATTTGACACCAGGTCACCATTGACCCCAGCAGCTGTTGCGGGATAATGAGCCTGAGGTTAAGTTTGGAGTGACTCGAGTCAAACTGGGTTCCTTGAAAATACAGGTCCATATAGGCTTCGTATGCCTCAGCTTGAGTTACAGACAAAACATGGGACACCCATTATGACACGCAAGTGGAAAAAGCCCTCATGGAAAAAGAATCTCGACAGGCTTTTGATTGGTGGTGATTAATGGAAGTCAGTTTTAACCTAAAGCTGAAATTAAAATTAAAAGATAATTGATACTGGAGATATTGTCACATTAGGACTGCAATATGGAGTCCTTATTATAAGAAAAGGTTACAACTACAAGTTTCAATTACAAGAAAAAAGTTGCAAGTACAAAAATAAGGCTGCAATTTATGATATTATCAAATTGTGAGGTATATCAGTCCCAATGACAAGAACAAAATTGTAATTACAAAAAATAAAGGTGCACAGTATGATATATATAGTCACACTCTGAGATATAAAAGTCCCAATTACAAGAAAAAAAGTGCAATTTCAAAACATAAACGTGCACAGTATGATATATATAGTCACACTCTGAGATATAAAAGTTCCAACTACAAGAAAAGTTACAATTACAAAAAATAAAGCTGCACTGTATGATATATAGTCACACTGTGAGGTATAAAAGTCCCAATTACAAGAACAAAGTTGCAGTCACAAAAAATAAAGCTGCATTATATATAGTCACACTAAGACATAAAAGTCCCAATTACAAGAAAAAAGTTGCAATTACAAAAACTAAAGCTGCACTGCATGATATATATAGTCATACTGCAGGATATAAAAGTCCCAACTACAAGAAAAAGTTGCAATTACAAAAACTAAAGCTACACACATGATATATAGTCACACTGAGATATAAAAGTCCCAATTACAAGAAAAAAGTTGTAATTACAAAAAGTTGCAATTTATGATATATAGTCACTTTGCAAGTTATAAAAGTCCCAATTACAAAAAATAAAGCTATACTGTATGATATATACTCACACTGTGAGATATAGAATTCCTAGCAGTGTTGCCAAGTCCGCGGTTATCCCGTGGAATTGGGCTACTTTAACACTGTTGCCACGGGTTGTTTATCATGTCTGTGGGTTGAAGCTACCTCAATAACATAAAATGTATCCTCTTGAATGCTAATTTTACTAGGGGAACCTCGCCAAAAACATGTATTTCACCCCCGAATGCAATTCTTAAGGGGGGGACCCCTCAAACCGTGATTGGGCTACTTTTGGGCTAATTTTGGATAGCAATTGGGCGGGTTTTGTTGCAAAAACCTGGCAACCCTGCTTCCCAGTTACAAGAAAAAAGTTGGACTTACAAAAAAATAAAGCTGCAATTCATGAGCTAGCCAAATAGTCAAATATAAAAATCCCGACTACAAGAACAAAAGTTGCAATTACCAAAAATAAAGGTGCACTGCATGATATATATTCACACTGAGATATAAAAGTCCCAATTACAAAAATTAAGTTGTCATTACAAAAAAATAAAGCTGCAATTAATGGTAGTCACATTGTGAGATATAAAAGTCCCAATTACAAGAAAAAATGTGCAATTACAAAAAATAAAGCTGCAATGTATTATATATATATAGTCACACAGTGAAAAGTGCCTATTACAAGAAAAAAGCAACTCTAAAAAATAAATGTGATTTATGAGATGTCAGGTTGCAATTGTCAGAAATAGTCACATTATGAGACATAGCAACAATTGCCAATTAGCAATTACTAGAAAAAACATCTAAAATGTGTCTGTTAAGTGTCACAATTGTGAGTAACACCATAATTACCTCTGAATTTTTTAAAAACAGGCTTCATTAGAGAACTGTGTGCAGAGTCATCAACAAATAGACATCTCAAGCAATAAGTGCTTGATTTTATTAAACAAGAGAGAAGGTAATTTAAACCATGAATGAGTTTCCCTAAGCTTGCTGGATAATACAATTCCAGCATCTCGTATCTCATTGTAAGACTGATTGCTAACAATGACGAAAACTCAAAAACACCAGCAGCATCCAAAAGTAATGATGTTTACCACCCACTCTGTGTCAAACTAGAATTATTAATACAAGCTCTTATGAAAGAAAAACCAAGGAGCATACGCTCGTTTTGGTTCCCTTTGGTCACAACAGCAGCACGCTGCATAAAGTCCAACCTAGCCAGAAATATGACATGCATGTGCCGGCGTAAAATAGAAGGATTAACCGTTATTACACAGGGCGATGTTCTGGGACAGCGGCCCCCGTATTTTTGTTCTGGATGTGAGCCTGGCCTACTTCAGCGTCTTCTTTAATCCTGTGGCACACCGCCTGCTTTTGCTGTTTCCAATAACCAGCTCTAATCTCTGCAATGGCTAGACAACAGTGGCCTAGCGCTGACAGCTGGCAGACTTATCCTGTCTCTAGGAAAGAGACCACACGACAGCGGGCTAACCAGCAACAGAGGAGGTCCCGTGTAAAACCTGCTGCATCGCTAATGTTTTTGCACTTGTGGGATTTATCGCAGTTCTGCTATTGTCAATCCCTTCTGGCCCAGAAAACACATCAGGAGGTGTTTTGCTGCAGTTCTCTAACACCCACAATACTGAACTAGATTATCTCGTGGATAGAAATGGTTTGGATTTTGTCTGTTTTATCCTTAGGTTGCTATTTATTGTATGAAAATTCTATGCAAATTTCAGCTTCAAATAATTATAAAACCTTAGAATTAATTAGTAAATAATGCTGAAAAATAACCAAAGAAATGCAGTAGGAACAGTTCACCCAAAAATGAAAGTTCTGTCATTAATTACTCACTCTCATGTCGTTCCACACCCGTAAGACCTTCGTTCACCTTCAGAACACAAATTAAGATATTTTTAATGAAATCCAAGAGCTTTCTGACCCTGCATAGACAGCAACGCAACTGACACATTTAAGGCCAAGAAAGGTAGTAAGGACATCGTTAAAATAGTCCATGTTACAGCAGTGGTTTAACCGTAATGTTATGAAGCTACGAGGAAACCTTTTGTGTGCAAAGAACACAAAAATAATGACTTTATTTAACAATTTCTTCTCTGCACTTGTCATTAGCTGTGTTTCCTTTACAGGTTTTCGCCTAAATTTGCGATATTTAAAAAATGTTGATTAAAAAACACAATTGCAAAATGACGACTAAAGCGCAATTATTTGGAGGTTATAGTCTAGCCGATCTCATGACGAAAACATACCTGTGAGAACATTTCGCACTAAGCGAAATACGTACCAATAATTACGTATCACTGCAGTTTCCAACAGAAATTAACACAGTACACAGTTATGATTACAGCTCCATATGTTTCGCTTTCTCTGTGTTGTGCTGAATTCTGACCCACGCCAGATTACTATGCCCCTCGTATTGAAAGATTTAGGGTTAGGTGTAAGGAAAGGGTTAGGATTAGAAGCGGGGTTAAGCCCAAAGTATACTTCACTTTTGATGTGTACGCGAGGAACAGCGTACAGTGCACATGATGCGAATTTCGTCATCGAATAGTACGCACCTACTATAGGCGCATCAACCGTGCATACTTTGTGCGTACAAGTCACATATGCACGTTGAAGTTATGTTGCAGTAACCAGTTGTTCCACAGGTTGGCAACACTGTCCCAGGCCATTATTATACAGTAGAAAACAAAACTAAAGAGACAGAATAATAACAACAAAATAGCAGCAACTGCAACAACAACAGGCGCTTACATTGACAAGCGCTTGTAAATGAGAAGGTATGATGAAACAACTCAGCTTTGGTTTAAAAGAGTTCAAAAATAGTTGTTATCGGTCATAACTTATAGGAGAAAATAGAGCAGACACTGGACGTGGATGAAGCTTTTTTAGACCGCATGTGTCGACTGTCTGCGTTCATGCATATCATCAGATGGAGTATACTATGAAAGGCTACAGGCTCGACTCTACACATACGCTAGTGTCCGCATCCAAAAACGAAGTATACTTTGGGCTTTAGGATTAGGCAATTATGTAGCAACTTCAACAAGAGGGAGTAATCATTTGGCAGGGGGTCGAACATGGGCACAAAACCAGACTTAACAAGCTTGCTCGGTAGCTCAGTCGGCACGGAATTTGACTTAGGACGTGGAATCCTCGGGTATTAATCCTGTGACAAACTATGTCTCATAAAAGATCTGAAAGATTAGAGATCGAAAAACAAGCTAAAACGGCATGCTTGGATCTCACGGCTTTACAATCTGTCTACGGACAAAAGATCATCTGATGAGTTTGCAAAGGAGTGGATATTTCACATGAATCAACTGTAATTTATACAAATCAAAGATTTAAATGCAGTCTACGGCCAAGACTTAAAGCACATACGTGGTGAATAATAGCCTTTTTAATTTTCCTGCTTTTTGCACTCTAACAAAAGTATATTTTACAATGATGAACCGTCATATTATCTGTCCCCCCAGTTGTATTGAACACTAAAGGGCTGTTCGATTCTGAAAATTTGGAAATCGAGTCCGATTCTGATTCCTGGTTCTGGAATCGATTCCTCACTTTTTCGATTCTTTTTCGACTCTTGTTTTTTTTTTTTTTAGGTTGGAGGAACCTAATTTCGCCATGACTGTAGGAAAGTAACCTTATCATAATATGAAGATTTGTTTTTAAAAATTATGATACATATCTGTATTTAAATTATTTTTTTTATCTGCATCGCCCATGAAATTAGTCATAGCCCACAGCTGAGAAGTGGACATGTGTTTACTGCATAAATGAAACAAGACGTGTACAGTTCAGCTGAATGATGTTTACTTCAACCGTATGCGTTGCACAAAATTAAACTGTACACTGAAACAAAATAACCAGAACATTAACAACAACACTGATATAAGAGCTTGTGGTTTATCTGTCAGTCAGACGTGCTCTCGGCCACTTATCTGTGCTTTCAGCGCTTTCAGAATTTTCACAGGCTGATAAAAAGCTTAAAAATAGCATGAAATAGGACCAAGACCCTCGATCACGTCATGATCAATTGTTGCGCAGCGCTCATGTGGACAATTCTGAATCATTTTTGAACTGGTTCATTAAAACACTCTATCTGAAAGAACCTTTTCGTGAAAAACGACTTCTGATCACTATTAGCGAGCAAGAAGCAAATTAATAAGTGCTTAAAGGTTCATGAAACCCCAGACTACTTTTTCTGAGATATGAGCAGAGGTGTTTGTGTTGCACATCATATGAGACAATGTTAGCATCCATTAATTTTAATTGTTGGAGAAAACTGGTTAATTTTGAGCTTTTTTGCTCTATTTTCATCTTCCGAGTTTAAAATCTTCATTGTGCTGACGTCACAGTTTGTGGACAATGGACTATAGTACATCGTACGTCGATGACGCGATGACGCGTCGGTGTCTCATAATTATTCATGAGGCTGCGCGTTCTTATCCTATGAGAAGACGCTTCGTCTAATTATTCACAACAGCGCGTGTTGATTTGCTGTGAGATTGCGTACAATAACTGAGAGAAACCTTAATGGATCGAAGAAGACTATTCTTGTTTGCTTTGTAAGTAGAGTTCGGCACAAAAGCAGTTCATTCATAAGGTGATTGTAATAGTGGTTTTTACAACTCCTTAACGCAACCTATTAAAAGGATTATAAATGCCGCAAAATAAGCCTTAAAAGTTAATAGAGGTGCAACAGCACGTTCATATATATGTTTTCGATGCAGAGTGCAAATGCCTGTGCATTTATTTGTGTTGTTAACTCAATGGGAGCGAAATGAAACTCTCTGAACCCGAAGTTGACTCTCTCCCCTCTTCCCCCACCGCTCGGCAGCGCACCACGCCCACTTTTACAGCATTTTTCAAAACTATGGTGAGAACTAACCAGTGCTGAAACAGGGGAGTTTCATGACCCTTTAAAGTGCCCCTATTATGCCTTTTCAAATATGATCTTTTATGTAGTGTGTCATGTAGCTGTATGTGAACATAAACCATCTGCAAAGTTGTGAAGCCGACAGTGCACGATAGATAAAGTTATTGTCTATCAAAAAAAAAAAAGAGTCGGCTCACATTTGCCTGAAGGAGTCGTCAGCAATTCGAATCTTCTTCTGTTACGGCCACACGTCACGAAGTAACACATTTGCATAATGTCCACCCACGTTCTACGTCGCGAACAACTTGTCCGCCCACAAACAGTCAAATTTCCATGTGGTTTAGGTCACATGATAATTTACACGTATATTATACAGAAGATGCTGTATCCTATGCTGTGAGTAAAACTGTTTTATATTCACTTCCAAAAGATGATGAATGTACAAAGATTGTATTTTCTAGCGATCGTTAAAAATACGTAGTTGCGTATGTTATGTTGTGTAACAACCCTGCACATGTCATGCTAACCGTCTAATTCATGCTTCTGTAGTTCTGTTGTTCAGCTGTGGACCCACTGTAGTCTGACAGTTTGTGATTGATGCAGCTTGACTGTGTCTGTCTCATTAGTTGGAGTAATGATAAAGGATGGCGCACGAAGCGTCTTTCACACCGAATGCGGAAAGCGCTGTGCTATGAAACCCATTTGTTTCAATTTCTTCCGCCGTGCGAGGACGGCTTGTTTCTGCCTCGACCAAAGCGCACGCGCAGCGGAGCGCGCACGCCGCAGACAAAGTTCAAATGAGTTGTTCAAATGAACTTCTGCCGCTGCGCTCTGAAGGGCTGAAGTGAACCCAGCGGCCAGCGCAGCGCTTTCCGCGTTCGGTGTGAAAGCCGCCTTAATGCATTATACACTGTTGAAGTTTACAACATAGAGGTGCCCAGTTCGCTTACATAAGCAAATTGCGAGCACTTTCCACGGTAGACCGTGTTAACTTGTCGATCAGCCACTTCATCATCAGACTCTGGCTCGAACTGGTATGGTAAAATCGATGCCATCTTTTCTATGTATTGACAAGCATCCAGGGCTGTCATTCAGTTATGGCAATGGGCGTTTCGTTCTCCGACACACTGTACGCGGTAGACCAATCATAAAGGACTGCGCCATCTGACCAATCACAGCAGTGAGGGCTCACGGAAAGGAGGGGTTTAGAGAGACTGATTCTTCGAACTGCTTCGCACGAGTTGTTTATGAATCATTTAGAAATGGGGTAAGTTTAAATCCATTTTTGGAGAAAACTGAAGTGTTTTTTGACCTTGCATAGATGTAAACCTGTTTTGGGTGTCTATTAAAACAATATTAGCAACCTTTAAAATGACATAATAGGGGCACTTTAACGGAAGGCTGCATCCTCAAACTCGTGCTTAGTTCTGACTCTTTTCATTCAGTTTATTTTCGTGAATCGACGTTCAGCGACATTTGATGACAGCAGGCGAGATGTGCAGCCTTCGTATGATGCAGTTGTTCGTTTGAGAGGCGCACATATACGCTTTTTTGAGCTGAAAATGGCTCTGAATGGGGAGTCGATTCCCCCTGATGGAATCGATTACGACCTTTGGAGTCGACTCTCGATTCCCAACGCCTCAGAATCGATTCCCAGCCCTAGAACACTGATCAAGCAGAAAATAAAAAAAAGCGATTTTGTAGTGTGGTTATCATTTGGCAAAGGATGGTTGTGGCACGATTCCAAATACCAAATATCTTTCTTATAACTTCATTATAATTTTTTATTAATTATTCAGTTATTTGTAATGAATGTAAAAAAAAAAAAAAGAAATAAAATAATAATAAAAAAAATTTGAAAGTAGTTTCAATGTAGCTAGCTATTTTTTTGACAGTAATTTGTGTGGCTAGCTACTTTTTCAGAAGGGTAGCTTGAATGTAGCTTAACTACTTTAATATACGAGTAGCTTGCTGGTCAAGCTACAGTTTCAGAGTAGCTTCCCGAACACTGGCTAATAAAAATTAATACAATATTCTTATTAGAGATACCTACAAATCTAGTAAAAGACCCCAGACTTGTTTACTAGATCCAACCAATGAAATGTTTCTTCGCTTGAATGCTATAGGCTCATAATAAACGAAAATTTGTGCATGGAGGTAAACAAGAATGATTCGTTCACTTACAAAGTTAGGGAAACTACGCTCTGAGAGATTATACAGCGTGACATAACCAGGCTTGGGGGAAAGATGGGAAGAAAGAGGGGATTCGGGGAGAGAGGAATTTCACAAAGCCTCCGACTCAATGGGAACTTGACGGGTGCTCTCTTCTTGCTCTCCCTGAGAGCTCAAACGTAGCGTTTTGGCTGTCACCATATAAATCCTGTGGGTGTGAGCACCGTGGCTGCCCCGGCGTTCGGGGGGGAATTAACGCTGAGCCACTGCAAATGATAGACAATCCTAAGGCCTCTTTGAGAACAGGCTTAAGAGGGAAGAAAGGAAGGAGGATGAAATGAGATATGAAGTACGAAGAAAGTGCAGAGGAACATCCAGCGTGTGGCTTTTTTTTCCAGCAAGCACTGTAAATTCAAGGACTGTAGTCTTTTTTTTTGTTATTTCTGAACATGACACCCTTTATGTGGACCTGTTATCTAATGATTAAAATAAGTCTACATTTCTTAAACACTAAATAACTGAGTAGCTAATAGCAGGAGCTACACTGTTAACAAATACAATAAATATTCTGCTGGAACACATTGTAAATAATTAACTGTGTTTGATTATTCTGCTCTCTGTTGTTGCGGTAGCTTGATATTTTTTGCAGTTTAAAATGTTGAGAGGTTTTATAAAATCATATTAGCTCCACATTCAAGTACACTCACATCTGAAACAAGGAATACGTAGATTGCAGACACTCAAGTGTCTGCAAAGATATTAAGTCTAACACTAGAAAGGCCTGGAATAGAATACAATAAAATATATATAATATTGGATAACAGAATAAAACCAAAGGAACTCACTAACAGGGTATTTTATTCCCATTTTAAATATTTAGATTTTTTGTCTCTTTTAGTGATATTTTTGCCCCAAGCCCTGCATAATTTCTCATCCTTATAACCTTCTATGATGCAAAAATAATAATTCTATATTTTTATATACATTCAGTAAGTAATAAACTGTGTATATTTTTAAAAAGGAAATTTAAAATAATTATTATTAAAATTGCATTATAGAAGGTTACCAGGGTCAAAACATAAAAAGGGTTTGAGGAAAAAATGAAAAATAATATTCTGATAAATATACCCCAGTGTACAGATTTTATACAGTTTTCTTTAATAATTTTAAGTATTACAGTAATTACAGAATTTTTTTCCCACATTACCATAATGAGAATTTAGAGTGAAAATGTGCTTTTCATGAAAAGAATACAAAGCAAATACTATTGATATTTCAGAAAAAAGCTTAATCTTCTCTTTATATAATATATCCAAAAAACTAAAATTTTTGGTTTGAATTTTTTTTTTTTTCAAACAGGTATTGCGTACACCATAAAAGGTTTTCACAAGTTTCAACTTAAAAACTTAAGTTAAGCAGCTGCCTTAAATTTTACAATAATTACAATAAAATGAGTTGAAATGACTTGTACTTTTTAAGTTGATTTAACTTACAATTTTAAGGCAGCTGCTGAACTTAAGTTTTTAAGTTGAAACTGGTGAAAACGTTATAGTGTACATTGTGTACAAAGTATGAGACTAAAGTATTTATATTGTGAGAAAAGTAACAATATTTTGTGCATAATATGTTGTCTAATATTATGAGAATAAAGTACTAATATTTTGAAAAAATATTTTGTGAATAGTCAAAAATATGAAAATAAATTAATAATATTTTGACAACAGCAGCAATATTTTGTGAATAAAGGTAAAATTATGTGAGAATAAAACACTAATATTTTAAGAAAGGAAATAATATTTTGTGAAGTCAAAATTATAATACATTAATAATATTTTGACAATAGCAGCAATATTTTGTGAATAAAGGTAAAATTATGTGAGAATAAAACACAAATATTTTAAGAAAAGAAATATTTTTGTGAATAGTCAAAATTATGAAAAAAGTAGTAATATTTTGAGAATAAAGTTAAAATAATGAGAATAAAGGAGTGAAATTCTGAGAAAAGTAGCTCATATTTTGAGAAAAATAGTAATATTTTGTGAAGTCAAAATTGTTTAAATAAATTAGCAATATTTTGACAATAGTAGCGATATTTTGTGAATGAAGTTAAAATTGTGAGAAAATACTAAGATTTTGAGAAAAGCAATAATATTTTGTGAATATTCAAAATGATGAAACAGCAGTAATATTTTGAGTAGTAATATTTTGTAACAGATCAAAAGATCTCTTCAATTAAAAATCCTAGGACATACATTTTCCTTTTTTCTCATTAAAAGCAGACAGCAAACTGCACAGATGGCTTTACTTGAGAAATGATGTGCATGTGACAAAAAAGATGGATTACCCAATTACAGCTCTTGCTTCCTTTCTTGCGTGACAGTTTTGATTTCTGACAGTGCTGCAATTTTACATTACCCTGATCGAACAGAGACAATGGAGAACACGATTGTGTCCTTGACAAATGTCCCCACAATGACAAGTCAAAATCACATCAAAAGCACTCCTCAAAGCACGACCAGGCTAGCCACGCTTGTGTAAGAAGAAAAAAGTGAAAGATTAAAAGAAAGGAGGAGACAGAGACAGAAACAAAGTGAGAATTTGTAGTTGCTGCTTGAAACGGCCACATGTGGCTCTATGATCACAGTGTGTTTTCCATTATAGCTGAATAATTCATCAATGCCTGGCAACAGGCTTGAGACGTTCAAGCTTGTCTGTACTTTCTATTTTAAGTCACATGAGAAATTCATGGCAGGTCCTCACAGGACCCAAGGTCCCATCAGCACTGTCTATTCTGAATTCGGCCTTGCCTAGACGGATGCATTGTCATGGGGGGCATTATATTGCCTCCTCGAGGCCCTGTGGGCAGCTGAACAACACACTGACACAGGAAGTTAAGGGCACGCTATTAAAAATAATGCTTCTTTATTGGCAATGATGGTTCCAGGAAGAGCCTTTAAAAGCCTTTGAATCTTTCCATTGCACAAAAGGTTCTTTATAGTGGAAGAAAGTTCTTTAGAATTGTAACATTTACTTCACAGTCAGAAATAGTTCTTTTTAAGAACTGTTTGCTAAAATGTTATTTCAGTGAACAGTTATTGGGAAACCAAAAATGGTCCATCCATGGCATCACTGCAAAAACCCCCATTAGGAAACTTTATTTTTGAGAGCATTTTGGAGGTTGTAGCACAGAAATGTTATACTCTGTTGCATGTACAGTATGTAAAATTCAAAATTCAGTACTAATATTTTGAGAATAAAGTATGATAATACAGTACTAATATTGTGAAAAAAGTAACAATATTTTGTGTACAAAATGAAGATTATTAGAATAAAGTAGTAATATTTTGTGAATAGTCAAAATTATGAAAAAGTAGTAATATTTAAAAGAAAAGTAATATTTTGTGTACAAAGTTAAAATTAAGAGAAAAAAATACCAATATTTCGAGAAAAGTAACAATATTTTGTGTGCAAAGTTAAAATTATGAGAATAAAGTAATATTTTGTGAATAGTCAAAATTATGAAAAAGTAGTAATATTTTAAAAAAAGTTATATTTTGTGTACAAAATTAAAATTAAGAGAATAAAGTACAAATTTTTTGTACTAACAATATTTTGTGTACAAAGTTAAAAGTATGAGAATAAAGTAATATTTTGTGAATAGTCAAAATAGTGGAAAAGTAGTAATATTTTAAAAACTGTATTTTGTGTACAAAGTTAAAATTATGAGAATAATGTACTAATATTTTGAGAATAGTAGTAATATTTTGTGAATAAAGTTAAAATTATGAGAATAAAGGAGTGATATTTTGAGAAAAATAGTATATATTTTTTGAGGAAAAAGTGAAAATTTAAATAATAAAGGAGTAATTTTTTGAGAAAAACAGTAATATTTTGTGATTCTAAAAATTCTGAAAATAAATTAGTAATATTTTTATGATAGTAGCAATAATTTATGAACAAAGTTAAAATTATGACAATTAAGTACTAATATTTTGAGAAAAGCAATAGTCAAAATTATGAAAAAGTAGTAATATTTTGAAAATAAATGTGAAATTATGCAAAAAAATGGTATTTTGAGAAATTAAGCAATATTTTGTGAATAAAGTGAAAATTGAGAATAAAGGAGCGATATTTCGAGAAAATTAGTAGCTAATATTTTGAGAATAAAGTGAAAATTATAAGAATAAAGGAGTAATATTTTGAGAAAAATAGTAATATGTTGTGAAGTCAAAATTCTGATAATATTTAATTTTTGACGATAGTGATAATATTTTGTGAAAATGTATAAAAATCAAGAAAAACCAAATGTACAAAAAACATAGCAATATTTTGTGTATATAAATTTTAAATTATGTGGATAAATTGGTAATATTTTAAGAAATAGAGCAATATTTTGTCAAAATTATGAAAATAAATTAGTAATATTTGAGGATAGTAGTAATATTTTGTGAATAAAGTTAAAATTTGAGAATAAAGGAAAACTATTTTATGTCGAAATTCAAAATTATGAAAAAAAAAATATTTAGAAAAAAAATGGAGAAATACAATTTTTGAAAATAAATTAGTAATATTTTGATGATGGTAATATTTTGAGAATAAAGTGAAAATTATAAGAATAAAGGAGTAATATTTTGAGAAAAATAGTAATATTTTGCGAAGTCAAAATTCTGATAAGATTTATTTTTTGACAATAATAATAGTGATATTTTTTGTGAATAAAATTAAAATGATGAGAATTAAGTGTGAATATTTTGAGAAAAATGTATAATGTAAAAAATCAAGAAAAATCAAATGTATAAAAAAACAGTAATATTAGTAGTAATATTTGTGTATATAAATTTAAAATTATGTGAATAAATTGGTAATATAAAAAAAGGAGCAATATTTTGTCAAAATTATGAAAATAAATTAGTAAAATTTGTGGATAGTAGTAGTATTTTGTGAATAAAGTTAAAATTTGAGAATAAAGGAAAAATATTTTGTCAAAAGTCAAAATTATAATATATATATATATATATATATTTTTTTTTGAAAAATATATAATTTCAGAAATTAAATTTCAGAAAATAAATTTTGATGATGGTAATATTTTGAGAATAAAGTGAAAATGATAAGAATAAAGGAGTAATATTTTGAGAAAAATAGTAATATATTAAGAATAAAGTCAAAATTTTGGGAATGACAGAAATATTTTGAGAAAAAAATATCAAAATTATGAGCAGCAGCAATATTGTGAGAAAACTAGCAATACAATAACAGTAGTAAAAAATTAGGTTAAAAAAATAAATAAACAGATACATTTTGAGAACATTCAAGAGGACGTTCCCTGATCGAACACAGACAGTGACACACCTAACAATAGTCCTTTCAGCCCACTGGTTAGTGTTGCTCAGGTCAGATAAGCTTTACAGAACGTCCCAAAGGAATGACCCGGAGCTCTGCAGCTCAACAAGGCGTCCCGTCCATCAACACAAACAAAATCAATCGCCTTTAGTTGTTCTTTCTACATCCTTCTTCCATTTGACAACACCACAGACAAGTAACACGACATCTGGCCAGCTCTGCACGGAGCGGATCCATTTCCACAAAGCGCACGTGAATCATTTTTGGATGCCGCCCCAGAACCGCATGCTGAAGACACCACGATATGCTGTGTAAACAAACTCTCTTGCAGATATTTCACTTTGGTGTGTGGAATTGGAGCATCATTACAAAATCCATCTGATGAAATGATCCAGGTCTCTCTGACAGCTTCCTCAGGGGACGGGAAGCGAAGGGGTGTGGGTTTAAACTGATCTCTCTCTCACCATCTGTCGCCATATTGTCAAGAACCATCCAATAAAGGAACATGAACAATTAAAGCATCCTTGGGGAACAGGCTGTTTTGCTTATGATCAACATCAAAGCCTCTTCAAGTCCAAAAGTTTCTGGAATAACTGTGGCATAGTTTCTTTTACAGAAAAACCAAAAAGATCAACTGGGGATCTTTGCACTCTGCAACTGAGGCAGTGCAGAAGAAGAAGAAAAACAAAAATTATATGAAATGCTATTAAATATTTGATGAAATAGCGTCCAAACTGTTAATGTTTCTAAAATAACACTGTCCAACAGCAACGCTAGCAGAACATTTTCAAAGAGCGGCTTGTTATATAATAATAAATAAAATAAATAAATAAAACTACCCCCAAAAATAAACACACCCCCAAAAATTACAACATTTTTAGAATAATGTTCAGAGAAAAGGCCGCAATGTTTTAAATGTAACAATATAATGTTTAGAGAACAAAGCATTAATATTTTGAGAATAAATGTGCAATATTTTGTGAAGAAAGTAGTAATATTCTGAAAAGCAGCATTTTGTGAATAATCAAAATAATGAAATAAATAGACTGAGAATAAAGTATTTTAAGTATTTTTAACCAAGTCAGAAATATGAACATTGTAGTAATATTTTGAGAATAAATTAGCAATATTTTGAGAGGCTGAAAATGCGAATTACATAGAAACATTTTGAGAAAATAGGTAATATTTTACAACCAAGTTAAAATTATGATCAAGTCAGAATTATCAACAATTCTAAGAAGTTGAAAATGAAAAAAAAAGTAGTGATATTTAGAGAATAAGGTAAAAAAAAAAAAAGGAAAAATAATATTAATATAATAAAAATAATAATATAATATATAATAATATTTTGAGAAAATTTGCAATATTCTATGAACAAATCAAAATTATGAACATTATAGTAAAAGTTTAAATAAATTTAAATAAATAAATTAGCAATATTTTAAGAAGGTAAACAAAAAGATAATTAAATAGTAATATTTTGATCAAATAGGCGATATTTTGTGACCAAGACAAATTTATGAACAATATAGAAAATTAGCAATATTTTGTGATCAAGTCAAAATTATCAACAGTTCTGAGAAGTTGAAAATGAAAATAAACTAATATTTAATAATTTTAGTATAATTGGTGATATTTTTGACCAAGCAAAAATTTTAAACAATGTAGTAATATTTTGAGAATAAATTAGCAATATTTTGTGAATAGTCAACATTAAGAATAGAATAGCAATATTTTTATAATAAAGTTGAAATTATGAGAATAAAGTAGTAATATTGCAAAAAAAAAAATCTAAATAATTAAATAAGTAGTAATATTTAGAGAATAAGGTAAAATTGTAAATGTGAGAATAAAAGAATAATATTTTGAGAAAATTTGCAATATTCTGTGAACAAATCAAAATTATGAACATTACAGTAAAAGTGTAAAAACATGTAAATGAATAAATTAGCAATATTTTAAGAAGGTAAAAAAATAAATAATCAAATAGTAATATTTTGATAAAATAGGCCATATTTTGTGACTCAGACAAATTTATGAACAATGTAGAAAATTTGCAATGTTCTGTGAACAAATGTAGTAATTTTGAGAATAAACTAGCAACATTTTGAGAAATTAAAAATGAGAATAAAGTACTAATATTTTGGGAAAATTGACAAGATTTTTAGACTTTTAGATTTTTTAAAGTCAAAATAATGAACAATGTAGTAATTTTTTAAAGAATAAATTAGCAAGATTTTGTGAATAAAGTCAACATTAAGAACAGAGTAGCAATATTTCACAAATAAGATGAAATTATGATAATACAGGAATAATAGTTTCAGAAAATTAGCAATATTCTGTGAACAAGTCACAATTATCAACAAAGCAGTAATATTTTGACACTAAATTAGCAATATTTTGAGAAGTTAAAATGAGAATAAAGCACTAATATTTTGAGAAAATTTGTGATATTTTGTAAATAAAATCAACATTAAGAATAGAGTAGAAATATTTTGCTAATAAAGTTGAAATTATGAGAACAAAGTAGTTATATTGTGAGAAGTAATATTTTATGAATAGTTAAAACACTGAAATGCGTAGTGATATTTTGAGAATAAGATGAAAACTGTAAGAAAATAAATATTATTATTTTGAGAAAATTAGCAATATTCTGTGAACAAGTCAAAATTCTGAACAATGTAGTAATATTTTGAGAATAAATTAGAAATATTTTGTGAATAATGTCAACATTAAGAATAGAGTAGCAATATTTCACAAATAAGATGAAATTATGAGAGTAAAGCAGTAATATTGTGAAAAGAAGTAATATTTAGTGAATAGTCAAAATAATGAAATAAGTGATAATATATTGGGAGAATAAGGTAAAAAATTATAAGAATAAAATAATATTTTTTTTTTTTAAGAAAATTAGCAATATACTGTGAACAAGTCAGAATTATGAACATTTTTTTCTAAAAATTATTATTAGAAATATTCTGAGCCATTGAAAATGAGAATAAAGTACTAATATTTGGAGAAAATTTGCGATATTTTGTGATCAAATCAAAATAAAAAACAAAGTAGCACTATTTAGAGAAAACATAGCAACATAATTAGAATTATGAACAACATAGTAATATTTTGAGAAACTGAAAGTGAGAATAAAGTATTAATATTTTGAGAAATTTGGCGATATAAGTGAAAATTCTGAACAATGTACAGTAATAATACCATTTATAGTAAAAACAGAGTAGCAATATTTTACAAACAAGTTGAAAGTAATATTGTGAAAAGTAGTAATATTTTATGAATAGGCAAAATATTGAAATACGTAGTAATATTTTAAGAATAATATGAAAATTATAAGAGTAAAGGAACAATATTTTGAGAAAATTAGCAATATTGTGTGAACAAGTCAAAACTATCAACAAAGCAGTAATATTTTGACACTAAATTAGCAATATTTTGAGAAGCTGAAAATGAGAATAAAGTACTAATATTTTGAGAAAATGGGCGATATGTTGTAAATAAAAGAAACATTAAGAATAGAGTAGCAATATTTTGCTAATAAAGTTGAGATTATGAAAATAAAGAGGTTATGTTGTGAGAAGAAGTAATATTTTATCAAGTTAAACTATTGAAATAAGTAATGATATTTAGAGAATAAGGTTAAAAAAAAGAAGAAAACTGAGAAAATATAAATATTTTGTGAACAAGTCAGAATTATGAACATTGTAATATATATTTAAAAAAAATAGCAATATTCTGATTAAAAATAAGAGTAAAGTACTTGTGAAATATTGTGAAAAGAAGTAATATTTTTGAATAGTCAAAATAATGAAATAAGTAGTGATATTAGAGAATAAGGTAAAAAAAATTCTAAGATTTATGAGAATAAAACAATAATATTGCTCAAATTAATTTTTAGAAAAAAGTGAAAATTGAGAAAAGGACTAATATTTTGAGAATAAAGTGAAAACTACTTTAAAATAGTAACCAATTAATTGTCGTAATTCTCAAAACATTTCTCATTTAAACTTAACTCTCTCAACTTTGTCGTAAAAGTTGACGTCCAAAGGCAAACTTAACCCAGTAACTAAGTGACAATCAAAAGAATGACCCTTCTAGCAACCTTCCAGTGTTACACAGAAATGAAAAAAAGAAAATGAAGGCACTACAAATTCACTTCCTGTCATTATCACACTCATTCCTCCACAGAATGGATATGAATTACACGTTGAAGCGACACCAGGCCAAATGGCTTTCTCTGCTTCCGTCTCAGCCAGTAAAATTGCCTGATGAAGTGAGTCATGACTTTAATGCAGAACAGAGGGGAGATAGAAGTCTTTAAATTGATACTATGAGTCTCATGCATGAAAATGAGCAGAACAGAGTTATTAGTCTCTATACATCATTACCCTTCATAACACTGAACGGCGGATGTGACTGTTGACGGCCTGAAAGTTTGAGGCGCGTTCATAACGTGGCCTTAATATGTCATCTCTCCGGTTGTATCAGATATGGCCAATTGTAAAGCGCGATGAATAATTGATTTAATGTCAACATCAACACGGCAGCAGTCAGGAAACGTCTACTAATGTCATCTAGCGTGCAATTTCTTGCCTCTTGTGTAACCTGTGGGTGGACGTCCGACCCACAGGGGCTATTTTGGGGACTAACATTTCAAAAATTAATCAACCTCCATCTGCCAGCAACCGATGAGTGGAAATTAAGGGGACGGGTTATCGAATACCTTCCCATCAAATCAATCTCATCTTGATAGAAGAGGACAAACAGCTTTAGGGCTTGTTTGATGCGTAGGTTGTTAATCCAATTACATAATTAAAGAGCTGGCAGAAATGAAAGCCCAACGCAGGGCGACACCGAAGACATGCAACCTGAGCCTCGCAACGAACAGCAGAAAGTAGCCAAGGACGGTGAAAAGGTAATTCTAGTGTAAGACTGAGCTGAGGAAAAGCACTACACGCCGTCCGCCGAACCCAATGGAAGAAAGTCGATGTCAGCGGCTGGAGGAATGTGTCACATTAAAGCCGAAGATATTGGGAAAAGCATTACATGCGTCACATTTCCCCGCGGTGCGATTAGGCGGCACAGGCTGACCTGCCTCAAGCAATAACAGCAACTACAAGTACAAAAAAACACAATTACAGTGAACACTGCCAGTACAGAGTGAACCTGGCACTATTGTTATACCCTAGAATACTATACTACGGTACATGAATTAAGCACCATAGCACTCTTTCGTCTGTGAAAACAAAAGGAGATATTTGATGAATTGAATGGGATTGAAAGTAGTGCATACGATTAAAGCTACACATTACATGACTTCTGAAGCCATTTAATTCAATTTTGTCAAAAGTCTCAACATCTCTCACTTTCGTTAGCATCACGGTTGGAAATGTGTGAGGGCTTGTGGCAAAATGCCACCTAAATGCCCCACAAATACAAGACAAAGGGGCAAAAATTGTCCCTGCGCAATTAAACAACATATTATGGCTATCGTGATTAAAATGAAATGTGAAAATGAAAAGTGTCAATTTGCAGAATTACATTTAGATTCGCTTACACTGCATCAGATTGCTTTTTACACAGTTTTTTGTAGCGTTGAGCCTTATAATCAATTACACGAGTTTCTGTTAAACTTAGGAATGCAATGTCCAATTAGAGCTGCTTAGATTAGTCAGCGCTGAAAACGCACCAATCAGAGGTGCTTAGATTTATCATTTCTGAAAGTCTGATGACGCAAAGGACAGATTAGCCAATCAGAGGTGCTTAGATTAGTCAGCGCTAATAACGGGCCAATCAGAAGAATTTGAATTATTCAGTGCTGAAAACGGACCAATCAAAAGGCACTTAGATTAGTCAGTGCTGAAAATGGGCCAATCAGAAGCTTTAGATTAGTCAGTGCTGAAAACGGACCAGTCAAAAGGCACTTAGATTGACAGCGCTGAAAACCTGATGACACAGAGGACAGATTAGCCAATCAGAAGGCACTTAGATTAGTCAGTGCTGAAACGGACCAGTCAAAAGGCACTTAGATTAGTCAGTGCTAAAACAGGCCAATCAGAAGAATTTAAATTAGTCAGTGCTGAAAACGAACAGATAAGTCAGCGTGGAAAACCAGCCAATTAGAGGCGCTTAGATTAATCAGTGCTAAAAACACACCAGTCAGAGGTTACTTAGATTAGTCAGGACTGAAAACGCACCAATCAGTAGTGTTTAGATTAGCCAGCATTGAGAACGGGCCAATCAGAAGTGCTTAGATTAGTCAGCACAGAAAAACAGGCCAATCAGAGGTGCATAGATTAGTCTGCGCTGAAAAACAGGCCAATCAAGTGCAGATTAGTCAGCACAGAAAAACAGGCCAATCAGAGGTGCTTAGATTAGTCAGCGCTGAAAACGGCCCAATCAAAAGCACTTAGATCAGTCTGTGCTGAAAACGGACCAATCAGAAGCACTTAGATTAGTCAGTGTTGAAAATGGGCCAACCAGAAGAATTTAAATTAATCAGTGCTGAAAACGGCCCAATCAGAGGCACTTAGATTAAAGTGGAAACTGTTCGATTTAAAAATAGTAATAAATTGAGAATAAAATAAAAAAATTATGAAAATTAAAAGTAGTAAACGAAAAAATTCTCTGTATGTATAAGATTTTTTTTTTTTTGTACAGTTAAAATGTCTAAAAGAAAACACTTATACAATCTATAAAATGCATTAATATCATGTTCAGTATCACTATCATGTTTGAAAGATTTTTTAATATTTTAAATGGATAATACGTTAAAAAAAAGTTACCAAAGACTCGTTAAGTAATTTTTGCAGTGAAACGGTTAACAACACACTTGAGGAGAAAATGATCAACAAATAGCAACTTCAATTGGGTCTGTTCTTCATATGATTTAGTAGATCTGAAACAATGAATTAATCATATGAACTACTTTTGTGGAGTTCTGTGTTGTTTTTGAAGTTTAAAAGCTTCAGTCCTTATTCACTGCAACAGCATGGAAAAGAGCATCCATGACATTCTTCAAAACATCTTCATGCTACTCAGAAGTCCTACGGGTTTGGAACTACATGAGGCTAAATAAATGAGTGCGAATTTAGAAACTAATCCTTTAATCTGGAGGCTGAGTTTGCAGACTTCACATACAGTGATCTTTGACCAGCAATTTATATGCAAACCACAAACATAACATACTCGTCATATGTGCTGAATGTCAAATCTCATGTTTTGTTGTACTCCATCGGGAGCCTCAGATATGCAAAGTACAGCCTTGTTCCAAGGCAATGAATAAAACATGAACGATTGGCTCAAAACTGCTTTTGTCCCCTTTTCATGATGTTTTAAAGTGTCCAATTACTGTACTTTGGCTTAGAGGAGCCCCGGTCCTGCAGTGATGCAGAGGGATCTCAAGCTAGATCATTAAATGTGATACTAAAGAAACAAGGCAGCAGTTTACAAGGGTTCAATAGAGAACACAAGTGACTGGAAAAATAATATTAATGGGGACTTAAGTAAAGGAGCAGAACTGTTATGTGTAGAAAATAATATAAAATAAAACTTTTAAGAATGTAATTTCTGATTCCATTTCCAAAATAAGACTCTAGAATTAAATATAAGAAAGATCAAGCATATAAACAAGCTTATAAAGATACAATTTAAAAACAGGACGTTCCTTGTCCTTCTCATAAGCTGGACTGATCACAGTGGACAGGAAAGTGATTATTCTTTCCCAGCTGTAAGCATGATCTCTATTGTCTGTACTGATCTGAACACAAGAGCCACGATGTCTTTTCCTCCTCCTCCACTGCCCACATGCGGAGTGATCCTCTCCGCTCATCATCCTTTCATCAGGAGCTCTTCGTATCTTACTGTTGTCATGAAGGCAACAATGAAATCTTATGCTGCTGATCCAATAAAGGCTGCGATTGTCGCCTACAGTAAGTGGGGGCTGAAGAACCCATTTCAGTAATGCCCTCAAGACCAGCGATGGCAAAATTAAATTGCCTCACATTTGTTTTACTGCCATCAAAATATGAGTTCGATATGGTTTTGATGTATGACCTTTGAGCATTTTCTTTCTTCAGTCGAAAAGAAATTAAGGTTTTTGAGGAAAACATTCCAGGATTTTTCTTCTTATAGTGGACTTTAATAGGAGTGAATGGGTTGAAGGTCCAAATTGCAGTTTCACTGCATCTTCAAAGGGCTCTACATGATCCCAGCTGAGGAATAAGGGTCTCATCTAGCGAAACGATTGATCCTTTTTTTAAAAGAAATAAAAATGTATATGCTTTTTAACCACAAATGCTCATCTTGCACTAGCTTGGCGTCCAGGACTTTACGCATTACGTAATCACGCTGGAAAGGTCACGCATGACGTAGGCAGAACAGATGAAGAATTAACCGCATGTGACCTTTCCAATGTGCAAGATGAACATTTGTGGTTAAAACATATACACACTTTTATTTATTTATTTTTTAGTAAATGACCGATCGTTTTGCTAAATAAGACCCTTATTCCTTGGCTGTGATCGTGTAGAGCCCTTTGAAGCTGCATTAAAACTGCAATTTGTACCTTCAACCCATTAATTCCCACTGAAGTCTCTAGTGGAGAAAAATCCTGGAACGTTTTCCTCAAAAACCTTAATTTCTGTTTGAATGAAGAAAGACATCTTGTACAACATGGGGGTGAGTAAATTATCAGGAAATTTTAATTCAGGAGTACGATTCAGTTTACGGCACCTTCAACAATTCAATAAAACCAAAGTAAAAACAGACCTAATGCACGTTACTCATCATTTTGTAGAGGTATTTTTGGTAGAAAACAACACCATAATTTGTAAATACGAACTTCCCAAGAGCACATGAATGCTGTTAATAGTGCAAGTTCATGTTGCACAAGTACACTGTAGTACGAAAAAAAATAAAAGATAATGAACGAAAATGAAAACGTAATTTACTTGCACTAAAGTTGTTTCAAATTGGAATTTTCTACACAAAAACGTACACATCTCTTGACTCATGAACTACCTTGAGCCTTTTATAGTCAGTTTTACGCAGCGTTGGGGAAAGTTACTTGGCAATGGATAACAATACTGCGATACTCCATAAATAGTAACTTATTGCATTACTTAGTTACTTTTTATGGAAAGTAATGCATTACATTACTTTTGGGTTACTTTTTGTCACCTGGGCTGGGCTTACTTACCTGTTTTTAATACCAAAAACCCAAAAGTTATATTTTTGGCAACCTGATGTCATGACAAAAACATACCTGTGGAAACAATTTCGCAAGACGTGAAATATGTACCACCATGTACGTTTTGTGACATATTCAATGTGAAATGTCCACCTAGTGGTGTTTTATGTGACATTTTTATGTGACATTTTTTTTACGTGTCAGAAATGTCCGTTGAGTGTCGCTATAATGTTAAAATAACGTACAATCTACACTACACCTAAACCTAGACGATAGTATAAACAAAAGCGAATGTGACGTAAAAACTCAATCATAAGCATGTCATTTTAGCTTGTTTTTCGATCTCTCATCTTTCAGCTTATTATCGTGAGTCCTGTTTTTCACAGGATTCGTACCCATGGATTCCACATCCTAAGTCCATTTCCATGCTGCCTGAGCTACCGAGCAAACTTGTTATGCGTGGAGAGCGAAGCATATGGAGGTGTAATCATGACAGAGTACGAAAACAATTACAAGTGCTCACTGTTTTACCACCTCTAGTGTTAATTTCTGTTGGAAACTGCAGTGATATGTAGTTTTTGGAACACATTTAGAGTCTTGTGAAAAAGTTCCCACAGGTACGTTTTCGTCATGAGATTAGGTGAAAGTGAAACCAATTACGCCTCAACCAGAAGGAAGTACTTTTGCAACTAGCTCCCTTTTTTTTTGTCAACAAGGGACAGGAGAGGTGTCAATGAATAAATGGGAAAAAGTATTAAAAAAAATAACTGTTGTTATTTAAAAGTAATCCGTTACTTTACTAGTTACTTTTTAAAAAAAAAAAAGTAATCTGATTACCTAACTAGCACAACTTGTAATGCATTACTCCCAACACTTGTTTTATGTGAGGAACAGATCCAAATTTCCGACACTACTCACTGATATTCAAACTAGAATGTGATTTTTGGTTGCGACCCATGTGAAACAAGGTTTGACATCAATGCCGTTAAATATGGAATATAGATGATTTTTGAATCGGACAACATGAATGGCATTTCAAAGTTTTTTTTTAATCTTTAAGACTTTAATTTTGATCTGTTATTACAAAATACACCCCAAAACACATTACTGCCCTGCATCATGTGTTTTTTGTGGCTTGTGGCTTTTTGTCCAATTTGGACAGATGTTGTCACTATGAAATTGTCTCTCAAATTAAACAAAAAAAACTTAAAAAAAAAAAATAACGTCTCGAGAATTGCACCATTCTTCACTTTCACAGCTGTGCATCTTGTTTTTGAATGCAAAAACACATTCTGTATGACTAAACTCGTGTTTTTTGTCCTTTTTGGACAGATGTGATTAGTATAAACTTAGACCTGCATAACAAATCTTCAAAACATCTCAATTCCATAAAAAAGCCGAACATACGGGTTACAAAGCAGCATGAGAGTGAGTGAGAAATTACAAAATTTAATTGTCAGAAGAGCTACCCTTTTAAAACCACCTTGAAGAGGACGTCCACTGAAGACAGTCCAGCCGTATTTAAATGATGAGGCTCGTTATTTGCATGCATGAACACCGCAGAGGTAATTAAGCTCTTGTTAGTGGACGCATGCAGCATTGTTGCATTACATCAGACATATAAAAGCTTTTGAAGGTGCTAAAGCAATAGGAACTGATTGAGATAAACCATACGGCATCTGCCGAGTCCATGTCAAACCAACGGAAAAGATGACAAGTTAGAAGTCGGACTTCCCCAATCCTATATTTAAGCCCTAATTACAGGTGGGACACCACCAATTTGCCCTACTAAACAGCCCCTTTTCTGGAGAAGATAAAAGTGCTCACCCAGGGCTAGAACTTGACAGGTGGTACGTCCACATCAGCCAGCCCTGTCAGCTCGGCGTACACGTCTATCCTCGGTTTCGGCTGTCCCTCTCAGCTTCTGCGTGTGGGCTGTGCACAGCTGCTCGGGTTGAGTCGCCCAATTAAGCTTGCAGATGCTCTTGGCTGCAGCATCGGCTTCCAAGATCCCAACCGGATCCCGCCGTTGGATCGTCTTCTGTTTTCTATTGTCACCAGCTAGTAGTCATCAGGTTCTCCGTACACATTGTCCCAGTGACAGAAGGGATGATGTGTGGCTTTCTGCAGAAGTGTGTGAGGGAAAAGCGAGAGCGCGTGTGAGCGTATCAGGCGGGATGAGTCGTACTCTGTGAAGCGGTGATATGAGAGCGAGCCTGCCTCTCTTCTACTCTCCACTACGGCTGTATGGCTTCAAAACTCACACTGCCAGCTAACTGATCGCTTAGGGAGCGTCTCAAAAGTGCAAACTGACATAAAACAATCAAGAGGCGTCCGCTAGGATCTAATCCACTTGGCGTCCCTGAGGTGATACCTAAAGGACTCAGTGACTCTTGCAGAAAGTTCAATGGGAATCGACTGTTGTGTTTTGTTTAGTTGGGTTTGTAATATTTTCATACTCACCGCTGACTTCTCAACCTAGTCCCTCACTGAAAGCTCTCCAGGTCCACGAGGGCTTTACTCAAGCAAAGACCAGCAGCTGGAATCATGTAATTTTAGCAGACATGCGTCCCTCTTAATGCACAATCCTTTTATGTTTTGTCCTGTTTTCAGTTTTTCTGCTTTTTCCCCCATCTGTTTTCCTCCAGAGTCCCTCAGCGGGAGGTTAGTGGATGCTGAGTGGGAGAGGGAGAGAGAGAGAGAGATAATATTTCATCAGCGTTAAAGAGTAGCTTATGGAAAGCCATTAAGCATGATAAAAAAAGAATGAAAACACACTTTAGTAAATCAAAATGACAAAATTCAGTTGAGATAATACATTATAAAGACGAAATCATAAAGTCATAACTACAGGGCAAAAAAGACTGTCATAATTATGACTTAATATCTCATAATTTCAACTTTATCATCATTTTAACTTAGTATGTCTCATTAGTATGACATAGTATCTCAGTTTTGAATTTTTTCTTATGACTTAGTGTGTCATTTTTATTTTTTATAACATATTTATGACTCTCAGTTTCGACTTACCCTATAATTACGACTTAGTATGTCATAAATAAGATTGTCTCTCATGATCATGATTAACTCATCATTTTGACTTAGTATGTCAATTTAGACATTTTTATCTAATGATTATGATACAGTATCTCAGATTTGGACTTTTTAATCTCATAATTTTCACATTTTATCAATTTCCATTTACCAATGCATATGTTTTGTGAGGCGGAAACTCATAATTTTGTCAATTTATACGTTTTTATCTCATGATTACAATGCTGTATCTCAGTTTTGACTTCTTCATCTCATAGTTATGACTTAACACCTCATAATTTTTGACATTTTGTCAATTTTGATTTATCGTTTTGAGGCAGCAACTCAATGTTTTGACTAAGCATGTCAATTTATATGTTTTTATATTATGAATATGCCGCAGTATCTCAGTTTTGACTTTTTAATCTCATAATTATGAGTTAGTATCTCATAATTTTGACATTTTGTCAATTTTGATTTACCAATGCATATGTTTTGAGAGGCGGAAACTCATAATTTTGATTTAGGATGTCAATTTAGACATTTTTATCTCATGATTACGATGCAGTATCTCAAATTTTAACCTTTTAATCTCATAATTATGACTTACTATCTCATAATTTTGACATTTTGTCAATTTTGATTTACCAATGCACATGTTTTGAGAGGCAGAAACCCATTATTTTGACTTAAGTCAATTTAGACATTTTTATCTCATGATTATGATGCAGTATCTCAGATTTTGACTTTTTAATCTCATAATTATGAATTAGTAACTCATTGTCATTTTGTCAACTTTCATATACCAATGCATACATTTGAGGCGGAAACATGGTTTCACAGAAGCTAGCTACTAATTTCAAAGCTGCTACTGGTATTTTGAAGAACTGAAGAACTGTTTTTGTCTGTACAATGAAAGCCTATGGCAGCCAAAAAAAACATTTAGACCCACTGATCAGATCAGATGGTCACTGCAGTCCCCCGGATCCAGTCCGAACCCAGCCCAGATGGTGGATCAGCACCTAGAGACGACCTCTACATCCCTGAAAGTCAGCGGGGACCATGTCAACTAGATGAGCCCCAGAGACGGATCATCAGTGAGGAACTTATTACCTAAGACGGCCTTGGCGCAAGACCACGGGAACCAGATGAGTCCTCTGCGATCTGACTTTGCTGCAACACGGAACTTTTGAATTACTGATACACTATTGTCCTATTTAAAACTGTAAATTTGCTTTAAAACAAACTGTTTTGTTAAAAAGCGCTGTATAAATAAATGTGATTAACTGATTGACTGACTTTGACTGAATGGACAAAAACACTGAGGCATGTTTTCATATCTTTTTTTGTTTCACAAAAGAAAACATGTATAAACAGATGCCCTACAGGTCACTATACATAAGCTGTCCGCCATATTGGAATAGTCAAAGCCAATTCGTAAACATTCAAGAGCAGGTTGCCTGTATGTCTGCAACGTCTCAGTTACGTATGTAACCCTCGTTCCCTGAAGGAGGGAACAGAGACGTTATGTCAGAATGACTGAGAAATTAGGATCCCAATTCGTCAGTCTTTCTGATGTAATGCTGAACGTGACTGACTGAAAATGACCGTGTTCAAAAGTTCATAATACGATTCATAATACAGTGTCGTTACCTGAATGATCCACAACTGTGTTTTTCTTTTTGTTTAGTGAAAGTTGTTCATGAGTCCCTTGTTTGTCCTAACCAGTTAAACTGCCCACTGTTCTTTAGAAAAATCCTTCAGGTCCAACAAATTCTTTGGTTTTTAGCATTTTTGTGTATTTGAACCCTTTCCAACAATGACTGTATGATGTTGAGATCCATCTTTTCACACTGAGGACAACTGAGGGACTCATATGCAACTATTACAGAAGGTTCAAACGCTCACTGATGCTCCAGAAGGAAACACGATGCATTAAGAGCCAGGGGTGAAAACTTTTGAACAGAATGAAGATGCGTGCATTTTTCTTGTTTTGCCAAAATATCATAGTTTTTTCATTTAGTACTGCCCTTCAGAGGCTACAGGAGATACTTACATGTTTCCCAGAAGACAAAATAAGTCAAATTTACCCTGATTTTCAAATTCAAAAAGTTTTCACCCCCCGGCTCTTAATGCATAGTTTTTCCTTCCGAAGCATCAGTGAGTGTTTGAACCTTCTGTTATAGTTACATATGAGTCCCTCAGTTGTTCTCAGTGTGAAAAGATGGATCTCAAAATCATACAGTAATCGCTGGAAAGGGTTCAAATACACAAAAATGTTTAAAAAACAAAGAATTTGTAGGGCCTGAAGGATCTTTCTGAAGAACAGCAGGCCGTTTAACTGTTCAGGACAAACAAGGGACACGGGAACAACTTTGCTAAACAAAAAACAAAACACAGCTGTGGATCATTCAGGTAACAACATAGTATTAAGAATATTAAGTGCACGTAAACTTTTGAATGAGGTTGTTTTGATAAATTTAATTATTATTTTCTCTTGTGGACTATATGTAGGCATCTTTTATGTGAAATATCTTATTCAAGTCAGTACTAAATTAAAAATAACATGCATTTTGTATAATCTCGCTTATTTTGGTAAAATAATTAACATTTTCCTGATTCTGCAAGGTGTATGTAAACTTTTGACCTCAACTTTAGTATAAAAACCTGCAATATTGAGTTAATATATATTAACCAACACATTCTTACCTGCGAAAGCTTCAATCTTGCCAGTTTTTCAACCAGATGCTGCGTAAAGTTGTGGCATCTTGAAACGCATTTCTGTGCGATGACACGTTGACCATTACAAGATGGCTGACACGTTGATGTGTCTGGAGCGGTCTAATGTGGCATCTACCTAAACATATCTATGGAAGAAAAGCCATAGAGGATTGGAATGACAGTACAACAGGAGTAAAACAGATAGCAACAGTAAGAGGAGATGCACGAAACTGCATCCCTAAAATAACCAGCTACTGCTGTACATTGGCCATTTAAGCTACATTCATCAGGCACGTTAAGCCAAAACTCAAAGCACCACACCACTGCAGCTGCTCGCAATAACAGCAAAGTATTTTTAATTTTTATTGGTGTAAAAGTTACACATGCACTGTGAGAGGCCCTTTTGTCCCTGTTCATATCCTATCTGTCCTACATAGTATCCGAAATAAAACCCATAAATCATAGCACGCTGAAAATAGTATGCCAAAAGCATGATAGTGGGATTTTCACAAATATTTTGGGCTAAAAAATTGGTAATTTTTGTTTTCTCTACACACAAAAATTACGTAAAAGTACTGTTGAATCACTAATGTCACATGGACTATTTTAACGACGTCCTTACTACCTTTCTGGGCCTTGAGCATGGTAGCTGCGCAGCTGTTTATGCAGAGTCAGCTCTTGGAATTCATCAAAAATATCTTAATTTGTGTTCTGAAGATAGATGAACGAAGGTCTTACGGCTTGACAAAATTTTCTTTTTCAGGGCTCTCAAGTTTTAGAAAAAGTTTGGAGTGAGATTATATCTGTTAGTAGAGGAGCCCCTCGGCCCCACGCAATTCTCTCCAGTTTTTGCTAGAAGTTCAATTTTATCTATTGTTCGTAACTGACCAGCACAAAATAGAAACTATAACAACTGGTAAGTTTGATTAAAGTCAAATAAAATAAAATATATTTAAAAAATACAAATGTATCAAAAATTAAAAATAAACTTGGCCCCCAAATGAGCCAATAAACAGCAGTGCTCAAAGTACATACTGTAGACCTACACATACAGTATTGCAGACCTTGCCCTGTGCATGTCAAGCTGTGTGTGTGTGAGAGAGAGAAAGTACATATTTCAGCTTATGAATGGCATTTTGTAATGCACATACTGATGCCTTGTGATAGTGATAGTGCCTCAAACTTAACTAGTATCTAGTTACATGTAATGGAATTACATAATTTAATTACAAAATAATTGTAACTAACTGGTTACAGTTGCTGAGAAACAATGTATAGTTAAATTACAGTTCCTTATGAAAATTACAAAGGGGTTACATCTGAATTTTTTCACACAGATTTGATATTTTATTTTCCTAAATTGCACTGACTGCTCTAAAATATGAGACAAAATGTTTCAGAAGTTTAGGGCACAAAATAGGACACATGCTTATTCAATAACTGATTTAGTTCCATACTTGGGTTTATGTATATGCTTTATTTTTTAAGATGAACTGTTTGTCTGTTTTTATCAGATTTACCCATTATCTAGTCCTTTCCTTGGTTTCCAGTAGCCAAAACTTAGTTAAAGCTGTTGGAGAGCTAATAATTTTGCATGAATTTGGCTATATTCCCCAACATCAGCTCTCACTATCTTTGATCACAGGCAGGTGATTTCACTGTAAAATGAAGGGGGAAAGCTGAAGAATGGGTTGCCTACTGCATTTATTTTGTTAGTCTTTAGTAAATACAAATGGCAACGACCGCTCCGTGACCGCAACGCGACCACCGTCTCAACTGCACAAAACTTCACTGCTAGAGAAAGCGGCAGCCACGCGATCAGCGATTCCACCGCTTGCCTCGTCCAGTGTGCGCGTCCATGTTGCCGAGTGACGAACGTGACTACTCGAAAACAAAAAATTCTAATTTCTGATATTTGCTGGTAGGTGGCATTTAACTGTCAAGACAGCTATGAACTCCCCCTGCGAGCCTGCACCTCGTCCATTAACAGTATATAGCGGGACAAGTTATCCCTTATTTTTTAGCGTGAGAAATACAAGGTGTGGCGTGAGAGAGTGTGAACTGGTTGAAATGCGTGTGTCTCACGGCGAATGCGTGAGACTTGAGAGCCCTGCTTTTTTAAGACCGGAGTAATGATATCATAGGAATTGTAATAATATTTCACAATATCACTGTTTTTACCGCATTTCTCTGAGCAAATAAATGTGCCCTGCTAAACACAAAACTTCTTTTAAAGATGTTAAAAAATGACCAACCTCTCGATTTTCCTGAAGGCCTTCTTTGAAGACAGTCACAAAGAGACTACATAACTAAATCATAATCAGAGTCTGTCCAAAAAACTGTATTGCGGCACCTTGAAGTGTTGAGTCCAAAGAATTTGGCACCTTTCTTTAAAAACAACCAGATAACAATGCACACATAGCAAAGCTGTCTCTGCTCCTAATGGCCTCAGCCAGCCTTAGATGTGGGTGTTTTTTGAAACACACTTCAACACCTCAGCCGGAGCATTAAAACCTCTAAGATGGCTTCGTTTGAGTGGCAGCTGTGAAAAACGGTTAGAGAACAGTGAAGAGACAGGGGAATTCTGGGGCAGCAGAAGAAAAACATCCTTTGTCTTCTTTTTCAAGGAAAAAAAAAGACTGACTGACCTTTCCGAGATGTGGAAGTGCCCAAGTGCGTCACGCTTTATTTGAAGCAACAAACCTTGGTGGAGGGCGGCAAAAGGGCACCTGGACGTGTTTGAGCTCCGTCCGGTGAGACCATCTGCATTACTGAGAACAGTGAGAACAGCTCGCAGCAAAATAAACTCATGATAGGGACACTCGATGTGGCGAAGGCAAGGGTCTTCCCTTGGCACTTGGAAGAGGTCACCTTGACGCGTGTGTGTGTGTGTGTTTTCCCTCAGGGTGCTAAACCCTGTTAAAATGCTTTCAAGGTGATAAAGCATCCGCAGAACATTGAGAAGCATCGAGAAGAGTAACGTTTGTGCATTTATCATGCACAACGCTAGATGGCTTGTTGCATATGGTGACCTGGGTAATCTAAAGCACTAGGGGGCACTGTGTCAATTAACATTAATTATAAAGTGATAATTGTAGTTCCAGTCTGAAGCATGTTTGAAACTGTAGCTAACCAGGCTACCCTGGTGAAAAAAAACAGCATACACTGTAAAAAATATTCTGTAAAATTTACGGTAAAAAATGTCAGCTGTGGTTGCCGGAATTTTACCATAAAAAATACGGTAGCAACATTTTATGTTTTGCGGTTTTCACTTAAATTTACAGGTAAATACCGTAATTTCATTAACTGATAAAATGTTAATGTACCAACCTATTGAAGTACTGAAATCTGTTTTGTACCTTTGTACTACACTGATAACCACCAAAAGCAGGTGGTGATGAGAAAGTCAAATGATGAACCAAAGCTCATTACAAACAGCTTTTAAATATCAACATATAGAAGGTGCACAGTGTCATTCACACAAACACTAAACACCATCATAGTAACACACATGAAACTGAAACAATGCATAAACATTAATTTTACAACATTAGATGTAACATAGAACCCTAACGACAAAACAGCTAAGAAAAACCTAAGAAGAAAGGCTTATTTCAACAAAAAAACATCAAATTAAAAAAAAAAAATGTAACACAGGGAATTCTGGGAATGTCAGTTTACGGTAAATTTCACTGTTCACTGTAAATATTATGGCCTTTTACCGTTAACCATTTAACAGGTTTTTACTGTAGCATTTTTACAGTATTTTTACTGTTAAATTCACTGTAATTTTTTACAGTGTATGTTGGTAGGTACATTTTGATGCTGGTTAGGTATGTTTTGATGCTGGTTTAAGCTGGTCCTTAGCTGGTTTATGCTGGTCTTGTTGCTTGTCAAGGACCAGCATAAACCAGCAAAGGACCAGCATAAACCAGCAAAGGACCAGCATAAACCAGCAAAAGACCAGCATAAACCAGCAAAGGACCAGCATAAAACCAGCAAAAGACCAGCATAAACCAGCAAAGGACCAGCATAAACCAGCAAAGGACCAGCATAAACCAGCAAAGACCAGCATAAACCAGCAAAGGACCAGCTTAAACCAGCATCAAAACATACCTAACCAGCATCCCAGCATCAAAACATACCTAACCAGCATATGCTGGTTTTTTCGCCAGGGTACATGCTAACCATAACTTGCTAAAAGAGAAGGCTACAAGTCACTAACCAAAAATAGCTAATTACATGCATTTTTTAAATCAGATGACATTTAGCACTGAAAAAAGGAGGTAAAATGCCACACAAGAGTTAGATTGTTACCGTAACAGCTACGCTTGTCCTTGTCAGGCTACAGAAAAATATAGTGAAATTTGGTAAAGTCACTCCCTACTTTTAGTAAGCTACTCCTTAACACTGGTTTCACTATAGCTGGAGGTTAACTAGCTAGCTGTGCTAGTGCCCTAGGGACTTGCTCAGCATTAAAAACAAATAATTTTAGCTTTTTACAAGAGCTAGCAGTCTGAAAATGGTACCCAACAGGGGTCGACCGATATTTTCAAGGCCGATGCTAATATAGATTATTACAGATAACCAATGTTTTGAACCAATATATATCTTGTGTAACAATGAAAATTAATGTCAAAATTAAGAATAACAAGGGCTCTGACAAAAACTTTCTTTAAGTGCTTGTAAATTATTTTATTGGCAAATCGGTTTTGAAAATGACTTATACCGATAACCTCTAAAATGCTTATGATTCAACAGTTGGCACCGATAATTGGTCAACCCCTAGTTCCCAACACTGGTTTCATTAAGGTTTTAGGGCTAACTAGCGTGTTTGCTAATATAACCCAGAATGGCACAGCATTGAATAAATATTTTGTGTACTTAATTATAATCAATATGTAAAACTGCAATTAAATATTTAACAACAAAAAAGATTAAAATATGCTGGACTGTCCCTTACAAAAATTTACCATGGTTTTACTACAAATAAAAACAAAAAACTATGGTTACTATATAGTTAAACCATGATAACCACAAATTAACCATGGTCTTGCTACGCTAACCATAGTTTAACCACGGTATTTGTAGTAAAAGTATGGTTATAAAAATGGTAATCAATGGGCCAAAAACATGATTACTACACGTTTACTATAATACAAGCATAGTTAATTTTAATAAGGAATAAGCTAACCTACTGGAAGAGCCACTTGATGAGCAGTTGTCTTGTTACACAAATATGTAGCCTAGTAAAGATGGTAAAGTCACTGCCTAGTATTAGTCATTTTCTCCCCAACACTGATTCCACTAGTTGGAGGCTAACTAGTCAGTTTGCTACTAACACAGGAAGTTGACTTTGTTTTAGCTGGTTGTTCCAGCTGGTCTGCCAGCCTGACCAGCTAAGGAAGTGGCCAAAAGTCCTCTAAAACCAGTCTGCTGATCAGGTATGACCAGGCTTGTTTACCAGCTAAAACCAGCCAACCATCTTTGGCTGGTTTTAGCCAGTCTTAGCTGGTTTAAGATGGAGGTAGCAGGTTTTAGCTGGTCTCCCAGCCAGGGCTAGGCTGGTCAAGCTGGTTTTAGCTGGTTGTTCCAGCTGGTCTGCCAGACTGACCAGCTAAGGAAGTGACCAAAAGTCCTCTAAAACCAGTCTGCTGACCAGCTATGACCAGGCTTGTTTACCAGCTAAAACCAGCCAACCATCTTCGGCTGGTTTTAGCTAGTCTTAGCTGGTTTAGGATGGAAGTAGCAGGTTTTAGCCAGAGCTAGGTTGGTCAAGCTGGTTTTAGCTGGTTGTTCCAGCTGATCTGCCAGCCTGACCAGCTAAGACTAGCCTGAGCAGCTAAGGAAGTGGCCAAAACCCCTCTAAAACTAGCCTGCTGACCAGTTATGACCAGGCTGGATGATCAGCTAAAACCAGCCAAACATCTTAGGTTGATTTTAACAGTTTTTTAGGGTTTTCAACAATTGAATATTTTGATTGATTAGCAGGTAACTTGTCACTGGAGGAGCTTTGTGGTTTAGAACAGCTGAGCTAATGTCACACCACTAAAAAGTTAAAAAAAAAAAATCAGCTAAAACCAGCCTAAGCTGGTTTGGCCTGTTCAGCTGGCTGGTTTAAGAGGGCCACTTCTTTAGCTGGAGACCAGCTGGCCAAAAAGCTAAAACCAGCTTGGCCAAGCTGGAAGACCAGCTACCTGTAAAACCAGCTACTTCCAGCTTAAACCAGCTAAGACCAGCCAACCAGGATCATTGTTTCCAGTAAGGTTGGAGGGCTGATTAGCATGTTTGCTACTAGCACCCGGAGTTGTATACCACAAATAAGTAACATATTTGTAATTGTAATTAATTTTTAGAATTACAATTAAATTAGTAAATATTTAGTAAATGTCACCTCTCAGCTTGCTAGCTTAGCTTGCTAACAAGTACCTTTTTACCAGAAGAGCTACACTGCTTTGAAAAAAACTGCCATAGTTTGGCAGAGATGCGTTACACAATAATACAAAGTGACATGCTGCTGTGAAATCACCATGAGGTAGAAAGGCAGAAGTGACTCAAATTTTCGAAGTAGCTCAGACTTCAAGTTGACCATGCTGAACTTAGGGCGTTCCTCTTTTTTAGCGGTGAATGACATTGCCAGAGCAGGACCTAATTTGCACCCTTAGTATGTGTGTGTGCGTGAGGGGTTTGCATGAGGCAGAGCGAACCGACGCCTCCAGAGGCAGTTCTGATTGAAGTCATGCAGAGCAGAGCATAGCTGGAGTCCCACTGGGTCCAAATGGGTCCCTACTGGGAGGCAGCGAGATTGGAGGGAGCGAGAAAGACTGAAAGCCAGAGGGCATCCCAAAGAGAGAGAACTACCAGTGCTATTTCCAGAATTAAATTCAGGAAGCTGTTTATATGTACACACACAGACAATTTTCTGAATTCAATAATATAATGGCTGTGTGTTTGAACAAAATAGACGTTTTAAAGGCATAGTTCTGTCATTAATTACTCACCCTCAGGTCGTTCCAAACCGTAATGGCTTCGTTTATCTACAGAACACAATTTAAGATATTTTTGATGAAATCTGAGAGCTTTCTGACCCTGCATAGACAGCAATGTTGAAGGCCTAGAAAGGTAGTAAAGGCATTGTTAAAATAGTCCATGTAGCATCAGTGGTTCAACCTTAATGTTATGAAGCTACGAGAATACTTTTTATAATCATACATTTTTAAAAAATACATTTAAACAATTCAGAATTTAATATTGCATAGTATACCACTCAAACTGATAAGCATTGTTTTTATTCCCAAAAATATTTTACCTCAGTTTTCACAGACAGCTCTTGATAGACGGTCCCTAGCCTTGCAGAAAGGGTCAATGATGTCCACAAAGCCATGTGTAAATGTCTTTCACATCCAATATGCAAGGCTGCGGCATTCCTGTTTACCATAAACAAAAAGAGCACGCCAACATCCCTTCTGAGAGCAAAAGGATTAAGAACCATCCAGTTATGCAACTACACACATTTCAATTTAAATATTCCCTTGAATATTCTGATTGCAGCAACCATAGGTCCTGATTTATCATTCCAAAGGAGGTCAAGGACCACGAGACTTGAGCTCATGAATTTCATGAGCGGGAAAATGAAGCCATGGTCATCCTTTTTTAAAATCCAATAAGCTACAAGTCATTGCAATTCTGGACTTACACTGCAGAGCAGGCTGAGATGGGCTTTAATGTTGGGAGCATGTCCTCATGCGGTAAGGTAATTGGAAGAAAGACATCATACACAAGCCTGACACACTTTAACTAATGCTGTGATGTGGAAATAAGCTGACATTGCAGATAAAGGCAGTGTTGGGAATCAGTCACGCACACCTGCGCTAATACTGCTGATGCAGCCAAACGCCACAAGACGACAAAGCTCTTGGAGAGCAACGGTGGCAAAATATGCAATGATCTGTTTAGAAAGAATCAAGCGCAGGAGGCCGACGCTTCCTCGGAGGTTACTGCAAGCTTTGAGTCGCTACTTTCAGATAATGAATGCTATTTTCAGCTAGAGCGTTACACTAGAGCCACACAGAGTTAACGAATATAAATAGACAACCAGCTTCTCCTGAAGTATGACATCACCTTTTGCTCCTCTGTACAAATCGAAGACATCACAGCCATTTATTTTCATTAGCCCGGTATCTAGTAAATGCAAACTGCATTCTATAAGCTAAAAATACATGCTAAGGGCTACAACAGGATTATTCATGGACATTGCACTGTACATTTTTAGGGAAGAGTTGTCCTTGGGAATTTCAAGATCAAACATTATTACAAGAAAAGATGTTTTAACGAGATAATTTTATTGTTTTAACAACATAGCACCTCATTATTACGAGAAAAAGATGTTTTAAAGACATAACGTCTCGTTATTACGAGAAAATATGTTTTAACAAGATAATTCTATTGTTTTAACAACATAGCACCTCATTATTACGAGAAAAGATGTTTTGAAAAGAAAAATATGTTTTAACTATAAAAAAGAAGTCATTTTAACAAGATAATTATGTAATTTTACAAAAAAAAAGATGTTGTTTTAACGAGAAAAAGATGTCATTTAAACCACATAGCATCTTGTAATTATTGCAGAAGATGTCGTTTTAACAAGATAATTATTTTAACAATAAACACCTTGTTATTACGAGAAAAGCTGTAGTTTTAATGAGAAAAGATGCAGTTTTAATGAGATAATTATATGATTTTAGCAACATAAAATCTCATTATTGGGAAAAAAGATGTCGTTTTGACGAGAAAAAAAAATATGTTTTAACAACATAGCATCTCGTTATTACAAGAAGAAAAAGATGTTATTTTAACGACATAACATCGTTATTACATAAGATGTTGTTATAAGGAGATAATTATATAATTTTAACAACAACATCTCACTATTACGAGAAAAGATGTCGTTTTAAAGACAAAACATCGTTTTAACGAGATAAAACATAACATCTCAATATTGTAAAAAGATGTTTTAATGAGAAAAAGATGTCATTTTAAACCACATACCATCTCGTTATTATGAGAAAAGATATCGTTTTAAAGACAAAACATCTTATTTCGAGAAATTATGTCGTTTTAACAAGATAATTATATCATTTTAACGACATCTCATTATTACAAGAAAAAAAATGTCATTTTAACAAGAAAAAGATTTTGTTTTAACAAAATAGCGTCTCGTTATTACGAGAAAAAATGCCATTTTAACGAGAAAAAGATGTACTTTTAATGACAACATTATTACGAGAAAACATGTTGTTTTAACAATATTACATGTAGTTTTTAACAAGATAATGATATCATTTTAATGACATAACGTCTAATTATTACTAGAAAAGATGTCATTTTAACGAGAAAAAGATGTTATTTTAACCACATAGCATCTCATTATTACAAGAGGTCGTTTTAACGAGAACAAACGCCATAACATTTCGTTATTACAACATAATTGAGTGGGAAAAATATGTGTGTGGCAGCAATGCATCACTGTAGAAAGTAGCCAATGGCATGAGTTTAGGGGCGGGACTATCTGTGCATGTAGCCAATTGCAGATGGAGGGAGAAGTTGGAACTACAGCTGTCTTTAAAGATGCATAGAAAAGCTGAATGAAAACCTAAGGTAAAACATAAATTTTTAACGTTAAATACTTTCTTGTTTCCCAGGTTAATATGCAGAGACAACTATACATCAGTCATCTGTAAGTTACCTCAAAAAGTGTAATAATGGCAGCATACTAACCTGCCTGATGCTGCATTATTAGCTCAACCAATGGAGTGAGTTTAGGGGTGGGACTATCCGTGCATGTAGCCAATTGCAGATGGAGAATCATTTTCAAGTGTTGGCACTAATAGCAGAGAAATTACACAGAAGTAAATGCACATTCACATAATAGGTAATCGACAAGAATCTGGCCCACGTAGAGAGATGATGATTTGTAACCACGTCTGACATTCAGCATGACGCTGGAACTCCGTGTTCCTTGGCTTCTTTTAACAGCACTTCATTAAAAGCTTACACATCCTGGGGTTCCAGAGCACACGACATGCCATCTCTCCGCAGTCAAGATGAATTAATATCCACTTGTTCATGCTCAAAAAAAACCCATGCCGCCTCACTGCAGAGATAGGAGTTCTGGTTAATTCGGAGACTCACTTTGATGCCTTTCTGCAAACACATCATTTTATTCATACGGGTGAATATATTAAACCCAAAATGCTGATTTATCCACCAAGTGTGTACCTGGACAAAGTTGTGGAACTAAGCACTAGGAGACAAGAATTTATACTTGAACTGGTTCAACAAGCAGCTAAATATAGTAACTCTTCAATTAGTGAGGTTAACTTAAAGGATTAGTTCACTTCCAGAATACAAATTTCCTGATAATTTACTCACCCCCATGTCATCCAGGATGGTCATGTCTTTCTTTCTTCGGACGAAAAGGAATTAAGGTTTTTAAGGTAAACATTCCAGGATTTTTCTCTATATAGTGGACTTCAATTGGGATCAGCAGTTTGAATGTCTTAACTGCTGTTTTAATGCAGCTTCAAAGACACATTTTCTTAATTTAAAAAAAAGTGAGCATTTGTGGTTACTTTTTAACCACAAATGTTCATCTGGCACTATCTCTGTCTTCACATATTGTGTAATCATGTTGGAAACGTCATGCACGTTAGTCTGTTTACTTCAGTTCAAAAAGGTAGGGTAGGGCGAAGAACTCCATCTCATTTTCTTCAACTTCAAAATCATTCAACATTGTTGTTTTACCTTTTTTTGGTAAATTGCGTTTGATATTCTTTGCACATTTTCTTTGTAAACACTGGGTCCAACGTGACTACGTAAAGCGTCAAGCTAGTGGCGCTAGTGCAAATGAGCATTTAGTGTTTAAAAAAAAAAAAAAAAACTATACTTTTTAAGAAAATTACAGATTGCAGGGCTCAACGCTAAGGATTTTTTCTACTGGCCCGGTCAAAATTTTCACTGGCCCTACAAAAAAATTTAATTATTGCTGTTATCATTGTTTTTAACTCATGTTATCTTTTATTTTAATAAATAAGCTTATATGACACCAAAGTTTTACATACCAAATAAAATCGTACGATTCTCGATTCCAATTTCGATACCACACCTAAACCTATTAGCCTAACTAAAGTCCAAACATTATTTGTTTGTTCAACTTTTTTTTTTTTTAATTATTATTAACATTTTATTAAAAATGAAAAGATGCTTTAAAGAAAAACAGCAGACTGAAAGAGCAAACTGAGTCTTTGTCAGCAGGTGGCGCTTATGGAATAAGAGTGATATTACGTTTCTATGGTTACCGCTGTAAACAAAGCAGCTTCGTGCTTATGAACGCTACTTTAAATACATCATACAAGGGCAAATGAAAAGAAAACGCCATGTAAACAGTCAGTTCCCCTCACAAATACATTCTCATAAACCACAGTTTAAATATTTAGGATAATATTTCGTGCATTATACACCGTGATCTTGCTCTGCCTGCTACAGTATTTTTCTTCTCTTTGCGTTCGTCATTAGCGTTTTTGGCCTCTGTTAACGGACGTCTAAAGAGTTCGACATATTTCTATACACATGACATTTTGAAAGAAGATTGCATGCAGTTCGTGTGCAAGCCCAGAACAAGAGATCGGTTGAAATATGTCCCGTCGAGCGGTGCATCTGTCTCCACTGTATAAATTATGTATTGATCATTGTTAAAGCTACAAAGCTAATACTTTTGTAGGCTATTTGTCAGTCAGAGACGCGTCTCTCTGTGATCACTTAAAATTTTAAATTGTCAAGGTTAAAAAGCAAGTGCACATGATAAACTTTAGTGACGACCCCGTAGTGGCATATTTGTCAACTGTCCCGAGCGTCTTTCACGCTGGCCCCGGGCCATCGGGCACTCCTTATTGTCGAGCCCTGGATTGTTTCGCTAGATAAGACCCTTATTCCTCGGCTGGGATCATGTAGAGGCCTTTGAAGCTGCACTGAAACTGTAATTTGGACCTTCAACCCGTTGGCTCCCATTGAAGTCCACTATATGGAGAAAAATCCTGGAATGTTTTCGACTGAGGAAACAAAGACATGACTATCTCAGATGGCATGGCGGTGAGTAAATTATCAGGAAATGTTTATTCTGGAAGTGAACTAATCCTTTTTTCAAATATATTTTCCTTTAGCTTTTTTTTGCTAATTAACGTGTTGTGCTTTAGCTGTTAGCACAGACAGAGCTTCTCTGCAAACTTGTCTGTGAGTCATTCCCTTTAAAGCCCTGTGGCTTAAACAAGTAGGCGAGCAAAAGTTTTTCTACCTATAAGGCCACATGAGGAGTTGACAGATCAGAAAAGTCAAGAGAAAAAAAATTGGCGCAGAACTGCTAGCGTTGTACAACATTCTACCCTGTTCCTTGACTGATCAAAAACAGTGTTATTACAATTCTTAAATCTTAAAAATTAAAAATCTTGTTTGCGATAATCAAAGAAGCTTTTCTTAGACATTCTGAAATGTTTTCCTCAAGAAACATAATTTATTTACGACTGAAGACAGACAGACATTAACATTGTGGATGACAAAGGGGTGAGTAAATTATTTGTATATTTTTGTTCTCCTTTAATTACTCATCCTCGTGTCTTTTTCTAACCCGCAGTGTTTCCCCTGCCATTATATTAGGGGGCGGGCGTTTGCCTCTGTATGAATGTATTGCAGAGACGCGGTTTTGTTTACTACACAAATACTGAAGAACACGTGACACTCGTGGTGATTTTCGGCCTCTGCATCTCACTATATGACTACATAAATGCATGAACTTAATCTCTATAGCTACTGTGAGAGTCAATTCATGTGAATTTTACCGTTTCATTTGAGAAAGCTAGCATCATATCAAAGTGTATACACACAAAAACTTCCCGGCAACCTGTCAAAATAAATGCTAAAAATAAATATTACAAGTTTAACCACCTAATTGTAGAAATGATCCTACAATTATTATTACTTTTTAAACAATTTTCACACTATTTTTCTTCCATGTATTAATTTTAACAGTAAACCTCTTTTTGTTTGGCAAAAATTAAAGGGTTTAATATTCACTTTAAAATCATATTTCATTAAAAATAAATGTTTAATGCCTTCATTTGATACTCAGAAAAATTAAAACACACAAAAATCTTTGAAAAAGAAAAAGATTGTAGGCCCCTATTGTTCAAAATGTTGAAATTGAGATTTTTAGACTTATTTTTTCACTGAAATAATTGTTTTTGTTATTACACAGAGAGTAAAGTACCGAAAAACAAAAGTATCATTGGGTACTGGGTACTGACCCGAACCCCGTTCACTAAAGTACCACAATGTATGCGTGTGGTGCTGCTGACGCAGAAGCTGGCATTCCAACAAGGCAAGTTATTTTTGTTTACTTTGTACACCAAAAGTATGCTCGTAGCTTCATAAAAGTACGGTTGCACCACTGATGTCACATGGACTATTTTAACAATGTTCGTTCCTGTCTATGCTGGGTCACAAAGCTGTCAGATTTTATCAAAAATATCATAATTTGCATCCCAAAGATGCACAAATGTCTTACAGATTTGGAACGACATGAGAGTGTGTAATTAATGACAGGATTTTTAAATCCACAAAACACATACATGTAAATCCCCTCTAACAACATGTAATGAACCCAAAACCAGGCAAACTGTACAAGGCTTTTTTAAGACAAAGTAGTCGATTTTAAAAATAGGCAGTTCTGCACATCCATACTTTTAACACACTGAATTAATGGCTTGCTATCAGCAAGTGGGTCTTAAAGCTGCACGCTAGCTGCAAGAGAAACGCGAGCAGTCACCGTGCATTGCGAGTCACGGGGGGGTGGGGACTCCCTGCTGTCGGCTGCGTCTGTCTTTGTTTGTATCTTTGGGTTGGCTTGTTTGCCTCTGGGAATGTAATGAGCTATTCAGAACACAGCCAAGCATTCTGCCCCGCGATACATGCCAGAGTAACGCTGGGAGAGTCGCCAGAGAAAACGAAGCCATCACTATTACAGAATCCAGTCTACGGCAACAGGGTGCCATCGGCCAAAAGTGCCGTCTGTGTTTCCACAAGGGGCCGTCTGTCTGCTTCACGACTGGCTCATATTCTGTAATCAAGCTTTCGGGATGCTCTCGGTCCAACGTGACAACACAAAATCCAGCTGTCTAATAAAAGTGTCCCTTGGGCTGTGAGGAAATTGCAGTCTGCGTTGCACGGCGAGTACCTTGACTGTGCTTCTTTTGTGCTGTTGCCTTCAGAGAGCCTCTAACAAGAAAACTAATCTCTTAATCATGTTCCCGGTGGCACAGAGAGTGGTGTCGCATCGGTTCAAATGAAGACACACTGTGCAATATTTACAGAGGAGCTCGATGCTATCAGGCCAGGGAGGAATTGCCTGGCAAAGGCAAACATTATGAAAGAGACCCCATTTCTTACCTTTTTTCCCCTTAACATGATGGCGGAATGAGTCAGCGCTGATGTCAATGGCTTTGTTGAACCTTTTGAAATTCGAGTGGCAAGCAAAAGCATTTTCAGAAGAGACTTAGGGATTGTAAACAGGGTCAAAACAATGTCACTGCATTTACACAGAACTTGATTACGCACAGTTGGAGCGAACAGCAAAAGCCCGGGTAGACGGAGTCTATACCAGTTATGGTCATGGACCCCAATTTCCAAGCTGTCGCAAATAAATAAACGCCCCTCTGGTAAAAAGCAGATAAGGTGGATGAACAGGAATACAGGGAAATGAGAAGAAAACCAGTGGCACAAAAGGAGACTCTAACTTACCTTAGTAAGTAGTAAACTGCTAGACGTGGTATTGAAAAAGCAGTCCAAGTAGGCAAACAATATACAGATGACTGCGCAACCAGCAGACACTTAGCAATCCCATAAGGCCACAGGAGCTAGAGAGATGACAGATTCTGTTGTGAATCTAAGGAGATAATAAAATCACTGCTCGGTAAGATCCGATCCCCCATCCTCAGTGCAAGATCAAAAACACGCATTATTGTGATATTAGTAGGGCTGCCCTCGACTAAAGATTTCTCTGGTTGACTAGTAGTCGTTCATTTTAAGCTTTAGTCGACTAATCAATATAATGAGTCTTTAATTGCCTACACAGCCACAGTAACGATTATGAATGTGTCAGGGAAAAACAGTAAGGAGCCTGCATTAACATTTTAATAATCTATTGATAAACTAGTGCTTTCTTCATTTGCGGCTTAAGAGATGAAGTCGGCGGCACTGGCTCATCATGTCCACAGTAGTGGATGCCCCTGTTTCATACGTATTACATAATCATATTTGATCACATATTTTTTTCCATTTAAAAGTAGACATTTCGCTCTCTATAGATATATTTTTCATGTCTGTAAGGCAAGTATACAAGGAGTTTCGGTTTGTTTGTTTTGTTTTTTTTTGACGGGTTTAAGTTCATAGAGACCGAGACAACAGAAAGTGCATCCAGTTTGCCTTCATTATTTTACAAAAGCGCAATGTTTTGTTGTTACTGTAAGTGCATACAAATAAACGTAGAGTCTTTACAGATTTGAAAGATGTGTAACTCTTATCTGTATGACTAAAAATGACGGAGTATTTTAAGGGCGAGTGACCGCACTGGCACCTTATCTCATGCAGTGAGTGCGCTACTATTCAGCTTCCACACTCCGCACAAACCCTTTAATAGTGTACATTTTTGTCCTGCCCGATGTACTGTATTACCACATAGACCAGCCATTAACAATCTGTCCGTCACAGATTGCCTTACTTCGCCACTTCCTGTGGATTTTTTTTTTCCTTGACTAAGCGACTAATAAAATTTTGGTCGACCAAGCCTCTTCTCATCGACTAACTACATATTAGGTTAGTGTTGTCTCAAAACATTTAAAGGGATAGTTCACCCAAAAAAGAAAATTCTGTCATTAATTATTCATCCACATGTCGTTCCAAACCCATAAGACCTTCGTTCATATTCAGAACTCAAATTAAGATATTTTTGATGAAATCCGAGAGTTTTCTGACTCTGCACAGACAGCAGCGCAACTGATACATTCAAGGCCCAGAAAGGTAGTAAGGACACTGTTAAAATAGTCCATGTGACATCAGTGGTTCAACCGTAATTTTATAAGGCTACGAGAATACTTTTTGCATTGTGTACTCTCTTGAATGCGTGTCGAAGAATAACATGGAAGAAAATGTTGAAATGTTCACCATTCTAAGAAATTGGTGAAATTATAGTTTTCTTTGCACCAGCGCAAACCGTCTTTTGGTGTTACTGTCAGAATTTACTAAAGACGCACAGTAGATAATTTGCACTGAAAAGGCATGGACGCCGTTATTTTTGCACCTGACCTTATTGAATATGCATTTGTAGGAGTTTCCCTTTCAGACTCATAATTTATGGGAGAAAAGTATTAAAATGAATCGCGCAATGTGATTTACTAACATTTGCGCTCGTCAAATTACTAGTATTTGCGGCATATTTGACGTCCAAAAAAAATGCATGTCTTAAAGCAGGCAGTACTTTGCACTGGTCATTATGGAAACGATTTGGCTGTGCCTGTGTTCTTTAATGCATGCATTGTCAGTAAAAAAAAAAAAAAACAGAATTTTCCCTCCCATCGGTGCTTTTATGGAATTGCACTCTAATGCTAATTTGCCCTGTTTAGTAAATCTGGCTCTTACAGTATTCTATTGGTTTTTTTCTTACACAAATCCTTGTTTTGCACTTGAAATTCATGACCGGTGTTTTGCTTTGCTCTCTCCTCTGCATTCACCTACATCCTATGTCATCCGCTGGAACGCCACTCTCTTGTGAACGTATGACAGTTAACGGAAGCTAGAGATTACAGTTTATAACGTTTTAAATATTTTTCTTACACAAATACACTTCAGAAAGCCTTGATTAACCTCCCGGAGCTGTATGGAGTACTTTTTATGATTGATGGATGCACTTTATTGAACTTCAAAATCTCGACCACCATTCACTGCCATTATAAAGCTTAAAAGAGCCAGGACATTTTATAATATAACTCTGATGGTATTGGTCTGAAAAAAGAAAGTCATATACACCTAGAAAGGCTTGAGGGTGACTAAATCATGGAGTTATTTTAATTTTTTGAGTGAACTATCCCTTTAAAGATTCTAAGAAAGTTGTTTCACAGCAACACCCAAGTAAACCACCAACTTGAAAGTTAAACAAAAGAGACTGAATAGAACATTGTTTTTAAGTTTGCTGCAAAAACATTGTCCATCACCACTGTTAGCTAACAGACCAACCTTGCATGGATGAAATTAATCAATACGGCACTAAACACTCTTTCGATTAACTGAACTTTGGGGCTCACAAACAATGTCAAGATGGTGGATGTAGTACATCCAAGAATGCTACAAAAAGACTAGTATTTCTAGACTGAGCTAATTATGCATACTACACACCTGTATACTTTACAAATTCAGCACATAATATGAAAGGACTATGACAGTCTGTGTGTGAAAATTTTAAGGCCAAGCCTAGCCCAGAAAGTTATTGGATCTTCCAAACAAATCCATCAAAAAAATGGCAGTGTGAAATTTACCATTCTAAAGTCAATAAGCAACACATTTATTTGGCAGTTGGAGCCCAGCAGGAATGTAATGAGATGGGAGGTTTTTGAAAAAGGGTCTAAGCAATTTCCTTCGCCTCCGTCCCTCATGATACAGCAACATCGCCAGGCCATCTCCCAATGTTTACTTACAGAATGATAGGATGATACACAATTGCGGTTAGCTCTGAAAGCAATCAGAGGGAACAATTGCCGTGGAGGAGTATAATATCAGCTTATAAAGAATGATACACCACAGCCTGTCCAAGAATAGCAATGGATTTATTGTTCTCCATATACTCATATCAGCACATGCTTTGGGCACTAGCCTCCTGAAAACTCAGACACAAAAAACAAAATGTTCAAAACCATACATCTGAGAAAACAAAACAATGTGTGTATGTTTGTTCACACATAAGTTTATGTGATGATACTATCAATATTTAAAGTAATATCTCACCCCAAAATGAAAATTCTGCTAGTAATTACTCACCCTTATGTCGTTCCAAACCCGTGAGATCTTTGTTCATCTTCTGAACACAAATTAAGATATTTTGGATGAAATCCGAGAGTTTTCTGACCCTGCATAGACAGCAACACAACTACCACATTTAATGTCTAGAAAGGTAGTAAGGACATTGTTAAAATAGTCCTTCCCCACTGGAGATAAAAGCTTTTAAAAAACTAGTACATTTGAGTCATTCATAATGTCAAGATGTCCTGTTTTTATTAACATAAACAAGAGTGTAGCCGTAAACATTTCATGTTGAAAGCTTTGCTGCATATGCCATACAACTGTGCGGTTTTATGCAGATGGAAGGGGCAGCGGTGAGTCTAATGTGGCTATTTACGTGGACTGAACAGAGGCCACACAATAGCCTCCTACGCCATATGCAGATTCAGACAGTGAAGAGCCTGTCGTGGGTGGCTTAATGGCATGAGCATGTTCAGAGCGATTGAAATGCACGGTTAGGCTGCATTCTACAACAAGTTTTCCCAACCAGTATTGTTCAGACTGACACTACTATCTCCTGTAGACTTGCTTTCAAGTAAACACACAATATAAAAAAAAGAGATCAAATAAAGAGTTACAAAAATAAGCCATTTTGTGAAGCCTCCAGCCTACGCAATTGGTTCTATTTTATTTTATTCTTTTACCTCAGGCTCATGTACTTCTCCTGCCGTCCTGCTGGGAGGGTCCAGCCCACGGCACTTACATAAGGCGGTCGCTGGAGTCTGGACACGGCGTGATTCATGAACACAATGTGACTGGAGAACCCATGAACCGACTACAGACACAATGGGCTATTTTTGTTTCGTTTAAGAAACAGTTCATCTAAAAATGAAAATGCTCTTATTTACTCACCCTCATGTTGTTTCGAACCTCAATGGCTTTCTTATATCTGTGAAATACACAAGGAGAATTTTAGTCAAATGTCCTGGCTGCTCTTTTTCAGGCTTTTAAGTTTTAAAAAGTATATGAAAGTAAACTTAAAGGGAAAATTCAGTATAAAATGAAAATTCTATCATTAATTACTCACCCTCATGTCGTTCCAAACTCGTAAGACCTTCGTTCATCTTCAGAACGCAAATTAAGATATTTATGAAGAAATCCAAGAGCTTTCTGACTTTGTATAGACAGCAACACAACTGACACGTTCAAGGCCCAGAAAGGTAGTAAGGACATCATTAAAATAGTCCATGTAACATCAGTGGTTCAACTGTAATTTTATGAAGCTACGAGAATACTTTTTGTGCGCAAAGAAAACAAAAATAACGACTTCATTCAACAATTTCTTCTCTTCTGTGTCAGTCTTTATTTTTAATTTTACTTGTTGAAGGGCACAGGTAAATAATGGGGTTATGTGACGACTTTTTTAAGTTTACTTAAATTAGAAGTTGCTGTTTTTAAAGTCTAATAAATGTTAAAATTGATAGCTTTCAATTATACTGTAATGTTGAATTATGATTAAACATTAGGAAAAAAAGAACAAATTCCTAGAGATATCAGATCAGAATGACAAAGATGCTGTAAAATTGGTTAAATATCTTTTTTATGCTTTTGAATGCATCTCCGATAACCATATCCACTGCAACAACGAATTTCAAACCTCTCCGAACATGCTTACTTCATTACAGTATGTGAAAATCGTTCAAAAGAATTGTGCAATTACTTTACCTGCATTCAAATAAGTCTACTTAACTACTATGTCCTAGTACTTTTGTTGAGATTCTGAAATCGCATGAGGCTACAGAAGAGGAATTGTGAATAACAGTAAAACTACACAACTGATGCTGGTAGCAAGCAATTTCAGTCACACGTTCTTTTTTCTCATTAAATGTACTATCTACTCAGAAAATATGTGATTTTGTAGCTAAGTTTGTTCTTTGTTAAATGTAGGAGCTACTCAGACAGTATGCAATTTTGTTGTTAAGTTTGTTCTTTATTAAATGTACTTTGCTACTTTGCTACTCAAAGTATACAATTTTGGTCACGAAAATCAATCCACATAAAATGTAGTAATATTGGTGATACTTTCAGTCGTAAAAATGTTATTTCTACATTAATTTGAAGATTAAATGTGAAATTATTTCAATATAAAAGTATATTTAAAATATAATTAAAATTAAAATTTAAAAATGTTAGGTAGGATTTACTGCGAATTATTGCGATTCATTTCAGAAAAATGTGCAATTAATTAGTTAATTTTTTGGTAACACTTTACAATAAGGTTCATTAGTTAACATTAGTTAACATTAACCTGAACTAACAATGAACAACACTTCTACAGCATTTAATAATCTTAATATTAATTTCAGCATTTACTAATGCATTATTGAAATTACAAGTTGTGTTTGTTAACATTAGTTAATGGACTGTGAACTAACAATGAACAACTGTATTTTTATTAACTAACATTAACAAAAAGTAATAAAAATTGTAATAAATGTATTGTTCATTGTTCGTTCATGTTAGTTATTACATTAACTAATGTTAACAATTGACACCTTATTTTAAAGTGTTACCAGTTTTTTTTTAATTGACAGCACTATTTTTTTTGCACAAAAAAAATTATCGTAGCTTCATAACATTACGGTTGAACATCTGATTTGGACTATTTTAACAATGTCCTTACTACCTTTCTGGGTCTTGAACGTGTCAGTTGCGTTGTTGTCTATGCAGGGTCAGAAAGCTCTCGAATTTCATCAAAAATATCCTAATTTGTGTTACGAAGATGAACGAAAATTTTACGGGTTTAAACTGACATGAGGGTGCATAATTAATGACAAAAATTTTCATTTTTGGGTAAACTAACACTTTAATAAACAATTCATCCAAATTAAAAAAGTTACTTACTCACCCTCATGTCTTCAACAAAATGTCCAAAAACCCCTCATGTTGTTTCAAAACTGCATGACTTCATTACTTTTGTTTTTGCCTATTTAATGAAAGTCAAAAGGGTTTAAGGCTAATTAAGTCTGTAAAGAATTGCATGTAAACAATGCTTTTATTTCAACAAAAAAGCTAGAACTCCTCATCTGAATGCCAATCAGATTGTTTCAGTTTTGTTAAAAACTCTCACTCGTTACACATGCTTTACCCATGGGTTGAGAGTCCAGAGTGGTTCCAGATATCACCGTAATTAGTTTCTAAAACAAATTTCAACTTTGCATCCACAAGGGATGGAGACACTCCTAATTAAGAAGTGCTCAAAAACTCACTGCGATTCTGTCAAAAAATGTTGGCCTCCTGCAAGTCACTTAGGGAGCCAACCGTGCCTTTATTAATTTGTCAAAACATTGTCAGCATGAAAGGAATTGGGTAGAGAACGCTACGGTCCCTTGACGGGAACGCAGAGAGAGTCTATTTCAGCTGAACACTATATCAGGGGTTCGGGTTGTAAAAAAATATCACTTATTTTGGAATTGCTACTCCAGAATGAAATGGTTGATTGTATTTTTTCTTTGACAAGTGCATCAGGAGTGAGCCGAATTACTACTTCAACTTGAACTCTTCAACTTGGTTATGAAACCAACACTGCATGTGCAAGCAATTTTATGCTCTAATAAAGCAAGATAAATATTATAGTCAGTTAGTCTGCCGCATGGTTTGAGAAATCAGAAAATGTGGCCTAAAATGAACCAATCTGACAGACGACAGCACGTTTACTATGAGGCTTCAAATTTTCAGATATCACAGCATGATTAAGTGAAATTTGTGTGTTTTTGAGAAATTTGATGTAAACAAAAATGATTCACAGTAAACTTAAATCCATTTTTTGTTAATGACATCTGTGTCGACAGATAAACAGTTTGTTTCCAAGACAATTCTTGAAGACAACTGAACGGTCTTGGATGCTTTTAGAAATGAAGCCAACTGCCAATTTTAAAACACTGAAAGTTTTGTGATCAAAGAGATATAAAACACTGTTTTATTTCATTAGAAATGATCTGCGGCAAATGGACGCTAATTTGAAGTGACAGCCCTGTGCTGTTTATGATTAATAAATCTTGAAGATTGACAGGTCTGATTATGACAAGCACACACAGTAGAGGGACAAGACAGAAATTAATTATTGATTACTTTATGCTGTGGCGAGGGGGGAACCCAAAAAAAATTACTCTTGGACAAAAATAAATGATAAAAAGACAATATTTTCGAGGTTAGGCATGATTTATCATCCAGTATAATACAGGAAAAAAACATGAGTGAAAATGCATCAAATGCATTTTCTCTGAGGCATGGGAGGCAGTGCGTCCTCAAAATATTGGAGGAGGAAATAATTTGTAGTACAAAAATAAAACAACGCAAGTATTACAGAATCAAAAATTAAAAAGTTTATAATAATGTATAACTAATTTTTCTAAAGAAACATTGTTCGAAAGCGACACCAGCAAGTGAAGTTATTATTTTGAAATAACATAAAATGCTTAAAAACACTTGTTGAGATTCATACTTGGCTGTAATATTAACTGAATATTAATTTTTAAAACATTATTCATGTAAAAATGTAAAATAGAATTGTCTTTTTTTCTGATAATGTAAGTTGTTTATTTAACCAAGAACTGGGACACAAAATTACATTTGAATAAAAAAATAAAAATAAATAAATAAATAAAAAAATTGCCGCCTCATTTTAGAACACCACTGAAATGCATTAGACTGATTTTAAAATGCTTAGGCAAAAATTCTCTAGCAAAAGACCCTAAAACACCCTTAAACATGGTAAAATCACTATAACTCCCAGCCTTAAAGGAATTTATGGTAACTATGGTAATTATGGTAACACTTTAGTGTAGGGAACAATTTTCACTATTAACTAGTTGCTTATTATGCCTATTCATAACATATTGGCTATTTATTAGTACTTATAAAGCACATATTCTGCATGACCATATTCTACATCCCTAAACCTACCCAATACCTAAACTTAACAACTGCCTTACTAACTACTAATAAGCAGAAAATTAGTAGTTACTGAAGCAAAAGTCATAGTTAATGGTTTGTTAACAGCTAGAATTGGACTTAAAAAATAAAGTGTGACCAAAATTACAATTTGCTGAAAATTTACCTAACCTTAGGCCGTGCAAAGTGTACTGTAGATGAGTTTGTTTCTTCATCAGAACAGAATTGGTGAAATTTAGCTTTATATCACTAGCTCACCTATGGATCCTCAGCAGTGAATGGGTGCCGTCAGAATGAGTGTCCGTGCATATTTCTCTCCTAATTCAGATGAGATGATTTTTCACTGGGGAAATCAATACACAGTTGATGTCAAAAGTTTACATACACCTGGCGGAATCTGCAAAATGTTAATTATTTTACCAAATTAAGAGGGATCATACAAAATTTGTGTTACTTTTTTTAATTAGTACTGACCTGAATAAGATATTTCACATAAAACATTTACATATAGTCCACAAGAGAAAATAATAGTTGAATTTATAAAAATTACTCTGTTCAAAAGTTTACGTACACTTGGTTCTTAATACTGTGTTGTTACCTGAATGATCCACAGCTACTTTTGTGCTTGTTTTTTGGTTTGTCCCACAAATTCTTTGGTTTTTCAACATTTTTGTGTATTTGAACCCTTTCCAACAATGACTGTATGATTTTGAGGTCCATCTTTTGACACTGTGGACAACTGAGGGACTCATATGCAACTATTACAGAAGGTTCAAACACTCACTGATGCTCCAGAAGGAAAAACGATGCATTAAGCCAGGGGGTGAAAACTTTTGAACAAAATGGATTTGATGGATTTGTTTCCTACAAACATGCAGCTTTTCACTTCACAAGATGTTAACTGATGGACCGGAGTGGTGTGGATTACTTGTGGATTATTGTGATGTTATCAGCTGTTTGGACTCTCATTCTGACGGCACCCATTCACATCCATTGGTGAGCAAGTGACGTAATGCTAAATTTCTGAAGAAACAAACTCATCTACATCTTGGATGGCCTGACGGTGAGTAAATGTTCAGCAAAGTTTTGAGTGAACTATTGTGAGTGGCGTGTATTTATACAACGATTGCAAACGCAACACTGAAAGTCACAGATGCTCAATTAAACACATTAATTAATGAGATAAACAATTCTTCACTAAGTAATATAGTTCATTAGCCTAATTATAGGCTGTTGCCAAGCAACACATAAGCAGCGAATTTAAATGTGTTTAAGTGCGTTGTCACAAAATGTAGGCCAAACACTCACAAAGCATCTGTTTAGTCCATCACTAAATATCTCTGTGTTGTAGTGTCTTTGTTCAACAGAAAGGTCCTTTCATGTAATGTGGTAGCGGCGAGAGGCTCTTTAATTAATGCTTCAGTCTGAATACTAAAAACTCTGGCACGGCGTCTTTTCTCCCTCAGCTCAAACCTATCGATTGAACAATTTGCAGTAGAATTGTAGAGTACTCTCTGTGGTGCTCATATAAGGTAATTACCTCTGGGATAGGAGGGGAAAAACGGATACTGAGCGTGATGCTGGAAAAGCGAAGCGTCACGCTATCATCAAACAGCGGGGGGTTAGACGTCGCCGCGTAGATTAAAGAAGAGTGATGTGACAGCCGTGTCGTCTGCAGCAAAATCTTTCTGCGGCTATACGTTAAACAATGCGGCAGTTCAGAAGCCTGTTGTGAATGTGCAAAATTCAGCTGGAGAAACCCATGACTGGATGAGAAGTAACAGCTGTAATGCTCGAGGGAGAGTGGCTAAAGACACAGCTGATCTGATACTAAGAAAAACTACAAACTCATCTGAATTAAACAACTTTAAAACATGTTTGTGCTGATAATGCAGTGGTAAAAAAATGTCAGAATGCATTTGTACATGAGATGAACTGATATTAAAGTGATAGTTCACCCAAAAATGAAAATTACCATGATTTACTCACTCTCAAGCCATCCTAGGTGTATATGACTTTCTTCTTTCAGACGAATACAATTGGAGTTATATTCAAAAAAAAAATGTCCTGGCTCTTCCAAGCTTTATAATGGCAGTGAATGGGTGTTAAGATTTTGAAGTCCAATAAAGTGCATAAATCCATCATAGAAAGTACTCCACCTGGCTCCTGGAGGTTAATAAAGGCCTTCTGAAACGAATCGATGCATTTGTATGAGAAAATATCCATATTTAAAACTTTATAAACCGTAATCTCTAGCTTCTGCTAACTGTCATACATGTGTTCACCAGATCTGTGTGGAGTACTTTTTATGATGGATGGATGCACTTTATTAGGCTTCAAAATCTCAACAGCCATTCACTGCTATTGTAAATCTTGGAAGAGCCAGGACATTTTTTAATGTAACTCCGATTGTATTCGCCTGAAAGAAGAAAGTCATATACACGAAGGATGGCTTGAGGATGAGTAAATCATGAGGTGATTTTCATTTTTGGGTATCCCTTTAAAACTCAATAAGTCAGTGTTTTTTCTTTTATTTTTAAATAAATATGGCTATGTTTAAAATGTAAAAATGAACAAAAAAAATTAGCTTAAAGTGATTGAAAAAAGAATCTAAAATACTATACATTTAGTCACACATGGAGTATAAAAAAAGCTATGTGCTACAAAAGTATTTATATACATTTTTTGAATTACAAAAATGTTACTCTTCAGGCGTTTAATTTTGGATAGCTTTTAATAGTAGCAATAGTTATAATGTAAATGTATAATATAAAATTATAAAATACATTTATATTATTAAAACGTGAAAAAAATATACCATATATAAAAATTTTGAATGTTATTTTAAATATACATTATATAAGACATTTTATTACATTTATGTTGCAGATATTAAATGTATACACTAACATATGTATACATATTAAATATGAATTTTATATTAATGTATTTTATATAGTAGTTTAAATATACACACATAAAATTAACATATTTAGCAATAATTACATAAACTATAATGTATCTGTTTGCACGTAATTAGAATTTTATTCAGTCTTCAATATTTATACAAAAACTAACTGGCTTATAAAAGACATACTGTGGCTCTTCTTTAAAAAGTACAAAATAGGGGAAAAAAAAAAACTACATTAATTTCTAAAAACATTACTTTTAAGTACATTTTGAAAACTAATTAAATTAAAACAAAGGGTCCTGTACATTCTTTTACTCTACCTCAGACATGATAGCAAACAAATGCAAAGCAGGCTAAACATTAAATGCAGTGCTCTGCAACGATTAATCATCCAAAATAAAAGTTTTTATTTACATAATAAATGCACTGTGTATATTTATTATGTATATTTAAACACACACACATAAAGTATATATTTTGAAAATATTTACATGCATTCACATGTATATATTTTTTAATACAATTTAATATATAAACATAACATTTTTCTTAAATGTATCCATGCATGCGTGTGTATTTGTGTATGCACACATAATATGTAAACAAAAACTTTGCATGCAATTAATCATGATTAATCGCTGCACAGCACTAATTACATGAACAATACATTGCCGCCCGAAGTCGTATTTTGTAATGTTTTTGTCAGCCACAATAATAAAATGTCTTGATTCGGGGGCATTTCTCAACAAATACTATAATATGCCATTAGCTAAGCTAATTAAACAGCATACCATGTAATTAATTCAATTAAAAATGCAGTGGCAGCCCTACATTAAACAAATGGAATCATATTACAAGCACAGGGAGTACAAGATTATCTAGCTGTTAATAGCATTCAGGTCAGACTATGTGCTCTTGCTGACACTCGTTGTCATTCAAAGGTGGTGACAATGAGCCGGTGTCAGAATGTGCTGAGGGAAGTGGTTTGGAGTGCCAAATCGCAGCAGGGCATCTACGTACCTCAACACCTCGCCTGAGGTTACCCCGAGGACAAGAATGAAAACCGAAGGCATGAAAGAAACACAATATCATCATAAAATTGCATCGACAGTCAATAAGACAAGCATCTAAGCATAGCTTAAGGAAATAGAGCTTGTGAACCTAGAATAAGGCATCGCACCACCACCAAAAAAAACAAAAAAACATATCGTATCAGCGCCGAACTCACACACAACCAAATCTTTCAAAGCAGCATCTACATTAAAGGAAAAATCGAGAAATGGGGGATAAGGAGCGCCTGCTATTTCAGGCACACTAAAACAAGGCTCTCCCAAGACTCGACCGTCTCCTCTTCAAAAAACGCCCGACAGCTAAGAAATCCCAGCAGGCCGTGGATCTGATGTGTACTTTGAAGGCTTTCCCCCGTTCTTACCCCCCTCAGCATCTCTGTTCTTCTCAAAGCCTCCAAGAACAATCACATTTCACTATGTTTTCTCCTCACCGCTTGTTTATAGTTGCCCAAAAAAAAATCGGGGGGGGAAAAAAAACCTCCCAGCTAGGTCAACAAACAAGAACCGTTATGATGGTCGGCCCGATTCGCTCTGTTCCTTCACGTGGACGTATGCGCACTTCCGCAATGCTTCACAACTGAATTTAATGAGTTTGTTTCATTCGCGAACTTGAGACTGTCCTCAAGGGCATGTTTTCCTCACATCCAGTCGGAAAATAATTTCTTGTGGCGCAAAGGGCCATTATAAGAGTCCTTGGCAACAATCCACCCCCTCTTTTCGAGAAGCGTGAACGGCGCTCACCTTCGGCTAAAGCGCTCAGGCCGGAACCAGTGTAGGTGGTAGTGCCTTGCGGAGCAAGTGCTAGCATATTCATCACATTCAAGTGGTTGTAAGTTGTTTTGTACCTCACCAGTGACGAAAGGTTAATAAATGGTAGGTGGAGTTTAGAGTAAACAGTAAAGTTTAAAATGGTTTAAAAACCCCTCATGTCTGAACCAACAGGGTGTATGAATACATGCAAGTTGACGCACTGGCCCCGCCCCCAAACCTGTACATCATCTTATATTTCATATAGTTGACTGTTGACAAATATAATGCAGGGCAACAACTCCATAAATGCAGTTATGCCCTAAAAATCAAGATATTGGTGCAAAAAATGCCCCTGTATGTGTTTTGTCTCATTTTTATGTATTTTACACAGGCAGCAAGAGCAATATGACACGGGTGCTGATTTTGTCCTGATCTATCACAAGCTTAAATGTGATTTTATACAACAGTTCAGTAAATAAGAAGTTGATATTGTGGTATATTTTTAACACAATATTGTGTTTTTGCTGTTTTTCAGAGAACATACTCAGAGAACTTCAACTTTGAAGCCATAGCAGAATTGTTGAGCATCTCTGAGCTAAACTCTGTTTAGTTTCTGAATGAATCCGCATTTTGAACGAATCGTGTGAACCAATGATTCAAAAGCCCATTTATAAAGAGAGTCGTTTACACATTCCTGAACGAATCGAATGAATTAATGACTCATAAAGACATTTTCCGCCACCTGCTGGCTGATTTAGTTTCTTATTTTGAGTATCACTGCATAAAAACTAAAATTTACCAAAATAAAATTAAAAACACTGAAGGGACAGTCCACCAAAAATGTTTAATTCTGTCATCATTTACTCGCCCTATCGTCATTTGTAAACATTTCTTTTGTGGAAAATGAAGGAAGTAATTTGAAGACTGTTGGTAACAAAGCTGTTTTGGTTAACAATGACTTTCACTGTATGAGCAAAAAATACTGAGATGTTTCTCAAATTATCTTATGCTCCATAGTTTATGTTAGGCTGTTGGAGCCTAAGTGTTTGTGTAATCATGTGAATTAAATAAAATTCCTTTCTAAAGCTAAAATTTATAATCTTTATTTGGTACTCTCTCATTTTATACAGAAATAGCTTAGATTTATTAATTGAAACATCATGTAATTAATTCAATTAAAATTTTTAATCCAACGACAGCTCTAGATTTAAATAATGCTCAAAAGATAGAGGCAATTTTCAAAACTGCAAAATAGATTGGAGCAAATCCACTCATCATATTGCATGTTTAATACAAGAAGTCTTGTCTAACTATCTTTGAAATTATTAATTAGGTTTTTAAAACCCAATCATATGCAAACAACAAAAAACAAGGAAAAAAAGTGACTCAAAGAGTCCAAAACTTTCAAATATTTGCAGCCCATATTCTGGCTATGCATAAAATGTAAAATACTAACATTTTAGATATACACTACTAGTCAAAAGTTTGTGAACAGTAAGATTGTAATTTTTTTTTTCCTCACCAAGCCTAAAACAGTACACAAATTTATTTTTTTTACTAACTAAAATAACTTTTCTATTTGAATACATTTTAAAACATAATTTATTCCTGTGATCAAAGCTAAATTTTCAGCATCATTGTTTCTGCCATCACATGAACCTATAGAAAAAAATTCTAATATGTGACCCTGGACCACAAAACCAGTCTTAAGTCACTGGGGTTTACTTGTAGCAATAGGCAAAAATACACTGTATGGGTCAAAATTACTGATTTTTCTTTTATGGCGAAAATCATTAGTAAATTAAGTAACGATCATGTTCCATTAAGATATTTTGTAAAATACCTACTGTAAATGTATGAAAACTTAATTTTTGATTAGTAATATACATTAACTTTAAAGGTGATTTTCTCAATATTTTGATTTTTTTGCACCATCAGATTCCTGATTTTTAAATAGTTGTATCTCGGCCAAATATTGTCCTATCCTAACAAACCATACATCAATGAAAAGCTTAATTTTGAAAAAAAAAGACCCTTATGACTGGTTTTGTGATCCAGGGTCACATATGCTTGTCTCTTCTGGATACCAAACCTGAATATATTTGATCCAAAATACAGTTATTATGTGTATAATTAATGCATATAATGCACAATGTTTAAATATTTAAATGTTTAAATATACATTTTTTTGGTGCAAATATTTGTCATTTCATTTTTACGCATTAGTTTAAAGTTAATTTTTTTTTTTTTTTTTTTAAACAGTATTTTTAAAACTGCAAAATAGAGTGGAGCAAATCCACTTTTCATATCATATTTAATTCAATTAATTATAAATATGCAGAGACAGATGTATAATATTTATACATGTAGACACTGTGCGCTTTTAAACGTTAGTATTTTAAGTTTTTGAATGGAACATTTTTTTTTTTTTACATTAAATATGAACTAAGTATTAAAGGCATACATGTTAAATGTTTACACATGTACTCACACTATGTATATGCATATATAAATGTTAATTTTAACATTTTTTATATGAAAAAAAAAAAATTTGAAAGATTAGTATGCAAATATAGATTATACATATTACTTGTTTGTGCATACAAATGTTATTTTTGTTATATATAATTATTATTATTATTATTATTAAGTTATATATATAAAAATTTAGCAAATTGCAGACATTTAATATAATATTCTTTGCATTGTCTATGCACGTAAACATTAAAAAGCACAGAAGTATAACTAAATTCTGTATTCATTTAAAAAAAATATATATATATATATACACTTATAAATAGATTACAAAAAATTATATTTGATGCATTAAAACTGTCCACCAATCAATCAAAACCTAAGTGGGCATCTGCCACCTATTGGTCAAACTGCACAGGACACTTTAAAATTAAACGACGTATGACAAATCCTTTTATTTGGTAGTTTAACACTGAAAAAAACACACACACTAAAGATACAAAATTAACTGAAGACAGTTGGGAGGCCATCAAATGAGCCTGCCAGAAAAAAAAAAAAAAAAGAGCCAGAGAACAAACACATTCTGCAACTGTCACAATACTCTTGATTTGCATACTAGTATTAGTACACACTGCCATCATTAGGCCTCAGGAGGAACTACCTGAAAAAAAGAAACAAGTGTGACTTGGAATATAGAGCTCAAATTAATTTAAAAAGCAGCAAAAAAAAAAAAAAATGTGGTGACTAAGTGAGGAGAACTGTACCGTCTCCAAATCTTTGATCACCACGACACCCTTCTCTATTTCCAAGTCACTCTCAGTGTCATTGTGTGACCGGTATTCCTCACTGTCAGTCTCAACTGCGCTGGGCTGCAGGAGAAAAGGAGCATCCCGAAATTTGCCACAAACAAGTGATGCACACCAACAGGATTTTGGAAGGTAAAGCAAACCTCATAGTCCGGATCAGCCGCGTGGTCTTCCTCGGCCAGCTCCTGATTGAGCGCCTCCACCCAGGACTGCTGCTCTACCTCCTCTTCCTCATCCAGGTCATCCTGTTTTCTCTTGCTGCCTTTGCCACAAGGCTTGGTAGGGGAACAACGCACCTCTAAAGCAGAAAACAACACACCTGCTGCATTTTTTCTTATCTGAAAATAGATTTGTACAGAAGTGAAAGGATAAGCATACCAGGGGACACAGCACAGCCAATGCTGGTGCAGACTGGATAACCCAGAGCGCTCTGGATGCGCCGGGGCAGGATGGCCAACAACAGCCGCGTGGCCCTGTGGAGACGCTTCCGGACTGTTCTGCACTGCCTTTCTTTCGGGGAGCCACTTTTTTCCTCCCGAGCTGGAGAGACGGGCTTCACTGGTGTGGAGAACCCAAACAGCCACCACACGCCACGGAGAGCCCGCATCTGAAGAAAAAGGACACAAGATCAAGTCAAAAGTTTACATACACCTTGCAGAAGCTGTTTAATGTTAATCATGTTACCAAAATAAGAGAGATCATACAAAATGCATGTTTTTTTTTTGTTCAATACTTAAATACTTATTTCACATAAAAGATGTTTACATATAGTCCAAGAGAGAAAATAATAGTTCGACGTAATAAAAATGACCCCGCTCAAAAGTTTACATACACTTGATTCTTAAAACCGTGTTGTTACCTGAATGATCCACAGCTGTGTTTTTTTGTTTATTGATAGTTGTTCACGAGTCCCTTGTTTGTCCAGGGCCCATATTCACAAAACATTTTATCTTATCACTAAGAGTTCTCCTAAATAGAGGTGAAAGTCTTCGGGAGTAGTCTTAAGATAAGAGTAAGGGTGGGATTGATCTCGTTGCTATGGATGATGTCAGCATGTTTACTAACTATGCACACTGTGATTGGCTGACAGGGGAGGGGTTCATAGAAATATTGCAGAGCATATAAAACGTTGCCACATTCAAATAAAGTTAAGTTTATAGTTAATATGTCACTAATTAAAAAAAAAAAAAAAAAAGTATATGTTCAGCTAATTGTCAGCCTCTTACATGTGTGCTTCTTGTAACCAATTAGCAGATATGCATAGAAACACCCTTTTAATTAAAGCAGAATAATCAGGGCTGATAGCAAGACATGCAAATGTTAACAACAACAAAACAAAAAAAAAAAAAAAAAAAAAAAACTGGACACAAGAGCAGCTGTTAATTCTTGCCCAACTTGTTAATGAAAACAAGGGTATAATCAAAGGAAACCCAAAAAAGTTGCGTGGGAAAACATGGGTGCGCAAATAATTGTGGCATGTTTCTAAAATGTTTACATTCTGAGGCAGATGCCAGCAACAGACAAAAACAAAACAATAGAAACCATCACAGAACTTATGTTTTTACTGGTTATAATGGTAGCTGTAATGGTGTCTTGGTCTCTACTGGTAATTGGTCACCTTCTATATAATCAAAGGAAAATTGTCATAAAACTCCCACGACTATGGTAATACTTTTTTTAAAAATGTCATTATTGTCAAATGTTTCTAAAATGTTTAAGTTCTGAGGCAGATTGCTGACAACAGCCATTTTAGTTTGGGATTTGGTCTTAGTGACTTAGGAGTCCTCTTCACTACTCCTAATGTTTCACAGATTTAGGAGCTACTTTTAGTGCTAAAATGCTTTGTGAAATACTCTTAGAGCAAAAATTTAGGAGTCCTAAATTTAGGACTGAAACGCACATTATTTTTAAGATTTTCTCCTAAATCGGCAAGTTATGAGCTACTTCTAGCCTTAAGATGTTTTGTAAATACAGGCCAAGAACAGTTAAACTGCCCACTGTTCTTTAGAAAAATCCTTCAGATCCCACAAATTCTTTGGTTTTTCAGCATTTTTGTGTATTTGAACCCTTTCCAACAATGACATATGATTTTGAGATCATATGCAACTATAACAGAAGGTTCAAACGCTCACTAATGCATCAGAAGGAAACACGATACATTAAGAGGTGGGGGGTGAAAACTTTTTGAATTTGAAGATCAGGGTAAGTTTCACTTAATTTTGACTTCTGGGAAACATGCAAGTATCTTCTGTAGCTTCTGAAGGGCAGTACTAAATGAAAAAACATATGATATTTAGGCAAAATAAGAGAAATCCACACATCTTATCTCCCACCACTTAATGCATTGTTTGTCCTTCTGAAGCATCAGTGAGCATTCGAACCTTCTGTGATAGCACCTTAACCTACTTTTATTTTCAGTTTAATTAATATGATTTACTTAATAATAGGCTAATGCCATAATGTTCAGAGGTTTGTTTACAGTGTGATATTTTATATGAGCAAACAGACTACTAACCAACCCCTAACAAGTACTCAAACCCAGGGTGAAACTTAATTACTTAATTCATTAACGATTAAGAGTTACTCACAGTAAACCTGACTGGCCAAAACTGTGAAATCCGACAGAAGATGGCTGAAATGACTCCACTTCTCTTCGCCACAGCTTTCTTCTGTTGAGAACAAAAGTTTATTCTTCACAAACGCTCAGTTTTTGTCCTGAACGTCTCGTGTGAACAAAATAAACCCTGTTTTATATCGGTGAGATAAACGTAAACAAATAAACTTGCCTCTTGGCCCTCAACGTTCTCAGACTCAACGGCGTAGTTGCTCGGGTTAGTCATCTCGATGCTCTCTGAACTAATCCACCGACTGTGCAAAAGCGATTCACCGCCAATTTACAAGCAGCCATTCACGTGCTAATTAAAACAGGTGAGTTCCCAGCCCACTGGGGGCTGTGCACGTGTCCGCATGCGTGGAAACATCAGTGGTGTACTGCATACTACATATTTTAACAATAAAGTATGCGGGAAAATACTTAAATATGGTATGTGCGCGTTTGGTAAACCATGCAAAGCAACATTTACTGCACTCGTTACTTAAAAACAAATTCATGTTTAAAGCTTGGTAAAAACAAACATTAAATAAAATTAAATAATAGGCTTTAAATCATGTTAATGTTGGCCATATTTTAAATAACAATTTAATACAAATTAGGTAAATTTCCGGTTTCTTTTAAATCAATTACACTTAAGCTTATCTAAAGTACCTTATAAATAAATAAATTACCTCAAAAAGTGACCCACTAGTCAAAAGTTTTTGAACAGTAAGATCTTAAGTATTTTTTTAAGAAGTCTCTTCTGTTCACAAAGCCTGCATTTATTTGATCCGAAGTACAGCAAAAGCAGTAATACTATAAAATATTTTTACTATTTAAAATAACTGTTTTCTATTTGAATATATTTTAAAATGTGATTTAGTCCTGTGATCAAAGCTAAATTTTCAGCATCATTACTCCAGTCTTCAGTGTCACACAATGCTTCAAAAATCATGCTGATTTGCTGCTCAAGAAACATTTATTATTATTATTATTATTATTATTATTATTACCAATATATTAAACCATTTGAGTAAATTTTTTCAGGATTCTTTGTAGAAAGATCCAAAGATCAGCATTTATCTGAAATAAAAAGCTTTGTAACATTATACACTATACCATTCAAAAGCTTGGAGTCAGTATAATTTTTTTTTCTTTGAGACAGAAATTATAGAAATTAATAGTTTTATTTAGCAAGGATGCTTTAAATGCATCAAAAGTGATGATAAAGACATTTGTAATATTACAAAAGATTTCATATAAATGCTGTTCTTCTGAACTTTTTATTCATCAGAGAAACCTAAAAAAATTCTACTCAGCTGTTTTCAACATATTACTAATAATAAATGTTTTTTGAGCAGCAAATCATAATGTTTTCTGAAGGATCATGTGAATGGAGTAATGATGCTAAAAAATTCAGCTTTGAAATCACGGAAATAAATTACATTTTAAAATGTATTCAAATAGAAAAATATTTATTTTAAATAGTAAAAATATTTCAAAATTGTACTTTTTGCTGTACTTTAGATCAAATAAATGCAAGCCTAAGAAGAAACTTCTTTAAAAAAAATTAAAAATCTTACTGTTCAAAAACAAAGACTGGTATCTTATGCATTCATACAAATTTGAACTTAAAATCCCGTTGTTTTGTGCACACTATACACCATTATTTGAAGTATAGGCTATCTTAGAAATACGTACATACATTTGGTAATTATTACCATGGTATTTATTAAAGTACGATGCTTCAAATATAAAATCGACTTCGAATAAGGATAATTTTTCTTCAAAGACATACCATAATCTTTCTGCCATTTTGTTTAGTTTTGTTTCCGGTTTATTCTATTAACAGTAGCCTTTGCAGTAACTACAGTTACCAAACTACAATTTCGTGAGAGTGTTTCGTCTCTGTCATCAATGTCATTCACTAAGGAGACCCGTGAGGCGGGAGAGGGCCACATTAGGGCATGTTTCCGCTCACGGTTCCTTCGTCACATTTACGCACGTCTAAAACAACCAGAGAGGGGCAGATTTGAAGGGTCTGGAGGACTATAAATCTCCGAGGCTGCTCTTTCAGTCAGAACTTTCCACAAACAGGTAATAAACATTACTTTTTAATATTTTATTAAAGTAAGAGCACAGCATGTCAGCCCTGCACAAGAACATGACGGTAACGCGCACCATCAGTGTTGGAAACTGCACGGGGACGAGTGACCAGTCAGAAAGCGCGGGATTCCCGTTCGCGCGTCGGCACAGTTCCGCGGGAATACTCGCGCTAAAATGGGCCACCGCGAGAAGTAGTTCGTTCGGAAGTTCGCTGGGCTCAGAAAACCGCGGGAGTAAAGACAGTATACGCAGTATTGTCGTGACACCGGAGAGTATTCCACAGTTCACCATTCCAAAACTTGCCTTGGAGGATGGCTATAGATCCAGAGTGAATGAGAAAGAGCGACAAGGTGATGAAGATGAGGACTGGGGGAGCATTGACGACATTAGCAGTTCCTATCATCCCAGGCTTTCTTCATCTGTGTCGTCATCGTCATCATCCTCAGGGTTAAGCATATCTCCTGTACCTGGAAGAAAAGCAAATGTCTCTAGTCCTTTGGTGGAGGCTGAACATTGCTCTGATCCTGCTAGCCGAGCAGCTCTTTCTTTACCTCACCTTCCCAAGGTCACCACCCCATATGGCTTCGTAACTTTAAGCAAAAGTCCACAAATGGCCAACGAAGAGGCGCTCTTCTTCCAGGGCCATAGACGTTGGGGTCACGATGAAGAGATGAACGTGTCCAGACACCCTAAGCTGGAAATGAAAAGAAGCGTCACTCTCAAGACATCACCTATCCAGACACACGCAAGCACCCCTCCACATCAGTCCCCTGTCGCTCATCGTTTCTTGAGAAGCCACAGCGTTACAGGAATCGAGATCCAGAAGCAACTGGCTCAGAGCAATGAGTCAGTGAAACAGGTCAGCAAAAGCAAGCGAAGCCTTTGGGGAATTCTTCGCAAAGCAGACAGAAAGTCTTTCGATTTCAATTCAAACGTAAAATGAACAAACCCAGAGCAGTGCTGCTCAATAACATGACAATCAAGCACCTTCTGTTGTAAATGCACTTAGTATTTGATTATGTTTGTTTTGTTGTGTGAGAATGTATTTATTTTATGCATTCATTTCTCATGTCCAAATGTTCAGATTAGTTGTTATAGATGCTATCCGTGACTTTATGAAGAAAATAAATTTTTTGAACATACAAATGGTTTCAAAAGCCTCAGTCTTCTGACCTACAGTCACCCTAAAAATGCTGTAAAGCCAATTAAAATGTACAGTTGAAGTCAAAAGTTTACATACACCTTGCAGAATCTGCAAAATGTTAATTATTTTACCAAAATAAGAGGGATCATACAAAATGCATGCTATTTTTTATTTAGTACTGACCAGATTAAGATATTTCATATTAAAACATGTTTACATATAGTCCACAAGAGAAAAAATTACCCCGTTTAATGTTGACATGTTGTTACCTGATTTTTTGCTTGTTTGTTTAGTGATAGTTGTGGATGAGTCCCTTGTTTGTCCTGAACAGTTAAACTGCCCGCTTTTTTTCAGACAAATCCTTTAGGTCCCACAAATTCTTTGGTTTTTAAGCATTTTTGTGTATTTGAACCCTTTCCAACAATGGCAGTATGATTTTGAGATCCATCTTTTCACACTGAAGACAACCAAGGGACTCATATGCAACTATTACAGAAGGTTCAAATGCTCAATAATGCTCCAGAAAGGAAAATGATGCATTACACTTTTCACTTTGAAGATCAGAGTAAATTTAACTAATTTTGTCTTCTGGTAAACATGCAAATATCTTCTTCTTCTGAAGGGCAGTACTAAATGGAAAAAAAAAAGTTGTCTCAGTTGTCCTTAGTGTAAAAAGACGGATCTCAAAATCATACAGTCATTGTTGAAAAAGGTTTAAAACAAACAAAAATGCTGAAAAAAAGTATATGATATATAAGAAATAAAAAATAACATGCATTTTGTATGATCCCTCTTGTTTTGGTAAAATAATGAACATTTGGCATATTCTGTAAACTTTTGACTTCAACTGTATTTGAAAATTGCATTTAAAATCCATCCTTATTATGAACATGGTGTAGTGAGACTCCATTTTCAAGTAGGTTCCTAAGACAGGTTGAAATTTGTCAGTGTTGACCGACTACATCACAAGGTTGCTGACGTACATCTACGGCAAAATCTGTGCGTAAGGAAGACCCGGCACTCAGGACCACAGCATGAGAAGAGTCTCTTTACTGAGACCAGCATATGAGCCTAATGATGGTCCACTTCAGGGTCTCTTCAGTGCTTGCTTTGTTATTGTCCCCTCCTCACCCTCATGCTCTTTCCCTTTTTCTTTTTCATTTGGATAAGGGCTTCTTCCCTGCACTCATGTCCTAAATTAGAACTGGGTAATTCATCTTTTGATCTGCACTTCACGAACATGATGGACCTAGAAGAAATGCACTTGTTTTGTGCATCCGAACATGCAAATCCTATATTTGGGTTCTATTAGACTGTGTATGACGGCGTAAGTAGAGTACACTCTTAAAAATAAAGGTTCTTTGTTGGCATCAATGGTTCTATGAGGAACCTTGAACATCCATGGAATCTTTCAAATGCAGAAACGGTTCTTTATAATGGAATAAGGTTCTTTAGATTTTTAGAATGTTCTTCAAAATGGTTTTTAGGAACTGTTCACTGAAAGGTTCTTTGGGGAACCAAAAATAGTTCTATGGCATCACCGTAAAAATACTCTTTTGGAACCCTTTATTTTTAATAATATATTATGCATATAATGCATAAACAACACAAAAGTTATGTAAAAATTACGTTTAACCCAAGTTTACATTGTGCAATTCCATAATAAAGATGAGTGTATTATAATTTATATTTTGTATGTGTTCATAGTTTACAATGGAGAGTATCGCTCATTTTGTGTGAGCAAAAAAAAAAAAATGGAAGTAGAAGAAACGTCAGAAAATGTCACATTTTTACTTCACAAATTGCAGTTTGCACCTAGATTTAATCATCTTGTTAGCTGTGCTTCTCTTTTTGCAGCTAGTATTTCATAACTGTTTTTACCTTTTAAGGAAATTCATGAAATCTGTTTAGTCATAGGTCTTCTATGGGTGTTTTTGAGTACTCTGAAGCAGCTATACATAATGAGGACAAAAGACCCAGACAATAAGCCTCATCTGACGCACTCTCACCCTCCAGCTAGAAGAGCTACATCTGTATCTCCAGAGCCATATGTGAAGACACTACGGTTGTTTACAGAGCTCAGTTTGAATGGAGACCTTACATAGGGAATGTTTTTTTCAGGGCCGTCCTTAGGGCAACTGGTGTGGTCCCTGCAGTGAACCGAGTGGGACAATGCCCATTCTCCCCCAAACCACCAACCCCTTATCAGATCACCAGGGGTCAGAGTGGGAAATGGTATGGTATATGAACCAATAGGGCCCTGCTTCCTGCCTCGCACTAGGCCCTGCACCACCTTGAGATAGCCCAGGTTCCTTTTGACCGACATGACCTTTTTAAATTCATTCTGACAACACTTTTTGTATATTTGTTATTTTTTGCTGAACGATCTAGCGCCACCTAAAGGTGTATTTAATACATTGTTTATACCAGGGGATCCCAAACTTGGTCCTGGAAGTGTTGTCAGTGTCCTGCAGAGTTTAGCTTCAACCCAGCTAATCAAGCTCTTACTAGGCATACTAGAAACTTTCCAGTAGGTGTGTTGAGGCAAGCTGGATCTAAACTCTGCAGGACACAGTTTGGGAACCCCTGGTTTGTATTATGTTGTATTTTGAAATTTTGAAGTATCACATATAAAGATATGCAGGTTGAATGCAATCCTAATGTTCAGTTCAGTATACTTCAAGGCCATCTTATGCTTGCAATTAGTGCACAGGGTAGACGGGGGGTAGGCAAGTTCGGTCCTAGAGAGCTGTTGTCCTGAAGAGTTTAGCTGCAGCCCTGATAAAAACCTCACCTGCCCATAATCTTAGTCGGGGTGTCCAAACTCAGTCCTGGTGGTCAACTGTCCTGTTTAGATACAAACCTAATTAAACACACCTGAATTAGCTAATCAGGGTCTTACTAGGCATACTTGAAACTTCCAGGCAGGTGTGTTGAGGCACATTGGAGCTAAACTCTGCAGACACTGGGCCTCCAGGACCAAGTTTGGACACTCCTGGCTTTAGAAATACTGAAGACATTGATTAGCTTTTCAGGTGTGTCTCTAGGACTGAACTTGCCTGCCCCTGCTCTTGCTTTGTGCAGATGGCGTAGTTCAGGGGTCTCCAAACTCCGTCCTGAAGGGCCAGTGTCCCGGCAGAGTTTACCTCCAACTTGCCTCAACACACCTGCCTAGAAGTTTCCAGCATGCCTAGTAAGACCTTGATTAAAGACTTTAATTTAAAACTGCAGGACACTGGCCCTTCAGGACGTTTGGATACTCCTGGTGTAGTTACAGAATCTACCAAAAGGGGCTGGCAAGGTCATATCGGGTCCTGCCTGTACAAAATACTTGTGCATATGACCCAACTACACATTTATTATTAATAACTGTTTGGGTTGGGCTTTGGTTCCTCATATGGTTTTATTCTTAGACTTGGCAAGGTTTTTGTTCCTGTAAGTGCCACACTGTAAGGCTTCTTCAGGATATTGTCCATTGTAAAAAAAAAAGTGATGTGCAAATGGTTCAGTCCAATTAAACTGAATCTTATAACGTTCAGTTTAACTGAACTGAATCTTAAAGGGTTAGTTTACTCCAGAATAAAAATGTACTGATAATTTACTCACCCCTATGTCATCCAAGATGTCAGTGTCTTTTTTTCTTCAGTCGAAAAGAAATAAGCTTTCTGAGGAAAACATTCTAGGATTTTTCTCCATATTGTGGACTTAAATGGGGATCAGTAGGTTGAAGGTCTAAATTACAGTTTCCATGCAGCTTCAAAGGGCTCTACATGATCCCAGCCAAGGAATAAGGTTCTTATCTATCAAAATGATTAGTCATTTTCTAAAGAAATAAAATAAAATATACTTTTTAATCTCAAATGTTCATTTTGCACTAGCTCTGCATCCATGACTTCACACATTATGTAATCATGTTGGAAAGGTAAACACATGTCATAGGCGGAAGTACCGACCCAATGTTGACAAAGCAAACGTGCCAAGAAAGTCAATCTCTCTTTACGAAAAAGTCAAAACAACGATGTCAGATGATTTTGAAGTTGGAAGAGAAAATGAAATGGCGTTTTCCGACCTACCCTAGCTTTTTGAACCAGAGTACACAGACTAACCATAAAAATGACCAATGGTTTCGCTAGATAAGACCCTTTCTTGGCTGGGATCATGTAGAGCCCTTTGAAGCTGCACTGAAACCTCTAACAACCCGTTGATCACCACTGAAGTCCACTATGTGGATAAAAATCCTGGAATGTTTTCCTCAAAAACCTTAGTTTCTTTTCGAATGAAGAAAGAAAGACATGAACATCTTGGATGACATGGGGGTGAATAAATTATAAGGAAATTTCAATTCAGGAGAGAACTAATCCTTTAACTGGGCCCATTTGAGCCACAACAAGGTCTACAGTCTTGTTTGAGGTTGCTTATTGTGTATAAAAGGACAACAGCATCCTCTAGTGACTGATAAATGACAATGCAGGAAAGAAATTGACATTTCTATCTAGTGATATATCTTATCTCTGGTATTGTTTTACTGGTATAGCACTGTTAAGTGTTTAAAGCACTTTCCAAATCAGGTTTGCAAGGATTTAGTGACGTGCAATTTAAGTCACTTAGTTTTATGTTCTGTAGAAAACATAAATATATAATATCAAAATTATAAATTGAAATGCTCAGTAAGGGACAAAAAGAAACCCCTTAGATTTGCCTTTCAATGCAAATTTGGCTCAGTACATGCACAGCGCATATTAGCCTGTCATCAATGACAGCAAAAACTGGTTCCTTATTTCAAAGTTTCCTTATTTGAAAGTACAGTGAACAGATGTGCACAAAATGTGCTCTTGCTTTTCCGCTACCAACCTCAGATGCTAGATATGCTGTGGCAATGTCTCAGACAGCCACAGAGAGAGAGAACTGAGGTAACTGCATGTGCTAATGAACTAGAAGAAAACTACAGGAACTGACAGTTGGAGGAGGGTGAACCATATTCACCAACGCTCTCACTGTCACACGCTGAACAACGATGCATCAAGGAACAGACTGCGCTCTCTTGGGAGCATCAGGAGGGACATCGCCACCTGCTCTGCCCATCAAACAGCGCAGGTAAGAGATGCTAGTGTTATGACTTGAAACGCATGCGAGCTGTGATACAGGAAACCTCATACCACGATAGTTACTCGTCGCTCAGTAGTGAGTAGTTTAATTAAATATAACAGAAGTGAAGAAGGTCTGGCCCGGTAACTTCATAAAGTTCAAAAGTTTCTGCATTTTTGTAAATACGAATGTGTATGTGTTTAGGAGCAGGTCTTCTTCAGGCTCCATCCGGGATCTAGAGCTGAAGGTGGCAGATCTACTCTTGTCTGGACCACAGACCCCTGTGTCTCCATTTGCTGAAGTGTTCACTTCTACTTACTGCAATGCAGTCCACTGTCCAATACATCATCGCTATGGTGAGCACTGACATGTTTGTACACTTTAATACAAAAAGATTAGGTTTGATGCAAGTGATAAGGATCTAGCTAAAATGAGAACTGGTTTCTGTAACTTTTCACATGCGTAGCCTTCCTCATTTCTGGTTATGTTCTTTTAACTCTTTGCTTCAATACAAAGCTATTATTGAGGGAAGTAACACCTGCAACCAATACAGTAACCCACTAGACAGACAACTAAACCACACATAGTCTGCGTTTCATGGTAATGTGGGAACTGAGACAGTTTCCACTGAATTTCATTTCATGGTTCCATAATACATGACATGCAACAGCATTTGAGTATGTGTATTCTTCGTCTTCCATTGCTAGAAGTATTTTTATTTACCTTTATCTTGTTGCTCAGAAAATCACCAGGTGAGATTCTTCTCAGAAGAAACTCCTCCTCCAGTACCCAAAAAGAGTTTGAAAAGAACCCAATCCCTCCCAGTGGAGACTGTGGACCCACCTTACGACGATCATACAAGAACCTGCAATTATGAAAATCCCCTATACATGATAACACCATTTCACAACACACTCGCACTACAAGAGGAAGAGGTACACGTGGAGGAATATCAGGGTCTGCCCTTGCACAACGTGACCTTTGATACACCGGATGAGCAACTTCAAAGTGTCTTCAGAAGCTTCCAGAGCCATGAGCAAGTTTCCATGGGCGTCCAAGAGTGTTATCTTCAGTTTCTCAAGAGCATGTTGCAGAACATTGAATCGAGCATCTATCTAAATAACCAGGAAATGGAGATGGCAAAGACTTGTCAGCCTAATGACTTTATCTTGTGTGAGCAGCAGTGGACTGATGCTTTCTACTTGGTACGTTGTTCGAAGGTTCCTGGGAGGCTGTTTTCAGCAAAGGTAAGAACATCAAGAGTTTAAAAGAGACCACCAATCTAAACCAGATGCTCAAGGAATGTGGTTAGTAACTGTAGCAATCTTCATTTGTTTGTGTATATGTGGGCAATAGTGTACGAGGGTTTTCAATCCAAACCTGTAAGTAGGCCATCAGTGCTTCCCAGGCAGAGCCCCTGAACCACAAGCAAAATGCACACCCTTATAAGGCAGCCATAACTTGCAGTACAAAACCCTCAAAAAAAACCACACTTCCTTTATCATGCCAGGTGTTGAGCAACAGCATCAATAGTCTGACATGTGCTACCAAGACTTTAGAGCATGCTTTTAGTCACAGTGCAACTGTTTTTGGGTAAAGGACTTGGAGAACTTCAATGGATACCCAAAAAATGAAAATTCTGCCATTAGTGTAGCAAGACCATACATGCCTTTTTTCCCGGACACTTCCTGGCTGGGATTTCTGTGTTGCTTAAAATATCCAGGTTTTGGCTTTGTTCGCATGCGCAGACTGATTGGTGTATGACATCAAAGTATCGTGAGAGTTATAGAGAGCAGACACTCCTTATGCTTTCGGATTGCTCTCACGGTACTTTGATGTCAAACACTGATTAGTCTGCGGAGCGCAGCTTCAAGTCAAACACAACTAATATGTACACGCATTTGCATCGATTTGACCATTCTCTGCGGATCCCACCTTGACTGGTCAATTATGTTCAATGCATGTTGTTGGTCAAACAGGCTTTTATGCCTTTAACACACAGGAAAGCATTGGGTGAAGAGAGGGGAGTTACGAGAATACTCAGCAAAGGACCTCGAGACAGGAATCAAACCTGTGTCACCACAAGCACAGTTGTGCTATAGGTCAGCGCACTAACCACGAGGCTATCAGTGCCGACAGTCCAACTACATTTCGATCATTACCTTCAGCAAGTATGAATAGAAACACATAGCCAAAACAAATCCTGGCCAGGACGTGTTTGGGAAAAATACCACGTATGGTCACCCTAATTAATTACTCACCATGTTGTTCTAAACACGTAAGACCTTCATTCATCTTCACATACACTAAGATATTTTTGATGAAGTCCGAGAGATTTCTGAGCCTGCGCAGACAACACAACAACACAACTAGTTCAAGGCCCAGAAAGGTAGTAAGGACATTGTCAAAATAGTCCATGTGACATCAGTGGCTCAATCCTACTTTTGTGAAGTTAGGAGAATACTTTTTGTGCACAAAGAAAACAATTTCTTCTCTTCCGTGTCAGTCTTGACACTCGTTCACGATAAAGCCACAAACCAAAAAGTATTTTTGTAGTTTCATAACATTAAGGTCGAACCACTGATGTCACATGGGCTATTTTGTCAATGTCCTTACTGCCTTCCTGGGCCTTGAACGTGGTAGTAACATTGCTGTCTATGGAGGGTCAGAAGATCTCTGATTTCATCAAAACTATCTTAATTTGTGCTCCAAAGATGAACAAAGGTCTTATGGGTTTGGAAAGACATGAGAGTGAGTAATTAATGACAGACGTTTCATTTTTGGGTGAACTGTCCCTTTAAAGAATCCTTTATATTGAGTGTTACTAACTGAATAAAAGAAAATGTGGGATAACTCAAAATAACTCCTAAATATTTTAACAGGTTCACAGAGGAGATTCAATATCAGACTGCACCATATCCATGCCACATCCTAACATTGAGCAAGGGTTGGTCCATTTTCCACCATGTACAGCTCCGAATCAAACTTCCACTTCAGAGCATGCTCAGACAACTCCAGAGCCTTCACATGCGGACACCTCTGAAGTACACCAACAGCAAACAGTTGCTGATCTTCTGGAGAAAGGTGTTAGTGTGACCGTGGTAAGAGACTTTCCGTTGGGAACACTGGAGGACTTCGTTGAGGAAGGACATTCTTTGCACACCACACTTCCCGAGGTCTATGAGAGGAGGCTTTGTCTTCTTGCCCTCCAGTTGGTACTAGGACTACAGCAACTGGGACGTTTTAAGGTCATTCACAGAGAAATGAAACCACAGAGCATGACATTAGTGTGGCCTAGTATCATGCGCAAAGTGGAGGACTCTAGGGATTACCCTAGTGAGATGAAAAAGGGAAGCATGAATACAGACACTTCAGTAGGTACACCTGTGATCATAGTATCCGAAGAGCAAACAGACAATGAGGGGACAAAAAGTGAGGTTTGTCAAACCTTATGGGAGAAGTTGGGCACCCCTCGTTTGGTCTTGAAGAGCCATTCTGAGAAAGTTGTTTTGCAAGAACCAACATCCCAAGAGTTCCAGTTTGGGACTTTGCTGAGGTACTGCCTACATCTCAGCGACACATGCTCATCTGTGTGGAAGGTGCCACATGACACTCCATACACTCCAGGTTTGCTGTGGCTGGTCACCCAGCTTACATCTGAGAAACCTGCGCTATCATTAGCCAATGTGGTGGGTGTCCTTCAGGCCTTGCTTTGGGGTCCCCGACAGGGACTCTTTCAGCAGAACCAAATGGAGAACTCTGTGCTTTCTAATTGGCTGCTACTTAAGCGATCTCTTTTGGTTCTCAAGCTTGCCGAAAAGGGACTCTTTCAGGATCAGCCTGGCTTGGACTGGGAAGACTATCTCTGTCTGCAATATCTATCCCTTACCGACCCAGAGACTATGCGTAGCATAACTGAACGTATGCGCCTTCAGGACTTTGTTAAACCTGCTTAACAGATCAAAATGTAAATTGAGAATTGATGAGCCTCAGATACACTGTAGCTAGACCAGGGGTACCCAAACCCGGTCCTGGAGGGCCGGTGTCTTGCAGAGTTTAACTCCAACCCCAATTAGACACCTGAACGAGTTAATCAATCTCTTACAGGCATACTGGAAACTTCCTGCCAGGTGTGTTGAAGCAAGTTGAAGCTAAACTCTGCAGGACACTAGCCATCCAGGACCAAGTTTGGGCACCCTGAACTAATCTATACTACGTAGAGCAGAGGTCATCAGACTTGGTTCTGGAGGGCTGGTGTCCTGCAAAATTTAGCTCCAACCCTAATTAGACACACCTGAACCAGCTAATCAAGCTCTTACTAGGCATACTAGAAGCCCTGCATAGTATACAAAAAAAATCTAGATGTCGTGGCCACAACTGAAGTTTAATTTAATTAAAATTAAATTTGTGTTTTTGGTAAATCATTGCTATGTTGTACTAATTTGTTTTTCATTTAGGCAAATTGTTGCCACAATTTAAGTAAAATTCTTAATTTGTGACCACAATACCTTTTTTATCATGCCCAAGGCCCATACATATGCATCACTACTCTTTCCATGTTTTCCCTAATTCTTTTTGCTACAAAATAAACATGTAAAACACATATTTAAACCACTTTATCTTATTCAAAGAGGTCAGGTTACTCTCATTTACAGTAAGGGCCTATGCAATATAAACTATGTATTATTACAAAATCAGCTTATTGTTGGAATTCGACCTTGTGGAGTTTACTTATTAACAATACGTGGAAAAATGAGTGTTACAAAACACCCCAAACTGTTAGAAAAACAATAAAGTGTTCTAAGAAAACAGCAGGACAGAGTCTAATAATTTACATTACGCATGTGGAAATGAAAAAGAGGTAGCAAAACGGAGGTAGTGGTATAGGGTGAGCATTTTTATTCTGCACACTGTCAAACATGCAGACAGAGCCTATTGAAGTCATAACTAAAAACTCCACTTCATGCACACATTAAGAAAGAAAACACAACAACTTGATGGCATCGGTAAAAAGAAATCAACATATCAGCAATGAAAACCATGATTATACAAACATTGTTGCTTGAGGGATTTTAACCATAAATATTATGCACTAAAAATGATCAGTGTGGGAATGGGTGAAGGGGAATCAGCAAAGAATCCAATTACATTGGAAGTTAAGCCCAGCGGTAATGGCTTAAAAACTAATGGTCACTGTAGAAATTTGGTTTACACTAGTGCAAATACGACTGAAAAAAAAAAAAAAAAAAAAAAAAAACAGCACAACCCTTACAAGAACTACAACGTAGTAATTAACATGAAAAAAGTCAATTTGACACATTCATACTAAGTTTCTTTTAATGGTGACCATGTTGAGTGAGATACAGCATAGTAATTAGAAGCAAAATGTGATTGATAAGCTTTATTCGTCACTATCGGAGTCTCTTTCGATGCTGTAAGCCATGAAGAAAGCGTCGGGGCGGGTTGGGACGAGGGGATGACCCGGTCTCACAATCTCAAAGCCCATGAAACTGAACGTCCGCAGCAGTGATGCTGGAAGCAAAAAGGAGTTAAAAATAGGCCAAAATAACTCAAAACCATACAGGAAAAAAAATAAAATAAAAATAATAAGATGCAAGCCTTACCTCTGTCATCTCGGCCCTTATGGAAGCAGATGAAAACGTGATCAACCTGTAACTTCTCCTCTGCAAACTCCAGTAAGAGTGAAAAACTGGAGCCCAAAAAAAAAAAAAAAAAAAACAAATTTAATCCACACATAACTTTTTCAGCAGGGAGAAAATAAAATACAATAAAATAAATAAATAAATAAATAACAAGATAATGTTAATTTGACTGACCTATCTTTGCTCCCTTCCGGGAGGACACCAGTGGGGATTTCGATGTAAAGGTTTGCCCCCTTCAGTGCCCCCCTCCAGACTAAGTGCTTGCTCACAGAGCAGCGCCGTTCAAAGAGCAAAAAACGTACACGGCTGTTCAACTGAGGGGCTTCCTCAAGAACCAGTAACTGAGCATCCTACAAAGAGAACATAAACACAGTTATATGCATGCACTCATGGACAATGACTGCAGTACAGCCATTTAACACACTGTAGCACTGGATGAGACTACGGCTGTTGCTATTATTTTGGCAATCGAGCAATCGGACGATTATTCTGACGATTAATCGAGTAATCGGATAATTATACTTAATTTGTTTGAGGAAATAAAAACAGACCTAAGCAAACAATGGTCTTTAAAATTACTTAAAATACATATAATGGCAATGAAGTCGGACTGTCACTAACGACTATTTTGGAAGAGTACTCGGTCGATTATTCTGACGATTAATCGAGTAATCAGATAATTATACTTTATTTATTTGAGGTAATAAAAACTGACCCAGGCAAACAATGCCTTTAAAATGACTTATGCATAAGTCAGTCGATTATTCTGACGATTAATCGAGTAATCGGATAATTACAGGGCCCTATAATTTCTGCAATGCGGAAAACGAGGATGGAATCTCGTTATCCACTCCATAAAAATGGAATTTACTGCAACTTGTGAAAAAAGCTTGGGTTAACTTCAAGAAACTGCAACAGAAATCAGAAATATATTACTTAATGTAAGGATACTACTACTAAAATTATAAATCAAAACATTATTTTTTTAAAGGGGTCCTATTATGCTCCTTTTCAAAGTCTTAATTTTGTTTTGAGGGTATACTAGAACATGCTCTCATGCTTGGTGGTTCGAAAAACGCATTATTTTTCACATAATTTACATTATTACAATACATTTCTCCCAGCCTGGCACTATGTGTTATGTGTTATGACAGGCTTTTTGATTAATAAAATTGATTGTTAATTGTTGACCATTGTTAATTTATTATTAAAACCATATAAAAAATTAAAACAGAAAAAAAAAAAAAAACTGAATGTGGAAATAAAACTTATTTCAGAGGGCCATATAATTTTAATACATTTTTTTTGGTGGTAATAAAAATAGATGTAAGTGAACAATAGTCTTTAAAATGAATTATCAGCATATGGTTTTATTCAACAAAACTCTTAAAATCCATAATATATTATAAAACATAGAGCTAATGTACATAACACATAATTAATGGATATAAATTAATATAAAGTAATTAAGATGTCCACTTAATCTTTAATATTTGGACATTTCTTTACAACGGAAATGTTACAGCCACTGTAATTTCTTAAATATGAGGACATCAAAACGTATAAACTCAATCGCAATGAACAGTTAGCATACTGAAAAAGATGATGTATTCTCCTGTGTCTGCGTAGTTTTATAAATGATTGACTTTACAAATCTGATAAAATGGCACACGCTGCATACCCAGATAAACGTTATAGTAAACTCACAACAATAGACTCTCCACCCAACCAAATGATAACGGTTCATGTGGAGCAGCATTTACTGTAAACGCAGCCGCTCTAAGCAGCACGTACGTAACCTACACGCATGTAAATAATTAAAGCGCATATGTTACAACTGCATATATTTAACTGAATTGTGGCGTTGGTGAAATTACAACAGAATTGTGCTTTATCTTGATTTTTAAATGGGTTTATAATATCATGCAGCCTTGGAAAAGTCTAATAATGGGTTTCGCGGATCTCATCTGTGGAATGCGCCACTATTTTGCCGGTTGCTTGACAGAGTCAAAATGCAATCAAGGACTTTTTTTTACTCAAAGTGCTAAAACGGAATCGAGAAAGCATGACAGCCCGAGATGAGATCAATTAAATCATTAACATTAGAAATCAGGTGAGGTGAAAAGTCCAACGTTAATTCCCACAGGTGACGAGATTAATGTGTGGATAAGATATGATGACCCTTGCACAGTGAGATAACTAATAGTTTACGTCATGCACACATGGTGCGAGCCAAAGCTCTGTACTTACAGAATAGAATAGCTTAGCTGAAAGACTGTGATCCCGCTGATCATTCCCTCGCCCACCTGGGATCTTCAGGGGTGGGAGAGGGACATCAGGAACACCACAGAGGCCCCGGACACGGGTTACTGCAGCGATGGGAACTGTAACCATAAAACACAACAATGCACTCGTTAATACTCAAACAAAATGGTCAAACATTGCATGCTGATGTCATGCTGTCTAAGTTTAAGTTTCTGTTTTATTGTCTCCCTTGGTAGAAATTTGTCTTGGGCGACCAAGAGAGCAGCTCCAACATACAACAAAACACATATTTTGGCTATAAATTGCTATAAATTAACGAATGACCAAGTTCCAGTAGCTCAACTGGTAGAGCACGACACCAGTGCTCAAGGTTCAAGTACTCGAATTGGGAACGTTGGGAACGCAAATAAACGCTGGTAAAACATTTTGCATCCACTTTTTCCCCCACCTAAGAACAGGTGCAGCTATTTGTACAATTTAAGCGTCTGGATTCCAGGTCTCATCCACGTCTAGTTATTTTTAGCTGTGCAAAACCGCTTGATTTGCTGCTTGATATTGCAAACTGGTGTCTTTATTATTTCACTATAGCAGATGATGAGGCGGAAGTCTCACCCTTAGGCTTACTTCCGCGTTGAAGACAAAGGTGGATAAGTAAGAGAGGTGATAGAAATAAACATAAAACCTAGTTCAGTCTTTTATCAACTTGTTTTCAATTAGCACAGGTTTTGTACTTCTTTTTTGAACCAGCTGGTCTGACCTGAGCTTAAGCACCTGTTTGTGGATAATTTTGGCAATGTTCACTCAAAAACCAGTACAAATTAAAAAAAGGTTGCCGATATTCGATAACACAGCATAATGACTTTTTTTTTTTTTTGGTAGGCTGGCCATTTTTGACCATAATGTAACAAGGTAGAGAGAAAAAAAAAAAAGTTTTCAGAGAAAAAAGGGATTATATAAATGTTTACTGAATATTTTACAGTTTTATTGTTAGTCATATTTTAATTCTACAGAAAGCCCTAGTTAAAAATAGGAGTAAATTCAATTTTATAGTAAGTAGTAATATATTCTGATGTCCTTGGCACCTTGGTCTAAGATCATGGCTGATGACTTGAATTATAAATGGTGCATCTGCTGAATATAGCAAAAAAAAAAAAACAAAAAAAATATATATATATATATATATATATATATATATATATATATATATATATATATATATATATATATATATAAAAATGGCACATTAAAATGCATATACTGCCACTTGTAACAAAGCAATGTGAGGGCACCAACAAGTACTTTCATTTGTCCCACAGAAAAACAGCCTAATCTCTGAAGTCAGACTACCTTCGCTCCATTCACACGGGACACAGTGAGCCTGTTACAGATGCTGGGATCACATGGGAGGGCATGAATGGTAGTTACACAACAGCCTGCAGCAGGTGAATGAACATCATTCAAACCCGATGAGTACAAGGGGTTACTGCAAGATCAGAAAACTCTCTGATGAAAGATTATGCGAAATACAGGAAGCTAAAACATCCGCCCATTTTTTAATAGACTGGATTTGTGACACATCACTGCATGAAAAACAAATGAATAATCTGGTGGGCAACTTTCTACCAAAACGAGGAGGAAACCAGTGTCACAAACACCTCATTTACCCACTTACAAGTTGAGTCATGACTACCAATCTAAAAATCAGATGCATCACTAACCCAAATTTCCCCCTGACACTTGCTATTGTTTGAGGAAAATGTGTCAAGATGACATAAGCAAAACCAAAACTGTTAACTCGTAGTTAGAAAACGGATTTGAGCAGTTGGCTTTTCATTATACATTAAATAAACTTAAGCGTTTAAGAAATTAAATGCACCTCAAAATCAACTAAATAATCACGGTGCTCCATAAAGTACAGCAATGACGCAGGATAGAGAAACAAACAAGGGGGGGATGGGCGAGGCGACGTTTAGCCGTTAGCACATTACAATTCGCTTCACACAGTTTTAACAACCATTTTGTGGATAATTTCTCATTTATATGACAGTTATTCTTACTCAACGTATTATTCACAACTCAGTCTTCGCAGTGACACAAGAGCAATTTTCCTTTTACAGCAACTGTTTTCGTTTAACCAGTAAGCATTTTAACGTTAGCCACCTTGCAAACACCTAACGTTACCCGTCAATCACTTGTTGAGCTGTGACACCTGAATAAACGCGATAGACATTTTTACAATATAAAATAAAGCCACATAATAAATAAAAGTGTAATAATGCCACATAATAATGTTTAAAACATTTCGTATTAGATCAAAAAAGCCAAAATGACACTATATTGACTTCTAAATACATTTAAACAGACGTTGGTAATAATGACAGTTTGAATTTTTGATTTGGAGGCTTCTCGAATGATCAACGAACTCGACAAAATCTGTTACCTGGCAACGGCCCTGTCAATCATTCTAATCCGTGACTGATTGACAACACGATCACACCTGAACAGAGGCTTTCTCGCGTTATATTTAACGTAATCCATTTAGAAGTATGTTTATTTAAGGAGTTTTGACAGAGGATAGATTTTAAAATCATCTCGCAAGTTGTAAAACGTTAAATTGAATATACATTATGTTATATTTCGTCATAGAGTTTATAGCTCGCTAGGCTGTAATGCTAAAACAAGGCCGCAAGCGAGCCATCTACATGAAAGTCCCACATTACCTTTCACTCTCGGGTTTATTACGGGTCATTTCGATCACTGGCATCTTGGATATATTGCTCTCTTTTTCTCTGACAAAACAGTGGCTATTCAGGATCGTCTGGAGGTTGGATTTAACCATCCGGCCAACGTCAAGGCCCGATTCTTCTGTCCGTGCTCCAACTGAAAGTGTTAATGGCTGTAGGCCCGCAGTAATTATACTCGGAACACGAGTGGGCGTGGCTTCGGCGTCACGTCATGAGCTTTCACAACACAAATAAGCTATGAGTGGAAATAAACGAATTAAAATAGATTGTAGTCACAGAATTCGTTTTGATAAGCCCAATGTCTAATTTATGAATGGATAATTGTGTAGTATGCAAAAACTAGAAGAGGATAGATAATTTATATCCAAAAGAGTTACATAATCTGTTAATAACTAACCATATTTATCACTGTTACAAGCATTGAATATGATAAGCAGAACAAGATGTACTGTATATATAGGATTGATTATATATGTATTTAAACAAATGATTGACTGAAAAAAAAATATATATATATGCAGGAAAATATCTATAAAATGACTACCGTTTGTATGTTTATGAACCTAAATAATACCAACATTCAATTCAAGATTGCAAATCGGCTATGTAAATTCACAAGTGCTGTATTTTTAATAATAAAGTCTCAGCTGTTCCTGTCTATCAGAGCTCTGTATAACTTGAGACTCCTCCTTACACACAGTTTTTGCATGAGCACTCCGGCTTTGCCTGGTAAGAACTGCCTTTAACTACTAACTACTGGTAATGCACTTGTTTTTGTTTGTTTAGACTCAGAATTATATGTATTACATATATCAGGCCTATATTACTCAGTTGCCAGCTCTTGTATTTTTGTAGCTATGTTTTGCAGCTGTAAAAATGACTGTACATGTTTAATTATGTTATATTTTTAGATATTTTTGCATAAGTTTAAATAATTGTAAGTTAGCAATTTAACGCTAGCCACCTCGCGAACATCAATTGTTAAGCTGTGTGACATCTAAATATCGTGTAGATCTATATTAAAAATTGTATAATAAATAACGTTATTAGGGTTCACAAAAATGTTTTCCTTTAATGTACAAATTTAACTGCACGATATTTACAATTGAATAGAGGTGTAATGAAGAAATGTTCCATTTAGAACTTTGTTTTGATCTGTTTTCTTTGAAGTCCACAGAAACTTCCAGAAAGGATCGTCAGAACAAGTATGCATCTCTGACTAGTGATTTACAACTAGAACAATAAAATATTTTGAACTTATTCACTGTATATTTAAGTTGTAACTGTATCACACTTAATTTCTGAGTGACCTAACTATCTTCATTCAACAGTGAAATACCGGCGCATATTTCCGGTGGAATCCTTGAGTAAGGTGGAAAATCCATGGAAAGGCATCACTCTGAACCGCTGTATATTAGTGGCCATGGTCGTCGTGATGGTCAGCTCAACGGTTGAGATAGTACAAGGTGTGAGTTATGCAGTAAATAAGTGTGAATGTAAATACAAGTTGATTATTGCCGCAAAATAAACGCTGACATTGTAATCAGGGCCTGAGGTGTCTTGTATCATCCTGAAGGGATTTATTTTGCTTACCAAATACATTATTAATTAAAAGTTTTGGAGTCAGTTAATGGATTTATTTAGCAAGGAAACTTAAAATTGCTACAACATCAGTATTTATGGTGTTTTAATGTGTAACAGAGACAATAGAGCCATTCTTTGAAGAGACAGAGGATGAACCTGGATCAGAGCTTCAGGCTGGTGAAACAGAGGTAAGGCTCATTTCAATCTGCTTGAATAGTTTTCACCTAGTTCATCTTTTCTGAAATGTTGTCTGTTTTTGATGTAGCCTGACTCATGGTGGGACATCTTTGCGTTTTGGAACTGGGGATCTGAGGACAAACTCGAAGAGTTTAAAAAGAAAAGAGCAGCAAGGCCAAGGCAGGATGGAGATAAGGTTGGACCGCGGAGGATCCGTAACAAAGAAACGGCTAAAGGATTACTCAAGGAGAAGGAATAGTCTGTTATATTCCTAACAGGGTTATTATGTGAAATAAATAAGTATACACTACCAGTCAAAAATGACAGTAAAAACAGTAATTTCTGAAAAAAATCTACAATTTTTTTAAAACTTCTTAATTTTAGTATATTTTAAATGCAATTAAAATGATTCCTTTGATGGCAAATCTGAATTTTCAGTCTTCAATATGACATGATCCTTCAGAAATCATTTTAATATGCTGATTTGCTGCTCAAGAAACATTTATTATCAGTGTTGAAAACAGCTGAGCTGCTCAATATTTTAAAACATTAAATCAATCAAAAGTGACAAAGACATTTATATTGTTACAAAAGATTTCTGTCAAATAAATACTGTTCATTGAACTTTATATTTATCTAAGAATCCTGACTAAAATTTATCACTGTTTCTACAAAACTATTAAGCAGTCAAAACTTTTCAACATATTTAATGAGACCAATTATGAATAATTAAGCACCAAATCAGAAAGACTTAAATCTTTTTAAAAATCGTAATTTTTCAAACATTTGACTGTTAGTGTGTATATATTTATTTGCTTATATAAAATCCTCATCTAAAATGTTTTATATAAAGCTGAAAGCACCTGTCACATTTTGAGAGAATTTTGTATAGTGAAAACACAGCGAAAACATGCTTTATGAATATTTACTTTATTGTATATTTTAATGCGCTCAGCACTGATGCAAATCTATGTTAACAGGACAACCAATTATTTCATACATCTAAAAGTGGTCTAAAATTTTGTTTATATTCTTGAATATGCAACATTTCCCTCTAATTACCTAATTTACACTTCAAATGACAGCTTATGTTTGCATATATACCAGGCCAGTTTGAGAAAACGGAGCTTTGTGTATTTACAAGCAAAAATAAATGCAGATGTATGAGGTTTTATTCATGTATTGCTATATATATGCATGCATAAGCACATATGGAAGCACAAAAGGAAGCCGTCAGCGACATTCACACTTGGTCGCCACCACGTTGGTCTTGAAGGCGATATTGGTGCCCTCACTCTCCAGCTCGATCACAAATAGGTCGTCAAATTCCACCGGTACACAGCAGAGAGAGCGATTGACAGGTTGGCCGCTCTGAATATGGCTGTTCAGGAGGATGGCGTGGTTGTTGCCAGTGGTCAGGGGGAATCTACACACTCCCTCACAGTTGTTGATGTTAATTTTGGAGGGCTCAAGAAAGAACTTCCTCAAGGATACGGTCAAGCTCTGAAGCCGACACTGACTGGGCAGTGATGAGCCATCATCATCCGCTCTGGCTGCTCTCTGAGCTCTTTCCACCTCCCAGGTACTGAGTACCACCTGCAGGGCCTTCAGCAGCAAAATGGACCGGTACTGGGCCTCTTTGTGGTCCTTAGCGACTATAAATGAATCATAGTTTGATATAGTGGATAAAAATCTAACTTTGACAGGTAGCATGTATGAAAAAAAAATGCTCACCTGGTTCATCGTCCTCTCCATCTGGAGAAAGGCCACTTAGTTCACTCAGCTTCTGAAGCCTGTCAATCATCCTTTGCCCTGCCTCCTGCTGTTTCACTTGAGCTTTGGCTTCATCCAGTCTCATTCTGAGTGCAGACAGCAGAGGAGAATCTAGTGTCACCTCCACTCGGTGAGTCTGCAGGCCTTGCTGCCTCTCAGGGAAGACAAAAACAGTTGGCGTAGAGGAATTCACCAGTCCTGATAGCAGGGACTCTGAGGATGACACGCCAAGGCTGAGAGGTGGAAGGGAATGCAGCGCCTCCAAAGAGACACCCTCCTGAGGTGTCAGCCCCTCTTTCTGAGGAACCACGTCACTCAAGAACTTCTGCAGCTCGCAGAGGAAAAGATAAGTTCTGGATGGGAGTCTCTCATCCAGTGGATTTCTGAAGAAAAAGAAGAGAAACATTGGCAGTGTACTTAATGGAATATTAGCTTATTGAATACTGTGTACTGTAGTCAAAAATTTACATACACCTTGCAGAATCTGCAATGTTAATTGTTTTACCAAAATAAGAGGGATCATACAAAATGCATGTTATTTTTAAGATATTTCACATAAAAGATGTTTACATATAGTCCACAAGAGAAAATAATAGTTGAATTTATAAAAATGACACTGTTCAAAAGTTTGCATACACTTGATTCTTAATGCTGTGTTGTTACCTGAATGATCCACAGCTGTGTTTTTTTTGTTTTGTGATAGTTGTTCATGAGCCCTTGTTTGTCCTGAACAGTTAAACTGCCTGTTGTTCTTCAGGAAAATCCTTCAGCTCCCACAAATTCTTTGGGTTTTTAGCATCTTTGTGTATTTGAACCCTTTCTTTCATTTTCCATCAGACTGTATGATGTTGAGATCCATCTTTTCACACTGAGGACAACTGAGGGACTCATATGCAACTATTACAGAAGGTTCAAATAGTCACTGATGCTCCAGTAGGAACCACAATGCATTAAGAGCCGGGGGTTGAAAACTTTTGAATAGAATGAAGATGTGCATTTTTCTTATTTTGCCTAAATATCATATTTTTTTTGTTTAGTACTGCCCTTCAGAAGCTGCAGAAAATATTTACATGTTTCCCATAAGACAAAATAAATAAAATTTGCCCTGATATACTAATTCCAAAAGTTTTCACCCCCCGTTCACACCCCTTAATGCATCGTCCTTCATTTGTTCTCAGTGTGAAAAGATGGATCTCAAAATCATACAGTCATTGATGGAAAGGGTTCAAATACACAAAAATGCTAAAAAAAACATTTTTTTTAAAATGTAACTATTATATTCTCTTGTAGATTATATGTAAACGTCTTTCATGAAATATCTTATTCAGGTCAGTACTAAATAGAAAATAACACGCATTTTGTATGACCCCTCTTACTTTGGTAAAATAATTAACATTTTGCAGACTCTGCAAGGTGTATGTAAACATTCGACTTCAACTGTATGCACAGTAAATGTACTGTATGCTGCTGATAGAGTTGTACTGTAATATGCTACCTCATTTTCATTTTTACTGTAAGAAGGCACAGATTTAAATGGGTCATGGCTTAACAGCTTGGTTATTATTTAATCACATAATGCAGGCTTAAATTGAGCATTTCAAACCTTTAGAAAATGAATCATTTACCCATGATATTTTAAGTGCGGTGTCCTTTGCTCATCACGTTCAGAGAGGAAAAGTAAGATCGGCTTCATTGACATACTGCTGCCATCTACCCTTCTCATCAACACTTCCTGAAGCTCAGACACACCAGGTTTCGGCTCTAAGATGTAACAGAGAGTTAAAATTTGCAGTGTGAAAGGAATCTTTAGAGAAGACCAGATTTGAAGGGAAAATGTCTCACTGTTTTCATCCTTCCAGGTCTCAATTGTTACACTCAGCTTAAGGTGAATGTGGGCATGGCTTTGTCCCCCTGTAAGGAGCAGGAAACGTGTAGCCTCGGAAATGCAAACCGTCTGAAAGTCAAAGAACCAGAAAAAACATGTGCATGGAGACACACTGTATTGGTCGGCAGCATAGGAATGCAGTGGGCATTCTAAACCTCATTATCATGAATGTTAATTAGGGAAGGTAATGTTTACTCAACTGAGAAAGAAAGGTGGTTGCTACAACCCTGCTTTGAAATGCCAGCAATATGACATTTAACAGCCCCGTTGCCCACTTTTCACTCCATCACAGTCAATAAACTAGGGATAGGCAACGTTGGTCCTAGAGTGCCGATTTCCTGGAGAGTTTAGCTCCAACCCTGAAAAAAAAAACCTCACCTGGCTGTAGCTTTACTGATCCTGAAACATTGATTAGCTTGTTCAGGTGTGTTTGATTAAGGTTGGAGCTAAACTCCTGGACTGACGTTGCATATCCCTGCAATAAACTTTCAACAATATAAAATTATCATGGGGTTAACCTGTGTATTTGGATGGATGGAATGACTGTTGAACTTCACTCTCAAACCATCTCCTTTAATAGAATCAACACTGAACAGGAGCATCACAGAGGCTGGGCTGGTCGGTTGAGCATGCCTTGGGAATGTGAGGGTTAAAGTCACTGCTCCTTCCATCTCAGCATCCCAAATATCTACTGAAAAATAAACACAACTCAACTAATGGTGTCAACTAGTCAACACAGATGAACATCCAACTAAAATAAGGTTTTAGCTAAAAGAAAAATGGATTTACCTTTTGTAGCTTGTACACCCTTGAGGCTGTTTCGTTTTTGGTCCAAACTCTGCACTACCTGTGAAACCGGCAAATCTGGAGTTCCGGATGAACATATTCCGAAATTTCGGAACTCCAATCTCCTCGGTTCACTCTCCCTGTTTAAGGCTGACAGGACGTCATCCATGGCATGGCTGTGAGCACGTTGCTGTTCGTCACATGGGACGTCTTCAGTGGCATGTGTTGAATGGACAGATGGACCAATCGTCTGTTCACTGGTACTACGGGGTACGCGTACCATATCTGCAACTTCCTGCTCATCTCCATTCCATCCTGTTGGTCAGTTCAAAGGCAAAACATGTTACCTAAAACAGTAGTTCTCAACCCTGTTCTGGGGACATCTTCCACATTGGTCACATGTGTTAGATGGTGGGCTTGTCCCCAAGATAAGTTTGAAAAGCACTGAACTAAATTTGCCCCTTCACGTTTTGGAGTAAAACCTTCCCTGAGCCTAATTTCAAAGGTGTCTAAACCAGAACCTGGAGGGCCACCTTTCCTGCAGAGATTAGCTCTAACCCTAATTAAACACACCTAAATCAGCTAATCAACGTCAGGATCGCTAAAAAAAAAACTTTCAGCCAAGTGTGTTGGATCTAAACCAGGGGTGCTCAAACTTGGTCCTGGAGGGCCACTGTCCTGCAGAGTTTAGCCCCAACTCTAATCCAACACACCTGAACCAACTAATTAAGTTCTTACTAGGTATACTTGAAACTTCCAGACAGGTGTGTTGAGGTAAGTTGGACCTAAACAGGACACCGGCCCTCTAGGATCAAGTTTGGAGACCCTGATCTAAACCAGAGATCTTCAAATCTGGTGCATGTGATCCACTCTATTGCAGTTCAGCTGTAACCCTAATCAAACACGCCTGAGCATGCTAATCAATGTCTTTAGGATCAGTAGAAAATCAAAGGTAGGTGAGTTTGATCAGGGTTGGAACTAAACTCTGCAGCGCATTGGCCCTTTAGGGCAAGATGAAACGCTGATCTATACTCTGCAGAGAAGTAGCCCTCTAGGGGCTGGATTGGACACCCATGCGAACATGTTCCTAAAACTTGTCAAATAGTTCTTACACCCCTGCAACTACTTCAGGGAACTATGTCCGAAAAGAAAACAACTATCATAATCACACCGAAAGTTACAAGCTAATGCTTTAGCAGATTCATTGATCTGTGAGATGTGAAAAATTCAAAACGGTTGCATTAGATCAACGTATCCCTGAACACAGATGCGAAACAAATGGAAAAGACTGACCTGATATTGGGGTGACCTTCCAGCTGTTATCCTGCTCCTTGTGTCCTTCGCTGACACCATATGACCCAGTCGCCAGAGTCAACAACAGCATCAGCCAAAATCTTGCATGGAAAAGCATCTTCTCTGATTCAATCACAGAGACATCCAGCACTTATTTTGGGGTGGGTCAGCAGCAGGGATGTTTTATATACACCTCTTTCTCTCCTGACTGGAGCCAGCCTGCCAAGAAAGCACGTCCTTGGAGTATCAGTGGGTATTTGAGGCATGCGGTGGACGTGTGAATTTCGAGGGATTTGAGCCTTGATAAGGTGAGGAGGAACTCATCCAGACAATGGAATACTTTTTAGACCCCAAACACGCAACTGTAGTAGTGGATAACAGTTTGATCCTCCTTGCTGGCAAATTGCAACAAAGTTCTATTTTTAAATGTGTACACTATTTCTTTATTTCACTCCCAAAGGATTGCAGTTAGACTTGCAAGAGTGTCCTCAACTGTTGGGGTACATTTTTGTAACCATCATTGTAAGTTATTCTGTAAACTATTTTGTTCTCAACTTGATTAAACATGGTAATAGGGCATATCTTGGTGTAGATTCAAACCTTGCAAGGATCTTATTCAAAAACAATAAACTGGGGCACCGTTGCATCTAAATGGCAAACCTTTCGCTGAAAAACTCCCGAGAGAAACACAGTGGCTCTTCAAAGTTGCAAAACGTTCTGCAAAACATGGGTTACCATTTAGACGACGGTGCCATGACTCCTGCAACTTTTTGTTTTTATTGCTCTCAGGGTCTCTCTGGGCACGATATTCATGGATCACCAATATTAAAATGCAAATGTGATTGCGATACGCAAGAGCCGTAGTGCTCAGGGAACCTAGGTTTGAATAAGCCTGCACCATTTCCCAGCCCTACCTACCTTTTATGACACAGGCCCTTAAATTAAAATGGCTAAAGGTTGATTTGGGTGAACTGCTGACTGTCAAAGGAACAGCAACAATTATCCTTTCATTACTCCGAGCCCTGATCTCTGGAAGACACACAGCTGCACATGTTTTTCAGACTTTCAAGGTCCCTCTGGTGTGCTAGATGTTTGACCAGTCCCAAAAGATAAGGCAGGTATCTTTTAGCCAACAGAACAAATCACAGAGGACAAAATGCTAGATTGTTTACCATATCTGGAATTCTTGATGAAAGGGGTATTTCTTAAATGCCTAAAAGCTCTACTTTTTAAAAATGTGTAGTATAATGTGATGCATTTTTACAAAATAGCCATGGGTCAAAATTATCGATTCGTTTTTTTTATGTCAAAATCATTAGGATATTAAGTAAAGCTCATGTTCCATGAAGATAATTTGTAGATTTCCTACTGTAAATATATCACAACTTAATTTGATTAGTAATATGCATTTCTAAGAACTTCAAACATTGCTAGACAACTTTAAAGGTGATTTTCTCAATATTTTCATTTTTTGCACCCTCAGATTCCAGATTTTTAAATAGTTGTATCTCTGCCAAATATTGTCCTATCCTAACAAATCATACATCAATAGAAAACTTATTTATTCAGTTAGTATATAGTGGTACATAAAACTGCAAGTGCTCTCTTATATACCCAGGCTGTATCCCAACGATAAGCATTTCTCAAAACAGATGAGTCTATTTTAGGCCTGTTTGGCAAGCACACAGAAGAGTACAATGTAATTTTTTGCGATGTTGTCCAAAGGGATTTCAAATGATCTTCATTGTACATCAGTAGCAATACATTCTTTTCAAAATAATATTTGGCAAGTGTTATCGTCATTTATGAGCAGTTCCCAGGGAACATGCGGCCACAGAATCCAGTTAAAAGGATGTTAATAAATGTGTGAATGACCTTCACAAAAGGTCACCTCTGATTATTGTTGTTACTTTTGCCAGGTGGACATTAATCTTTGTACATTATGCTTATAAAGCAATAAAAAGAGATCAAACTGAGCTTTCATTAGAAACACTTTATTAACTTTGTTAACAAAAAGCTGAGATTTAAAAACTTATCAATTGAATTAGGCTGTCAATATAAGTTAAGTTAAAAGCACCAAACAAAGACACAAATCTGACAACTTTTTAGAGTTTGCTGTTGTTGCACAATTATCCTGTGATATTTCTGCTGAACCATGAAAAAACATGATGTGGTTCATTGAAAATAGGAATGCGTGTATTACAAATTCATTCTAATAACTTAAAAGGGACACGTTACAATAGACAAACTAAGTTTGATTACAAAATAGCATGTTGTTCAGTGGAAATTTCTATCACAGGCAAATAATGCGCAGTAACACAATCTCATTTTCATTTATATCTGTCAGCTAGGAAGACAGCCAATATTTTCAACATTCCCTTTAACTATTAACAAAGCCAGAACTGATGTTCCTGAGACACTAGACAAAGCCTATATGAATTTACATATTTAGACATATCTAAATTTACAGATTCAGAACATATTCTTTAATCTATTTATAACATGCGAAAGGATTCGAGTTGCCTTAGCAATGCACAACCTCATACATGTACCTGAGAAAAACGCAACATCAAGAATGAAGATCGATTTATCTTTTAAATAGCTTAACATCAATTTCAAGAAGAGCTTAATATGCACCCCAACAGGAAACAGCGTCGATGGACAAAAGAGTTCAAATGAGACGTCACAATGAAATGAAACAAGCAAAGCTTGCATTGACGTTTATTAAATGTTTACCCCTCGCGATGCGAGGGGTGCATGAATTTCATAGCTGCATTTTCCTCTTTTAAAGTGTAGGAGAGCACCTTACTGTTCGAAAGAGTATCCAAATGGTCAGGATTATGAAATCATAATAAAACCATCATTGATAAACAGTCGCAAGGATATCAAAACACAAATTGGCCATTAAAACAGGTAACATTAACAATGACTATTAATTACTACCAATAAAAAAAATAAAAATAATAACCCTCAGTGCTGGTAACAATGTACTGGTCAATATCCCATTTCATCAAAATGTCCTTGTGTTAATTGGACAGAAAGACCATTTACACAATGTTTCTTTTTTTAATATTATTATACACGATAGTCTATTAAACAGCATTCTGACTAAAGCTTAGGCGAGGTTGAGTTTTCCTTGAGCAACAAAACACGATAAAAGGAAGTAAGGACGCAAAACGAGGAAGTCCACTCCTGCTTTGTCTTCATATTGGCGATGTTGCACGCCAATGACAATTTTGACGACGCTGTACCAGTTAGTGACAGACCGATATTATCGAACAACAGGGAATCTACCAAATTTCGTCCGTTCAATGAAAGTAAATGGCGTTCAAATTTTGGACCCCACTGAGTTCCTCCGTGGACAAAAATTTCATCCATACAATGAAAGTAAATGGCGTCCACATTTTGGACCCTATTGACTTCCACTGCGTGGACAAAAATTTCATCCATACAGTAATAGTGAATGGGGTCCAAATTTTGGACCCCACTGACTTCCACTGGGGACAAAAACGGTTTTCCACAGTTGAACAGATTTGGGTGAATAAATAAAGAACTGCATTTTTTTTGGTCAACTACCAATGTAGTTGTCCAAATATTTCATACACGTCATTATATTAGCCTATTCTCTATTCAAGCTATTGATTATTCCAACAGTCATTGGGAAAGCCATATCGGTCAACCACTAGTACTAGCCAACTGTGAAAACACTAGCCATATCTACGACCGGTCACATCAGAACAACTTCACATCACCACGATATGCAATAGGCTCAAACTCTAAGTTACACGACGTACTCTAGGACAGGCTTTGATAGTGGATTGGCTGACACTGGTCGACATCCGTGTGAACCGCAGCACCAGTTTGGGTACGATGAAGCTGTTCGCCTTACATTTGCGAAGAAAACGACGATCTTAAGAAACAGCACCGAGGTGTACGGGCCCAAGTCGGTAGGCAAAAAGGCTTAGCACACGTTCTCCTTATGAGAAATCAAAAATGTTACGAAACGAAAACGCCATATGGCACTAGTTTTCAACAGTGTGCCATATGTACTATTCAAAGCATTCACTACCTGTCTTACAGGTCGATTTCGGAGCACCATTTAGTAAATACTTAAAAACAAACAAACAAACAAAAAAAAAACAAAAAACAAACGTCCTATAAAGTTCTGCAATGTACTTTCATGCTTCTTCAAGCTCGATTAAGACCAAAAGGTGTTTCTTCTATATAAAAACGGCACTGATCCAAACAAGCAGGGGCTGCTTCATGCTGGGCGCCAAATAATACATTATAAATATTGGAAAAATAAATGCCGCAAGGCTTGAAAACATCCCTGTGTAAAAGAAGCACCAAAAATCTTTATTCATTTCTTTGTTGTTGTTGTTGTTGATGATCTTAATATAAATAAGCACAGTCTAAAGTTGTACAGATTGTAGCACCATTTTGTTTTAGACTGCGAGTCAAGTACATACATGTTGCACATGTTGTGCTCTGCTCCAATACAAATAAGAGCAATCACAAACCAAAAGAAATACCAAAAAGACAGAAAATTAAAACGATAAATAACCCAAATTATATACACAATTATACAGTCCGAGAGAGACTACCATTCACAGTACAGAAAAAAAACATACACAAAGGAATTAGAAACAAAAAGGATGAGTTGAAGTTGCCCAGTAGTTTTTTGTCGTTTTGTGATCTTGCATTTTCCCAGTGTGTGTACATCTTTCAATCAGTGTGTTTTTATGTACAAGCGTGTGCTGGTTTTTCCAGGTTGCGAAGAGCACCACGACAACATCGGATGTGGTCATCCGAAGGAGAACACCTATGAAATCTGCGAGGAATATGCTTCAGCACCAGATTCACCTGAATAAGCCTGTACCGTGTAAGACACCGCGTCCCGATTGAACAAAATATGTGCATTGTATTAAAGGTTCAGCAGTAACTGTTAGGAGCATGGAAGCTTGAGTATTAAAACAGGGCCTTAAACCAAACGGTAAACGTAGTGATTCAATAAGATCTGGTAGTTGAAGTAACTAACCTGACTAAATAACTCCTTACAGGCTTTTCGCTCATTCTGTGGCTCTAACTGCTTCTCTCCCTGCAGATTGTGTTTCAATCGTGTATTCCTGGAAGGTGCATTTGTGTTCGTTTCATATTTCTTTTTCTAAAATTGATTTATTTTACATGCATGTAAAATTTATACTTTTCCCTTTGATTAATAAAAGCTTTAAGTTTAAAAAATGACATGCTGTTATAATACGTTTGTCATTAACAGCTCCACAGGTAAATTATCCAGTGTAAAAATAAAAATTTAAATATTTTATTATCGGTGTATCTCATGAAGCCCATCAAGCCCCGGTCATATTTCAACCCCCAAAAAAGGAAAATGTATTATTATTATAATTTTTTGTGTAGTGACTTGATTTTCATGACATTCTTCAATTCCCAAAACAATGGAAGCCTGTTTCCACCACTGAATAAATAATAATAATTTAAAAAAGTAATTGCGACTTTTTTTCCCTCAGAATTGCGAGCTTATATCAGAACTTCTCAGAATTGCGGGTAAAAAAAGTCTGAATTGTGAGATATAAATTTTGTGCAAAAAACTTGCAAGTCTTACTTTTTTTAATACACAAACATGAGTTTGTATCTTGCAATTCTGACTTTTTCTCTCAATTCTCTCACAATTTAGACTGATTTCTTGCAATTGTGAGTTTACATCTCGCAATATTGAGGAAAAAAGTCAGAATTGCGAGATATAAACTTACATTTACGAAAAGTCAGAATTGTGAGATACAAACTCACAATTGCGCAAAAAAGGTCAGAACTGCTCGTTTTTACCTCACAATTCTGACTTTAGATCACGCAGGAATTTTGCAAAAAAAAAAAAAATTCGTGGAAAAAGGTCAGAATTGCGAGATACAAACAAATGTTTTTACAAATGTGAGTTTGTAAACTAACAAATGTGAGAAATAAAGAACTGCAAGACAAGCTCATGATTTGCAGAAAAAAAGTCAGATTTGTGAGATATAAACTCGCAATTGCGAAAAAAAAAAGGTCAAAATTGCTTTATTTCTCAAATTTGTAAGTTATATCATACAGTTCAGACTTTTCCTCGCTTTTGCAAAAAAAGTCAGGTTTGTGAAATTTAAACTCGCTACTGCATCTCTTTATCTCACAATTCTGACTTTATTTCTCACATTTGAGAGTTATATCACACAATTAAAAAAAGTTCCGAATTGTGAGAATGTCAAAGGTAAAATGTAAGATAAAAAGTTGCAACAACCTTTTTTATTTTTTATTCAGTGGCAGAAACGGGCTTCTATACAATACTGTAATGCAAGAAAAATATACACTGCAATGTGAAACTGTACCGCAATTTAACAAAAAGCATTTTTATGTACAATTGCAAAAGTTGTATTTGTTGAACTGAATTGTCAGTATTATCTCTATATGACAAATGCCCTTTTTTGCATTATTGCAATGAGAATTTAGGGGAAATGTGCTTATAGTCATGAAAAAATTCACAATTACAAAAATCTTGATGATTTTAATATTATGCAATATATAATTTCAAATTATCTTATTTTTGGGGTAAAATATCACTTGGAGACTCACCCTTATACAGCTGGAGCTTGTGGTTTCCTACATATTTCACCTTATGAGGCAAATAATTAATGTGAAGTTTTTAAAAGCTCAAGCCAAAGCCACATCAATCTCATCAAAATAGTGACTTCACAGCACAAGTTCACGCTGTAACAGTGACGACCCAGCATGGGAATAGTATCAGGCTCCAGGGGCTTCACTGAGTCCATCCGAATAGGAGTTGTCAATCACAAAAAGCCACATTTCTTTCCACTGATAACAGCAGCATGGTTACAGAGATTCACAAGTCATTTTTTGTGTACAGACTGACTGAAATTATATTCCTGACATTGAGAACACTTCCTGTGTCACTGATTGTGAATCCACTGGAAGATGGCTGCAAATTTAGTAAGCCATCTGTCAATAAGGCCATGTTAAACTCACAATTATTTATAAACGGCTGTTAGCATCAGCCCAACATGGTGCCACCATAACACACTCTGAAAAACAAGGAAGCTGCATACTGTGTCAATCTGAATATGATTCAAGGGCTGTGTGTTTGTGTGTATGTGTGTGTGTGTTTGTGTTAAGCTGCACCTGTGATAAGTTCTGATACCCATGCCAGTTTTACAGTGGCGGCTTTAGCAAATGTTTGAGCACCGGTGAGCGAGTCGAGCCCATTGGTCCACACCTGTCCATTGCATAGGTTATGTTGGGTTGAGGTAGATTTCTTCAGTTACCTATAACCAGTCGGGGGTAAAATCCAAGAATTACACAAAATGTGGACAGATATTTCATCTGATATAACATCAGGGCTCAACAATTTTTCATGCCTGGCAAACTTGACTGGACTGCGATGTTTAAAACTTCCACAAGAGGAACTTGCTTGTAAACATCATTTACAATGGGCTAAAAATTGTAGATATTTTATATTATTTTTTATACAAGTAATAATAATATTACATATAACAAAATAATATATATATGAATATTTTATAAGCATATTTGCTGGATTATTTTAATGGCTTACTGTTCAAAATATGATTTCTTTATGTATATTAAATATAAAAATATGAATGTTAAGTTACACTATTTATAATATGAATAAAAATATTTAATTTAACCATTAATTGGTTCATATTTTATAATTACAATAGAAAACAGCAGAATTGCAAGGAAAAAAAGGCAGAATTGTGAGTTTTCATCTTTATTTTTGCAATTGTGAGTTTATATTACAATTCTGAGTTACAAGTATATTACAAGTCAGAATTGTGGGGAAAACTTTAGAATTACAAGATATAAACTCAAAATTTGCAAGTTTTATCAATTCTGAGAAAAAGGTCAGGAAAAAAAATAGTAAACCCTTTCTTAGGGTTGTATTTAATTCATAAATGATTAATACTATAAAATAAAATATGAATCAATAAATTAAATAAACAAGGTAAAATGATTAAAATGATTCACACATAAATCAATTAATAAAACAATAAGACGAAATCATTTTTTTAAATACATCAAAATTTGATATATTAAAGAAACGCTTACATTTTTTGATTATGAATTGACATTTTACACTATTTATAATATGAATAATATAAAAATATTTTATTTAACTATTACTGGTTCATATTTTCAGAAATTTCAGTAGAAAACCCTTTCTTAGGGTTGTATTCAATTCCTAATTAACTGATTCATATTATATAAAAAATATGACTCAAGTAATTAAATTAAAAGGTAAATTACTACAATTTTATATCTACTTTTTATTACTACATTTTATCACAATAAACCATCGCAATCATCCAGCAAAAATGTTTATGAAAGGTAGTTATATTATAAAATGACTATAATACTCTACTGTTTAATTAAAAACAGTCACATACCCAAATTAGCCATTTTAAATTTCCTTTTTCGACAGGGGAACAAAATTTTATGAGAAAAATAAATACATTTTCAAACACTTACAAAAATACATTGCTAATATGCGTTGTGTATTTCTACTACGTAAAATAAAATATAATTTTTGTGGGCTAGTAAAAGTAGAAATCACTTTGCTCCTCATTGTTGAGCCCTGAACATGTAATGATATTTTCAAAAGACGCAAACAAAACGGCAATTCTGACATAAATAGTCTAACAGCTGGTTTCTGAAACCAAAACAACTCGCAGGAAATGCAGCTACGCAAAAGCAGCAAAGCGCGTCACCCATTTCCATGCCAACACCACATACCTTGTTGGGACTCATAACATTTGCTTCCCTGTATCCGTCTAATAACAGTTTATTGTTACTTCAAATACCAACCCCCCCCTCCACCCTCCTACACCCGGATGTGTCCTATCTGGGGCGATTGCCGGGGATCTGTGAGGCAGTGTAGGACACCTGCATACCCAAAGTCCTCCAGGATACCCCAGGCCCACCTGAACCTGCGCTGCCAGGCGGGTGCGGAGGCGGTAGATGCGGGGGATAGTGTACAGTGAAGGGCCGGGAGGAAGCGGAGGAGGTGGCGGAAGCAGATGTAGCGGCCGGGGAGGAGGTGGAAGCGGGGAGGGACGACTGCGGCCTTGAGGACTGGTGGCGCTCGGGACGCGGGGAGGAAGGTTGGGACGGGGCAGAGGAGGAGGCGTTCAGGAGGGGAGGGGGCGGAGGGAGGGCGAGGGCAGGCGGGGAGGGCGCGTGTAGGACTGTCTGTGTGCGGCTGTGCTGCAAGGGGCCAGAGGCCAAGAACGAGGCCCCTGCTTTGGGGTTTGTGTCCAGATGCCTCTGCTGGGAACTGAGGGCCCCGGGGCCCTGGTGATTGGCCCCAGACTGCTGTGAGGAGACTGAAGGCACCATGTGGTGAAAAATCCCTGCAGACATACAGCACAGAGAGGGAGCAAAAGACAGAGACAGAAAATGGGGGCTCAGCCAGATTGTGCACAGCAGCAAGCCAGTCCAACAAACAAGCACAGATAAAGCGACAAGGCACTGCGCTGATGGACCAGAACCACCTCACACCTCTTCACACAACTCTTCTATATGCTACATAAAGGCTAATTAATGATTTGCAATTCATGTTTGAATTTTTCAAGTGTGAGCATGAATTCATAGCTGTCACTTATATATCCATCTACATTTATCTCTCTCCATACATAACCAACTATTCATCCATCTACCTATCCACCTATCTCTACATCCAATGACTTATAACTACACCAACTATCTTTATCCATTTATATCCAACTACCTGTATCTACATCCAACTATATCTATCTATCTATACACACACAATCCATCTCCATGTCTACCTATCCATGTCTATTTGTCCATTCATCTATATTCACCAACTTATAACTACACCAACTATCATCCATCTCCATGTCTATCTATATCCAACGACTTATAACTACGCCAACTATCTATATCTGTTCATCTATATCCAACTACCTATATCTATATCTAACTAAATTTATCCATCACCCACCCTCATGTCTACCCATCCATTGCTATCCATCCAATCGTTATCCGTATAATCTATCCATTTATCTAACAATCCATTCATACATATATAATCAAACATAACTACCTGTATATATATCCAGCTATATATATCCATCATCCATCTCCATGTCTACCTATCCATCCAATCTATATCCATCTATATCCAATGACTTAACTCTACCTATCTATCTACCTATCTATCTATCTCCAACAACTTATAACTACACAAAATATTTATCTATATATGTCCATCTATATCCAACTACCTATCTACCTACCTACCTACCTACCTATCGATCTATTTCCAATGACTTAACTCTACCTACCTACCTATCTCCAACAACTTATAACTACACAAAATATTTATCTATACATGTCCATCTATATCTACCTACCTATCTACCTACCTACCTACCTACATATAAAATCATCTGTTTACCTATCCATGTCTATCCATTCATATCCAATGACTTACAAGTACACCAATCTACCTATCTATAATATAGAGATTAAAGGGTAGTCAGATTATTCAAGTAACTAATTTGATCTTTGTGGACTGTGAGGTGCTGGTACACAGTGAAATGCCTCAACACCCAAAAAAAAAAAAACAAGACCTGCAATTAAGACAAACACCCAGAGAAAATGTGCAGGCTTGAAATACAGCCATAATAGTCTAGTTTCTCGCCAATCTCATAAACTACACAAGATCTTAACAGCTCTAGCATATTTTCACAGGCTTTTAAATCAGCAGTTTACACCATCAAGGCCAGTGAAAATGATTTAAAAGGCCTGAGCTTTGTACGTTTTCTATTAAAAAAAGTAAATGTTTTGTTGGGTGAATCCCACAAAGCATGTCAAGTGGAGAAAAATATTTATGGTGTATACACACTTTTTCCTTTTGATTCTGGGGTGAAACATACGTCAGACTGTTTGCGTGAAATTTTCTGTGAACTGTTTTCGTTTTCGTGAAATTCACCTTATTACAACCTGCTGTTATTTTCTCTAGGTGTGTAGCTGTAGCCTTTGCACAGTCAGCACAGCAAGCAGTGTGGAAGAGCCAGGCAAGGTGGCAGCGCTGGGCCTTAACTTACCTTTACTCTACACCCAAGTGACTGTTCTGACCATGAGCTCAAAATTCACCAAAAAACAAAAAGAGAGACAGATAATATCCAACTCACCTCCTGCAGCGCCCCCAGCAAGCCCGGCGCTGGAGAAACTGCTGAGCGCCGAATGTCCATTTACCAACCGGGGGGCTCCACTGGTGGCTGGTCCGGGTGTCTGAGCTCCAAATAAAGATTGGAGGACCGAAGCCCCGCCCAGGGGGAAGTACTGTCCCACTGAGGAAGCCGAGGAAACAGTGGCAGCCCCGCCCACTTTCGCACTCAAGATGCCTCCACTGGCCGCGGCGGATATAAAGAGGTTCTGGCTGGCCAATCCTACAGATTTCAGGTCCCACTCCCGTGATTTCTGTTTTTGCAGCGGCCGCTCTGAGTTGACGACTGAGCGACTGCCGCCATCCTGACTGAGGAAGAGGTTTGAGTTCCCGTAAGACTCACGCTCACGTTCCCCTCTCCTCTGTGGTTTCTGGTCTGAGTCGGAGTCCGTACCGCCTCGGGAGGCCCCCACACCCCCAAATGGCGAGCCACCCTGGCGGAGATCCGGAGGAGTTGGCTTAGGGTCAGAGATTGGGGAGAAGGTGGATTTCCACTTGCTAGCTCCGGAGGAAGATGATACCTCACTGCTCACGCTACTGGCACCTGATTTACGTCCTTGCGAGCCTGTAAGATGCCACGTTCCATGACAAATAGCTAGTGAAGGAAGGACGTAAAGTGTCCGTAAGCCAAAAATGCACCACACTTACCTCTTTCCACATCTCTGATGGGTCCGTCTCGATCTAAGGAAATGGTGGCGATTTTCCGTTCAATTCTAAAAGAGAAAACAGTTGTCCATCAACCATCTGCCAAGTTTAAACCAATGAACTGGATTTGAAAGAAAAGAGCCTTTACCGGCTTGAACTAGAGGTGTCCGGGGCATAATTGGTGCCCTCTTCATCTGAACTAGGGGTGGAGGAATAACGACCTGTGTTGTTGAGCTCCAGAGGACGCTCTCTTTTGAGCACGGGAGGCTGATCTAGATCTGTCCCACACGGGCTTCGTCCTGACTGCTCTGGGGAAGAGATGGCGGAGATCTCCAAAGGCTGATTTATATTGTTCACCTGGTAAGAGAACAAACATTTTGGGACTGATTTCAAGTCAATCTTAAGTTTAAGCAACACCAACATCCACCATTTTTGGTCAACTCACCATTGAATTGATATTAAGCGGCGATCCGGAGGAATGGCTTGAGCAGCCAAGTCCCGGAAATGCCCTTCTTTTGGGGGATCCGCTAATGGGAACAGCCCCAGAGGAGCTGCGCTTCCGCCGCCCACGTTTACGCCCCTCTTGGCTGTGAGAACTCGGAGAGTGATGATGATGATGATGATGATGGTGGTGGCGGTGGTGGTGATGGTGCTTACTGTGATGATGGTGACCCTGCTTTACAGACCCGTGGTGGAGCCTCGACCCTGTAGAGGACGAAGATGAGGAGGAAGAGGAGGACGAGGAGAAAAAGATACGACGACGAGCTTCGCTGTCTAAGGGCTCAGTGTCGGATTCTGGGCCTTGGCGGTCATGGCCGTCTTCGGGGGGAAGCCTCGGTGGGCCGTCGGCGTACTGCAACACGCCTCCGGTGCCCAGCGCAGGACTGAGGCCAGAGCCACGAGGCTGGAGGCCCATGATGGGAGTGCTGTGAGGGGGAGGGGATGCAGCATCACAGTCTTGGTCCTCGGTCAGCATGGCAGAGTGAGAGCCATTCACCAATCCTGAGCTGGAGGAGTACCCTAAGAGAAAGTGGATTTTGGATTTAGTATAGTACTAAAGTATGTAAACTACATGGATGGATAAAGTTAAATTAGAGCCGGGGTGCCCAAACTCGGTCCTGGAGGGCTGGTGTCCTGCAGAGTTTAGCTCCAACCCCAATTAAAGACACCTGAACCAGCTTAAAAAGCCCTTACTAGGCATACTAGAAACTTCCTGGCAAGTGTGTTGAGGCAAGTTAAAGCTAAACTCCGCAGGACTGTAGCCCTCCAGGACAGAGTTTGGACATGCCTGGATTTGAGGTTCTCAACTCTTTCTGACACCACGGACCCCCAGTGTCAACAACATGGATAGGCAACGTCAGTCCTGGAGTGCTGATGTCCTGCAGAGTTTAGCTCCAACCCTAATCAAACATACCTGAACAAGCTAATCAAGGTCTTCAGAATTACTAGGGCTACAGGCAGGTGAAGGTTTTTTACAGGGTTGGAGCCAAACTCTGCAGGACATCGGCACTCTAGGACCAACGTTGCCTATCCCTGGTCTACGACAATATGCGAAAGTTACATTTGAACCTATGGACACTCGTTGGTTCTGTGAATTCAGTTTCTGAATTCCAGAGTGGAATGTTCTTCCTTTTTTTAAACCAACAAATTTAGTCTTTAGTCAAAGTCTTTTCCAGTCATTTGTGATTTAATGGATAAGGATTTTTTTTAAAGTCTGTGAAACTAGAAACTTCCTGGCAGGTGTGTTGAGGAAAGGTGAAGCTAAACTCTCCAGGACACCATTGTTTCTAAGCACATTATAAATGCTGAAAACACATTACAAAGACTGTGAACTATGCAGTACTGAATTGTAGAGTTAGACCGTTAAACAGTTTTTCACCATTTGTGTGTTCAACTTTTCTTTGTTCAAGTGTATGTGTGTGTTTTACACACTTGATTTTAAAGTGTAACTCTTTCTTTTCTATAACTCTTAAATCCAAACTGCCAGAGGGTTACTGTAAATGCATGTGCCTGCTGGGAACCGTTTTCCTAATGGCACCAGTGTGGTGATTGAGCTGATGGCTTGGGCCTGTCATCGCTCCTTGCAGCTCTATTTAATATTGTTTTTCACAGAGTTTAAAATCATTTGCACTCACAATTTCTAACTGATAAAAAAAAATTAACGTTTGGAGTAACTAGAAAAAAAGTTTCTTTATTGTAATGCCCACAACTTTAAGGTTTTATTAATTTACATGACTTCTCTAAGTCTAGAAATCACACGTTTTTAAAATGAGGGTTCTTCATTCAGGTTTTCCAAGACTGTGGGAATCCTTGTCCAATTTCTGGACATCTGGATATGAGGTTCCAAGATGGAGGTGGTCAAAAAAAAAACAAGCAGGTCTTTGGCCATTTTGCCAATTCAGTTGATAAACAAAATGAAGAAAGCACAGGAAATGATTGGGAAAATGAGATCAAGAAATATCACAAGTCAGAATTAAACACACACTGCCCATATGACACTTTTAGGATTTCTGAAAACCCCAAATTTTAAACAGTATTGTTCATTTCTAAAAAGGAATAATAATTGTAATAACATGCATTTAGAAAATAAATAGGGTGAATTGTATTACATACTGATTTGATCCAAAACGTAGCAGAAGTTTCCTAAAAGTTTAAATGAATGTGCACTAATTAACAGTTAAGCTTTATCTACAACAAACAAACCAGGCATCGGGATTGTACCTGAGGTAGGCGTGAGAGGCGGCTTGCCATTGCTCTGTCCTGCAGGATTCGAAACTGGACTAGGAGTGCTCCTCTGCCAAAAAAACAAACAAAAAAAAACAAAAAAAACAATACAGCTTGAATATTTGCTAAAATGTTTGCAGAAAACACCCACAAGATCGTATATCATGTCCGTCGCCCACACAGATCCATACCAGTCTTTCTGCACGGTTCGGCAGCACCACGCTGGCCAGTGGGATGCTGACAGGAAGTTTGCTGGGATGCACAGTGCTGAGGGGGATGCTGATTGGTAGACTGGTTATGGTGTCGCCGGGGGCAGCCGGGCTTTTTTCCTTATCTGTGCTCTTGGCTGTGGCGGTCGCTTGAATATCAGTTGAACTGGGTGAGGAGCAAGACTGTTTTAATCCAAGAGTTGGAGATGAGACGGCACCAGTGTCGCCCCTGAAAAAGAGCCGTGAGCAATCACTGACTAATCAACAAGTACTTAGTTACCTAACATGTTAATTTTACTCACCGGTGGATGTTGCCAAGGGCTCTAAACTGATTGGCAGCTGAATCTTGGTTGAGGTGCCTGCGGAGGGCGATCTTAGCTGGAGAAAAGCGGGTGTAGTCGGGTAGGGGTTGCCCTAGCTGCCTGGTTCTTAAGTCTGGGGTGGGCGGCACAATTTCGTGGTCAGGGGAAATGGGCAGGTAGCGGGTGAGAAGCTCGTTTTTGCCCATTCCACTGCCACCGCCTCTCTCGTAAACCGGCGAGGACGTGCCGTTGATGGATAGCTCGGGGCTGAGGCCGTTGAGCCCCGCAGAGGCGTGTGGGGTGAGTTTTGGGGTGTCGGAATCCAGTGTGGGCCGGGGCTCTGGGCCAGGGAGGGCTTTTTGGTAGGGGGACTCCTCACATGGGTTGTAGTACTTGAGCTGCAGGAGCTCTTGCTGCCGCTGGCTCTTCTCTAGTTCAACAATGCTGATCTGCAATGAAACACCAGGGGGAGCCGTTGATGTAAACAAAAGACACAGCCAACCCACACTGCTCATGGTAAAAATATCCTTGTAGGAGCTAGTTCAAGTTTTCTGTAAACAAACTTTGACAGATCATTTACAAACAAGTCAATGGCAAGAAAGAGGGAAAAAAAAAATAAAGAAAAAGGGGGAACCTACTTAAAATAAAAATCTAAAACATAACTTTTTTTTTTTTTACCTGATTTTTATTTTCTTAAATACCCGATATACCTAAAAATAATTAAAATAACATGAATACACTTTTAAATGTGTGTGTGTATATATATCTCTTTTGTTTTATTATTAACTTACTACTACAGTGCTCTATACATGTTAATAATTAAAAAAGTTAGTAATAATTACACATTTAAAAATGTAAATATTTTGTTTTATTATTCATTTATTACTAGTACTATTATTAATACATTAAATAATACTTTGCTGGGATGCAGTGATCTACACATTAAAGCTAATAATTTATGAAAAAATATATAAATGCGTCTTTTTTACAATTAATATTTATAATGTATACAGTGCTGCATTCCAGCAAAATGTGTGTTTTATATATTATATACAGATATATTTCTATATAATTATTAACTATTAGTAACTATAAATAACATTTATATCAACAGATCTATTTTTTTAAGTGCAATTAATATAACTGAAATGTACTAAAATTTTAATATATAATAAACTGTTTTATTGTGAATGTATTAATACTATTATTAATTTATAAAATAATATACATTTTGCTGAGATGCAGCGCTCTATACATTATAAATATTAAATAAAAAAATATCTATTTAAATATATATCTTTGTAAATATTAATTATAAAAATTTATACAGCGCTGCATCCCAGCAAAATGTGCATTACTCTATATATAAATATATCTTTATTATAATTATAATTCTATAATTATAACTTCATAATTAATGTTTATAATGTATACAGTGCTCCATCCAAACAAAATGTGCATTATTTTATATTACATATATAGATATGTTTACATATTTATTAATATTTATAATATATCAAAAGATCTGAATTCAAATAACTTCTACTTAAATCTTAGAAACAAAAATAATTAGCTGTGTTGATTAAGTAATATGTTTATAATAAAGTATTTATAGATCTGTATTAAAAAAATCATACAACCCATACAACAATAACTGAAATCTACATAGTCAAGGTTGTTTGCTAATATGGGCACATGCACAGATTTTTATACCATTTTTAACATCTTTAACCAATCTGACATCTAATTGGTTATTATACGAGTACACATAAGATCTAATAACTTATGATTACAACAAATTAAGGGTTACAGCAACAAAAATTGTGTGGCTGTCATCCTAGTGCATCTTGGCAGGGTTTACCTTCTGTTATTAGACAGAAATAGTGGAGAAACAGGAAATGATGTAAAACAGCATGCAATAGCATATTAGCTCTGAGCTGACTGAGAAACATATGCGCATACCTGGAGCTCCAGACAGTGGCGCTGTTTCTCTGAGATTTGTCTTCGCAGAGCCGCTTTCTCTTTCAACAGAGTCTCCAAACACAGAGATCCCCAGTCCAGCTTGAGCTCCTCACAGCGAGCCTTCAGCTGACAAACACACCAACATATGTGCAATGAACATTCAGTTCCGCCTCTGCCAAACAAACCTCTCATTTCTGAATCACAAGCATCCTTCTGCTCACTCACCAGCACCAGGCTCTGTTCTCGGAGCTCCGTCATGTCCCTCTCCAGCTGTTTGGTTTGCTCCCTCAGCTGTATGTTGTGGGCTGTGATCTCCTTCTGAGCTTGTACCAGGTCCTCCACGGTCACCGCCTTCAAGCCCAGCTGTGAGAGAGGCGGCAGAGGGTTTACAGTCAGCAGCGATGCCTACATATCACTGATCTGAAAGTGTTGACTGGGCTGTGAAAAAAAGTCTTACCTCCTCGAGTTTGGACTGAAAAAGGTCTCTGATCCTCTCCTTATGAGCATGACAAGCGTTGAGCAGCTGCTGGGCTTGACCGGACAGTTCTGTGTGTCTCAGCTGTGACACAAGCAACAATAATGTTACGACAAAAACATAAAATCCATGTTAACCGATGAAGAAGTTACAATATATTTTGTATTATTAAGTGAAGATTCACAATTTTAAAAAAAGACACATGTATACAAACACATACTCACGTATATAAATGATAATAAATATAAAATAAAATAAAATAAAATAAATGCAATAATTTTCACAAGAACGATTTTCACAATTATAAATAAAATTATATATTTGAATACAGATAAATATTTAATTATCCCATTAATGTATTATTTCTATTACTAGACAATGCTATTAAACAAATATTTTTAAATATTTTAAATAAAATAAAATGTCTTTTTAAAATAAATAAATGTTTAAACAATTAAACAAAATATAGCGCATAATATACTTTATATATTTAAATATCTAAAAAAAATTATTCACTAATTAATGTATTATTTCAACTACTGTTGTTAAAAAGTTAAACAATGTTATGACAAAACTGTAAAGTCCATATATTTTCAAAGCTCACAAATTCAAAAAACTAGAGGAAAAAAAATTATAATATTAATTATTATTATTATTATTATTATTAAACAAATATTGTAAATAAAATGCATGTTTTATTTTAAATAAAACAAAATATTAATTGTTAACTAACAAAACCATTTTTACAAAAATTTATGAATTTATTATTTTAAAATATCTACAGTATTTTCTCAGTAATTACTGCTATTTCTACTACTATTATTACTATTAACAAGTTAAATGTTCAATAATGCTCACAAATTCAGAAAACTGGTGGAAAAAAAATTCTGTTAAAAGTTATAATACAGTTTAGATTTATATTTATAAAATGAAAATTCACAATTAAAAGAGTTTTAAATATTTTATTTGATTTTTTGTCAGTATTTACACACATATATATATATATATATATACACACATATATATATATATATGTAAACACTGACAAACATATATAATTTTACATATATAATTTTCTGAATTTATAAAAACTGTACAATAGCAATTTTTTTTTCTGTAAAACAAACATTTAGTTTTTTGTTAATGTTTTGTTATTTCAGCTACTAGTAGTATTGTTATTAGGGATGTCACAATACTCAATATAATATCGAACCATTCGGTACGACATCCACGGTTCAATACGCGCTTGTGAATTGCGGTTTTTCGGTTTTGCATTTAAATAACTTCCTTGTTTTATTTCTCTCAGAATTTGCTGTGTGCGCGCCCGCGATTTCACATGCTGAAATGAGGAAACGCTTCCCTGCTTATGTTTGAAAAAGCAACACATGCAGAGCATCTCAATGACATGCAATAATTAAGCCTTTCTATACCTGTTGTCCAACAAAAGAGTTATAAAAACAACCTTTTTATACATTATGCATTAAGTTTTTAAACATTATGACTTGTTTTTAATTCACAACATCAGTCGAGTGTTTGAAATAACTTTATGTGATCTGATGTGGATTCTTATCAAAGAATGAGGCAGACAATAAATTCTACACTCATATTCAATGTATGTCGATTAGCAATGGCTTATTAAAATGCCCGAGAGGGCTTGAAGAACACAGATAAACCATATATTATTGCAGACGAGTGTTTATTGTCCTTACATTTCGTCATTCAAAATGTTTAACGTTATATCTTGTTTTTAATCAGTTACAGCAATAGCGCTGCTTTTATCCATATTAGAGAAACTGGAACGGAACGTCATCAGCGCTGCTTCTTTGACACATATGTGTATTTTTTTTTTGCACAAGGGCGCCCTCTGGCATCCAGTATGAATGAAATCGAAAAAATAATCTCTCTCTTAAAAGAAAAATTAAGCATTAAGCAGACATATACTAAACCACGCTTTTTCCAGTGTACAGAGGTTTATTTTGATAATTTGTTGCAAAAAAAAAAAACAAAAACAAAAAAAAAAACACTGAATGGCAAGATATCAGAACTGAACCGAAAACCGTAGTTATAAATCGAGGTACGTATTGAACCGGGTGAACTGTATTGTTGCATCCCTAATTGTTATTACACCTTTTTTCAATATTTTAAATAAAAGTTATGGCATGATATATTTAAATATCTAAAAAAAATTCTTGTTAATTATCATTTCTACCACTGTTATTATTAAACAAGCATATATAATTAACAAATAATAATATATCAGTACTAGCAAATGAGTAAAACAGAATTATGTATATAATTTTATGCATTTTCATTATTATTAATTATACTGGAGATTATTAATATTTGAAATAGTTAAAAATATATAATTATTACTTGTTTAATTTATAATACTTGTTTTATTCATTTATTTGTATGATTTTATTGTTAATACTAGCGGTATTGTTATTAAACATTTTAAATAAAATGTATGCCATTTTTAAAATAAAGTAAGCTAACGGTTAGTTTTTTTTGTTTACAATAAATTATACATTTAAATGTCAAAAGTATTTTTTCACTAATTTATTATTAGTATTTCTACTAATATTAAACAAGCATATATAATTAATAATATAATATTAGCAAATGAGTAAAACAGGATTATGTATACAATTATATTTTCATTTTTATTATTATTAATAATAATTAATAGTTCAAATTATCAATTCTAATGGAGATTATTAATAATAATTAGTAGTTAAAATTAGACATAAGCAATTACATATGACTTGTTTAATTCATTTATAATACTAATATATTAATAATTATTATATTAATAATACACAACTAGGAGACAGAATCACCTTTTCCTGTTCAAGGGCTTGCTGTAGGTTGGTCCGGTACTGCGGTGTCTTCATGTAGGCCATGAAGTCCATGTACTGGACTTTCACGTTATCTGGAGCAAGAGCAAGGCAGTTCACGTTAGCTGGGTGATTGACTATGTAACTAGAGCAGATACATGAGCATGTCTGTGGGACTGAAATGGATCTCCTCATGCGAAATACGAAAGGAGAGCAGGCCTAAGTGAGGCTGAGTGAACTTACCGAGAAGAGCCTGCAGGCCAGGGGGAGTAGGGCCCATGTGAAGCTGGCTTGACGTATAATGCTGCACTTTGGGAGGTAGCTGATAGAACGGACTCTGAGGTGACCTGTATGCATCTGCGGATTCATCCAAACCACAAAAGTCAGTGTCAGAGGTACTGATGCTGATAAATAGTCATTAAGAGCGTGATGGTTTTAGGTAAGTGTCTCACCCTGAGAGGGCGCCGCTGAGAGGGTCTTGGCGTGCAGCAGATCAAGGGCGCTCTGGCTCTTCTTGCTCTTGCGCTCGGCTGCAGTGGCAGCGGCAGCCTTCTTGGGCCGCCCGCGCTTCTTGCTGCCTAGCTTGCGGCCCCTGGGCAGCAGTTTGGCCCGGCGGGGTTTGGGTGACTGTTTCACTGGCACGAGCGAGTTTGAGCGCTCCTCCTCACCACCAGAGTCATGCTGCGTCTGGTGCACAAGGATAAAGAGATTTTAAAATAAATGTATAAAAAAAAAACAAAAAAAAAACACTACAAATAGATAAACTAGAAAAAAATGTGATTTGTATAGGTCTAGCTTGTGCACACAGGGAAGAAATTAAATTAATAGAAAAGGAATAATTCAAATACATTCAAAATAAATTACATATGATAGAAATGTGAAATAAATGTATAAATGCATTTAAATTATTCGAAATTAAATACACAATGTAATTAGAAAGGTAAACAAACAAAATCAATTTAAAATAAAATAATTTAAAATAAATTATGTAACTTATATTAAAAAGTGTACTATTGTACAATAATTGTTAAAATAAAAAAAAAATCATATATAAATGTAAAAATAGATTCTAAATAAATGTATATATTTACAAATAAATGTATATATTTATAAATATATATATATATATATATATATATATAAAACAATTAAAATACACAAAGTGACTGCTGTGATTTAACTGATAGAAAAATAATAATTAAAATAAATAAAAATATTAACAAACTCATAAATGTATAAATAGATATTAAAATAAATGCAAAAATAAATACATTTAAAATACATGACATATTTAGAAATGTAGTTAATTAAAAAAACAAATAAGTAAATAATACAATTTAAAATAAATAAGTAAATAAATACATTTATAAATATATACATTTAATATATATAAACCTAAATTCATCAAAATAAACAAACAAGTGATCCCTGTAATTTAATTAATAGAAAAGTAATAATTATAAATAAATAATAAATTTAAAATTCAGAAAATGAATAAATAGACAGTTTACATAAATGTAAAAATAAATACATTTAAAATATATAAAAACAATGTATTTAGAAATGTAGTTAAACAACAATAGTAATTAAACAGAAATTTAAAATAAATAATATATATATATAAATAAATAAAAAATAAAATAGTAATTTAAAATAAATACATTTATTAATGTATACATCTAATATATAAAATAAAATAAATTAAAAAAATAAATGATTCCTGTTATTTAATTATTAGAAAAGTAATCATTAAAAATAAATAAATGTAAAATAAATTCATAAACGTATAAATAGATACATTTTATAATATATAAATGAATAAATAAACAAAATATAAAATTCTAATAAAATACTGATAAACTGAAAACTTTGTATATAAATGTAAAATTCTAAATAAATACATTGAATATATATATATATATATATATATATATATATATATATATATATATATATATATATATATATATAAATAATAAAATGAATTAATTGCCACAAATAAACAGATGTATCCTGTAGGTCTACCTTGTGCTCCTTGGGCTTGGTCGGGGTGGTGGTGTTGCTCTTATTCTCCTTACTGTCCTTCTGCTGGCGCCTTCTGGCTGCCTCCTGCTCCTCCTGGAAGCAAAAACACACCGCATGTGTTGTGGGAAGAGATCAAACTTGATATTTTGTTTAAAAACCCATAAACAACATGAGAACCAAACAAGCCTTACCCTGAGTTTAGGATTTTTGAGACTAGAAAAATAATTTTCAAGCTGCAAAAAGAACAAGTATTCAGTTAGACAAATACGTAGTCAATCTACATACATGTGAAAACAACTTTCTTTTTGGACGATAAGAAAATCATGAGAAAGCCACACTCAACGTCATTTGCCTAACAATAAAGGCAAATGCAAATAAAGCGGGCCATTGTACACCAAGAGGAACAACTAAACCCACGTGACACAAATGAAAGGGCACTTACTATGGTGCGGTCTATTGTATGCAGATAGTACGACACTGGCTTCCCCGTCCACGACACAGATCCCCTCAGAGGGGACAGCTCAACTACTCTCATTATTGTGCCAATATCTTTAAAAAAAAGAAACACAAAGACCATCGAACACTAGAAAGGTGCAGTCATATTTACATTGCACTTGAAATTTGGCAAAACCATCTTTTTAATAGAAATCTACAATTGGGAATTTTGCATAAGGGTGAAACTTTCCTACGCAGATTCTGCATTGGGTTCAGGTTTTTCACACAAATTTGCGACGCTAGCCAACAAAGCAGCTAGGTTAGACTTTTACGGGAGTACAATTTGTACAATTTTTGAGCATTGGTAAAACGTTGCACAAAACAGTCTAGCACTAGCTGCACTTCCAGATTTGCGCAAAACTTTTGCTATATTTTAGAAATGTCAATTAAAAAAAAAAAAACTATTGCGAAATGACGCAGTTTCCATTAACCAATGTTACCAATGATAAGTCATGGCGACGAATGTTGGTAGGTTTACATAGAATCGCAGTCACAGCATTATATAGCCATTATTTTTAAACGAAAGAGATGTAGGCGTGAATTGAGAGTGACCACGTGTTTCTTGGAGGTTATAGTACATTAAAGAATGATCACGTGACTTTTACGTATACCAGGTGACCTGTAAATGCGAAAAACAGTTTCAGTTGCAGTTTTGCGAAATATTCCTTTTTTAAAAACCACCTCATGTGAGCGTAAAAATGTTTTTTGAGCTATATGGGAGCTTTTGTGAAATTGACGCATTTCCACCTCAATAAGATATTTCACATAAGACGTTTAAATATAGTCCACAAGAGAAAATAATTGTTGAATTTATAAAAATGACCCCATTCAAAAGTTTACATACACTTTAATTCTTAATACTGTGTTGCTACCTGAATGATCCATAGCTGTTTTTTTTTTTGTTTGTTTGTTTTGTTTAGTGATAGTTGTTCATGAGTCCCTTGTTTGTCCTGAACAGTTTACCTGCTGCTCTTCTTCAGAAAAATCATTCAGGTCCCACAAATTCTTTGATTTTTCAGCATTTTTGTGTATTTAAACCCTTTCCGACAATGACTGTATGATTCGAAGATCCATTTTTCACACTGAGGACAACTGAGGGACTCATATGTAACTATAACAGAAGGTTCAAACACTCACTGATGCTCCAGAAGGAAAAACGATGCATTAGGAGCCGGGGGGTGAAAACTTTTGGAATTTGAAGATCAGGGTAACTTTATTATTTTGTCTTCTGGGAAACAAGTATCTTCTGTAGCTTCTGAAAGGCAGTACCAAGTGAAAAAAAAAATGATATTTAGACAAAATAAGAAAAATGTACACATCTTCATTCTGTTCAAAAGTTTTCACCCCCCTGACTCTTAATGCATTGTTTTTCCTTCTGGAGATCAGTGAGTGTTTGAACCTTCTGTAATAGTTGCATATGAGTCCCTCAGTTGTCCTCAGTGTGAAAAGATGGATCTCAAAATCATACAGTCATTGTTGGAAAGGGATCTAACACACAAAAATGCTGAAAAACCAAAGAATTTGTGGGACCTGAAGTATTTTTCTGAAGAACAGCAGGCAGTTTAACTGTTCAGGACAAACAACAGACTCATGAACAACTATCACTAAAAAAAAAAAAACAAAAACAAAAAAAAAAAACAAACAAAACTTTTGAACAGGGTCATTTTTATAAATTCAACTATTATTTTCTCTTGTGGACTATATGTAAGCGTCTTTTATGTGAAATATCTTATTCAGGTCAGTACTTAAAAAAAAAAAAAATAACATGCATTTTGTATGATCCCTCTTATTTTCTGCAAACTTTTGACGTCAACTGTATTTTCAATTCGCAATTTCAGTTTGCGCAGTTTGAAGGCAAATGGAAACGCAGCTAGCGAGATGTATGACCAACTTTTCCCACACTCACGCTTGTGGAGTTTCCTATCAGAATGTCTAGATTTAGTCTGTGAAATTTCACCAAGCAATGTTAAATGTGACCCACACCTTAACACTTACGTATAACCATGGTACCAAAGTAATACATCTTTAAAGTCAAGAAGACTACCATGACAGTTACGGTATGGCACCATCGTTTTGTAAGAGAAACCTACAAAGTTTCACACTTACCACTCAAGTTTCGGCTGTTTATTCTAAAGTTAAGAGGTGCAAAAGGTTTTGAGGATACAATTTTTCCACCTAGAAGAGACAAAATGGAGTCAAAACACTTGCAAATAACAGAGAGAGGAGAAAACCTAAGCACATATCATCTCCTCAACATCTGGAGATCGATGCAAAACAAAAAACAAGTCTGACTGGGGTCAAAGGTCAAGAATGACATGTTGACACAGGTGCCTTTGAGCTACACTGACACAGATCCCTTTCTTTTCGAACATTAGCAGCTAAGTGCAATATACTTCATGTTAGGGCTGGACGAAATGCGATTATTTCAACAAGTACTGATTAAAAACATTTTACGCAAATAAAATTAATATAGTTATTTATTAAATAAAATTACATAGAAACAGAACAGGTTGACTTTGATCAGCTCTGCATATTATTAAAGAGATAGTTCACCCAAAAATGAAAATTGCCATTAATTACTCATCCTCATGTCGCTCCAAACCCGTGAGAGCTTCATTCATCTGCAGAACTCAAATTAAGATATTTTTTGATGAAATCGGAGAGCTTTCTGACCCTGCATAGACAGCAACACAACTGACACGTTCAAGGCCCAGGAAGTTAGTAAGGACATCGATAAAATAGTCCATGTGACATCAGTTGTTCGACCTTAATTTCATAAAGTTACAAGAATACTGTTTATGTGCAAAGAAAACAAACATAAGAGTGCACGCGTGTCAGAAAGCTCTTCTATTCATCAAAAATATCCTAATTTTTGTTCCCTCGGATCTGCAGTGCGACTAGAACTACTGCATGCAACTATGAAAAAATATTTAGGAGCAGCCGTGTGAGTAACCCATTCAGCATATTTCTGTTTGCACTAAGGGGAGTGGCAAAGGTTTTTACGTGTTTTTACAACGTTGAGTAATGTATCAGACATATCTCACAAATCCTTTCATAAAGTGTAGAGAGAGTGTAAATAAGAGATTCATTGTGCAGTGTAGAGAGCTTCGTTGATTATAATATAACTGTGTGAGATCGCAATGAACTAAGATGAGTGACAGTTTTTAATGAGTTAAGGCAGTTTGTAAATGAGATACTGATTTATACAACAGCTAAATAAATTAATATTAAGTGACTTACATTGTCGGACTGTAACGCTGTTGCCTGATTTTGCTCTATTTTGTCATCAAAAACTAGTTTGGAACAAGTCACAACTGAGCCGCTGCGCATCTCTGTTTAAACACAGCAGTGTTTCATTTATGAAAGAAAGTGTTTTTAAAGGGGTCATCGGATGCAAAGTTCACTTTTTCCATGTTGTTTGAACATTAATGTGTGTTGGCAGTGTATGTACAAATCTACCCTATAATGATAAAAATCCATGCAGTCGTTTTTAATGAATCTGTAAATATAATATCCCCTTTTTCAAATCGAGCCATTCTCAGATGCCTGTCGGTGTGCCGTCACATCGACAGAGGCCGCTCCCACGATAGTTGATTGACATAAGCGTTTTACCGCAGATCAGACCAGCTGTCACAGTCCAGTGACCTTCCTTGTCTCGATGCTGGAGCAGGAATGTAAGTTAGATTGAGCGATTGAGGTGTTGTGTTGCTGGATGTAATAATGAAAATAGTGGTTGTCATTTACTCCTGACATCTGAGCCGCTAAAGATGCAGTAGATTAGGAATGTTAGTAAGGGGAATGCGCTTCCTGATCTACATATATCCGTCTATGTTCGCACGGATCATTCGTGATCCAGCTTCACTTACAGAAAGTGCGTATAAGGTTTTTTTTTTTTTAATGAATCTTTGCGATCACCTTTCCTTAAAACGTGGTAGTTAAGAAGTTTAGTGGCTAAACGCGGCTAAAGTAAACAGGCTCGTCACTCCACAGAAAGAAAGAGAGGGGCGGGGCAAGCAGAGCTCATTTGCATTTACAGGAACAACCCCTTAGAATGAGATGATTTTTGCAGAGCTGATTTTGGCAAGGTAAAAAGGGTGTTGTTTTACAAAACCATTGAGAATTTTTAACCAAAGTATATTATAGACTTTTCATTAAGACCCTAAAGAATCATATCAACTTGTGGAAAATGGGCATCCGAAGACCCCTTTAAAATGAATCTAAAATGAGTCAATGACTCAATTACCTATTTATAAAGACCTTCACTTGCTTCATTCAATGAATCAAATGAATGATTCAGTAATTAAATCAGTCACCTGCCACCACCTACTGGCAGATTTAGTTTCATTTTTAAAGTATCTTTTCAGTTATTTAAATCATTTAATATTTCTATATTCAAAATTTTATATTTAAAACATTAATCTCAACATGAATTAATAAATTTGATCGCACTCATGCCACCTCTGAGCCTCATTAAACATGAAGATACACCTACAAGCCACTTTTGCGTTCTTCTGTGCCACCTCTGTAGTACAAATTAATTGTTAATATTGATTTTATTTGATTGGTAACTTATTCCTATTCTGTTGTTTAAATTAGAAATTTTAGAAAGCTTATATATATATATATATATATATATATATATATATATATTTTTTTTATATAAATTTGACATAAAACATGACTTTTAAACATCACATAAAACATGACTTTTGACAGGTAGAAAAAGACCATTACAAAGGTAAAAACAAAATTCCCCTGCAAATCATTTTAAGGAGTCAAATATCACCTTGTAATGGGAAGGCTAATTTTTGAACAGATTTTTTTTTTATCATTAATTAGAAGGTGCTTTTGAAATTTTGACTGTGCTCAATGGGTCTTATGGGTTTGAAACGACATGAGGGTGAGCAATTAATGACAGAATTTTTATTTTTGGGTGAACTATCCCTTTAACTAATCTTTTTTTTTTTTTAAATCACGTGACACCACGTACCTTCCTTCATGTTGGCGAATCGTTCCTTCAGCTGGTGGTCCACCTCAGGACCAAAGGCAAAGTTATTCACAAAAATAACACTGTAAAAGAGCACATCAGACTAAAGACTTATACAAGTAGTATAAGCAACACGCAAATGGTTGAAGTACGACAAAGATCAAAAAACTGCTTAGAAGCATCTAACCAGTCTGTATGTGATCATACCTTGTGTTGGCTATTCGTTCCTTCCATTCTTCTGAAAGAAAATCTCCCCTTTCCAGCTGCCAAACAATACCAAGAGACCAAACAACATCAACATGCACAGATTTCATCCCTTCAGTCACAATAATGAGACTTTCATAAGAACACACACTTACCGTGTACTCGCCATGTTTTTTGCCATACCACTTCATCCATCTCTTAAACTCCCTGTCCATTGACTGTAAACAAATTCAAACATAAATATTAGCGCGAAACGTACACTTTGAGGCAGACTCGAGAAAGTGTATAAGGACTGTTTAATGTCAGCTTCCTGTTGGTACCTCTGCATAGGTTGCTGGAATGTCTGCTTTCTCCACGCCGTAGTAGTGTTTACAGTTGGTGGCAGCAGCGACTTGCAGGACTACCTGACCGACTCCTGCAAATCAAGCAGAGACGACACAGTTTGTCACACATAATGACTATTTTAATGATGTCCTTACTACCTTTCTGGGCTTTGAATGCGGTAGTTGTGTTGCCGTTTATGCAGGGTCAGAAAGCTCTCAGATTTCATTAAAAATATCTTAATTTGTGTTCTGAAGATGGGTTTCGAACGACATGAGGTTGAATAATTATTGACAGAATCGGGTGAACTATCCCTTTAAGTCTTAAACTGCTAATCAAGACTTGTTTAGACCAACTGTGGCAATGGTTTTCGATAGCGGGCGTTACTGACCGCTGCCCAGATCCACAAAGGTGTCGTCTTCCATCATCTCCATCTCATCGATGATCTGAGCCACCAAGTCAAAGGAGGTCTCTCCGTACACCTCTGGAGAGAACGGCTCGTAGTTGTTGAGTTTCTCTGGGTCGGTGACGGAGTGGTTGTAGACCTGCTGCAGGATGTGACGCAGCAGGTCTTTGGAAGGCCGCTTGTTGAGCTTCATGGGTTGGGTGGTCCCTTTCCACTGCAACACATGAACACAGAGTTTTACACGATAATAAATTTTAAAATCATCTGTCGTTGGCAGGAAAAACAACATACCAGTTGGTGAATGCTGTCGATGGCTCTGTTGTACTTGTCACACAGTCTCTGCATACTTTCAAAGCTTAAAGAAAACAAACATAAATGAATATCTATAAAACCTATTAGCATCTCATAATAAACCATGTGGCTCTGCTCGGATACAAGAAAAGCAATATATTCCAGTTGATATATCCTATTTGTACTGCGTATGATAAAATCAATGATTCATCACACTTCCATTAAATATTTATTATATTTAAAATCAAGTTGAAACAATTTAGAATTATTTCATTTGTAATATTTTTCAATTTTTACAAAATTAGTAAAAGTGCAAATAAATAAATGACTCATGATAACTGTATTAAATAGTATGTAATATAATAATTTAATTTGTAATATTCTGTGAAGTTTATTTCATAATATTAACTTTCATTAAACTAGTAATGAAAGAACAACTTATAAATTGATGCATGATATTATTATTTAAAGTAGAAACCAACTCGAGTTTGTTACAGTGTTATCTTCGTATTATTTATGTACTATTATGGTATTTATTAATACTTTGAACTTGCTTTTATTTGTATATTTTCAGTTTTCATTTTAGTAATTTTGTTATGTGCATTTGTAATTTTTGTTAGTCTTTCTTTCAAAAATTGAGTAGTATGTATGTATGCATTATTTTGGTATAATTTATATACTATTGTAGAATGTTTTTTTTATTATTTTTGTTTATTTTTCCATTTTTTAAATTTTAGTTTATGTACATTTGTATTTTCTATTATTATTAATATTTCTATTTAGTTTTAATTTATTTTAATTTCAGTGTTCATAATTACCTTATTCTAGTCAGTTGTAACATTTGTAATTTTTGTTTTTTATTAAATTCTTCTAAAATTTTTCATTCTTGTATATTTTAAGTTTTCATTTTAATTTTACTTTTAGCAATTTTGTTATGTGGTTTTGTCATTTTTGTTCATTTTTTTTTTTTTTTAATTAATATGTTAGTGTTATTTTGGTATAATTTATATACTATTGCAGTATTTTTTAAATATTGTCATATTTTCATTCAGCTTTTGTGTTTATTTATCCAGTTTTTATTTTTATTTTAGTTTACATCATTTTGATATGTGCTTGTCTTCATTAATATTTTTTGTATGTTCTATTATTATTATTATTATTATTATTATTTCTATTACTTTTAATTTATTTTAATTTCAGTAATTTTAGTACTCCAACTTATTTAAGTTAGTTGCAACATTTGTAATTTTTGTTTGAGGATTTATTTATTTATATATATATATATATATATATATATATATATATATATATATATATATATATATAAATAAATACAAAATATAAAATAGAATATAGAATTTTATATATATAAAAAAAGATGATACTTCTGTTAAATACTACAAATATTTAACTTGTAATATTCTGTGAAGCTTGTCATTTCACACCAATTTTTACAAAACTAGTATCCAAACGTACAAATAAATGATCAATCATAATTCTATTATTATATTATGACTCAAAAATACATTAATAAATCAATAATTATTATATTAATAAACCAGTAATTATTATATTAATAAATTAAATATTTAATTTGTAAAATTATGCGAAGTTTTTTTTTTTTTTTTTTTTTTTTCACAAAACTAGTATTGCATTACATTGTTTTATTAGCATGTACAAATGCTACTTTTAATAATAATAAATACATTTATAGTCAATTAAATATTATAATGATTTTTGTTTTGTTTTTATTAATTCACTTTTATTAGCATGTACAAGTGCCACTTTTTTAATAATAATAATAATAATAATAATAATAATATAATACACTCATATGTAATTACAAAATTCAAAATCTTTAAAAACAATTAGTAAAAAAAATACTGTTTTATTATTACTTTTGTTTATTATTTCATTGTTTTACTAGCATGTTCAAAAACCACTTAATAATAATAAATTTATATTTAATTAAATAAATTAATAATATTAGTCATTAATCATTAAAAATATTATTATTAAATAATACTCATTATTATTATTATTATTTATTCATTTGTGTTTAATTTTAATTTTCCAATGATACCTAATTGACCTAATCTTATGACACCAGTTAGTGTCAATGTCCTCACCTCTTGGTGTCGTAGTCGATAAGAACGTAGTTCTCCATGGCCAGCTTAAGATCTGGAATCTCTTCACACACCCACCTGGACAAAGAGAAGAGACATGTTTTAATTATGCACATAAAAGTGACAGAGCAGTCAAACATAACAGCAAAATCAAACCAAATGACCTGTCGCAGACTTACCGAATGGTATCGATGATTTCATGTGCAGCATCATGATGTTTATCCTGTGGAGAAGGAAAGAAGTCCAAAAGTAATGGTTTACTCACTCGCCAGACTACTCATTGGGTGTGTGAAGTACAGTTATCCATCTACAAGATACAAGTTTCTACAACCACAACAGAAACTTGACCTTTCCGGTTTGTGACGGGTCACGGATCACAACTGTAGCACATTCCTGCACACACAGCAGCCAGTGTGATTTCAAGTAGGTCAACAAGTTCATCGGACACACGGCCCGGATAAGTACATTATGTCACCATAAGCCCTCACTGATCCTGTATGTTACAGTATATGAATGCACAGCATAATCGACAGTGTTTTAGCATAAAAGTAAAGCGTTCAAAAGAAAATAGGCCCCATTTACAAAACACAAGTAGAAAGAAGTGCGAGTTGTACGTTACAGCATTATGTATTACTTATGTAAACTATTATAGTATTTATTCAACATTTCAGTTAGTTGGAACATTTGTCATTTTTCAGTCTTATTTCAGTGATCAACATTGGCTTTATCTTTTCAATACATCGTTTACATACTCTTTTTTTTCTGCTTTAGTTCGAATAATTTTAGCAATTCAATAAAATTATTTTAGTTAGTTGCAACTTCTCATTTTTGTTTAAATTTAAGCTTACGTTTCTCTCATATTTGTATATGCATGTTATATCAAAATTGGTACGTTAAACAATAACAAGGATTTATTCTTTCATACATTTGTATTTCTTTTTAACCAATTAGTATGTTAGTGTTATTTTGGTATAATTTATATTTTATTATAGCATTTATTAATACTTCATTATTTTTATTTTTTATTTCATTTACATTTTTATTTCATTATTTTTTAAATATTTCTATTTATTTTAATTTCAGTGTTTTAGTACTTCAGCTTATTTCAGTAAGTTGCAACATTTGTAATTTTTGCTCAAGTTTTTTTTTTTTAAGTTCAGGTTTAGTCTTATTTTATTTCAATAGGCTTTAAATTTCAGCTTTAGTTATTATAATTATAATTTTAGCAATTCAATGAAATTACTCTGTTTAATTAAAGTACCAAAATTAGAATGTTAAATGTTTTAGTTATAATTTTAGCAATTCAATAAAATTATTTTAGTTAGTTGCAACTTCTCATTTTTGTTTAAATTTAAGCTTACGTTTTTCATCTCATATTTGTATATTAATATATCAAAATTGGTATATTAAACATAAACAATGACTAACTTTTTCTATCAATTTGTATGTTATTATTATTAGTAGTATTATTAAGCATAATGTATACTATTGTAGAATTTATTAATACTTCTAATCAGCTATTGTAGTTAGGGATGTAACGATTACCAGTTTGCCGATAAATCATGATAAAATTCCCCACGGTTAGTATTACCGTTTCATATTTTAATTATCATTAAAACCGTATTTGATTACCACGATTTGAACAACTGATGATAAATAAATACTGTCCAGCAACAGCATAAAGCACAGTTAAGTAACAGTCTCATCTGCGCACGCCACGCACAGTAGTTTCGTTTTGTGTGAAAAGACGACGGAAAACCTGGGATGTTTAAAAAGGGTGCTAATGGCATAGGCGCCGATCCCCACGGAAATGATCGAGCACGCACGGAAAAACACGAGATAGTCTCCGTTCATTTTAAGCAATAAGACATGGATTGCAGCTTTTACGACTCAATTCTCATTTTCATCCTTCATTTGAAGCAGTTTTTGGCGTTATTTTATTAGCAAGTGCATTATTGTAATACGAGAGGGTGCCAGCACGAATCTCTCGGATTGCAGCGGGCTTGCTCTCCCAAATATATTGTGATCATGGCTCTTCGCTCCCTCAGATATTACATATGCGCCCTCAAACTTTGTCTTGTGTACGCGCGAATAAGTGCTTATTGTAAACAGGTATTTATTAAATCATTTTATTTAGTGAAGCACAACCCTCATAGAAAGGTAACTAATGTATTTGCAGTCTGTGCGTTTCACTTCGCAACTGGGGGTTGCCCACCGGCAGAAACATAAATCGGGAATTATACAAATAAAATGAATATATGAATTAATTAATTATACGAATGCACCTCTGAAGGTTCTGATTGTCTTCAGAAAAGATTGGATGTCATTTTGTTTTCATCTTCACTCTAAACATTAACATTCTAAACTCTAATATCTGAAGTAGTGTTCTTGATCGCAGTGCTGCTTTATCCACGGAGTTCACGGAAACAGCTGTAATTCAGCTTTTCCATAAGCGCCATCTAGCGACATACAGTGGATTTACAGGGACTTACATTTACATTCAGCTTGTGTGCAGTTTTTGTCTGGCCAAAAAACAGACCGAATTGTCATGCCCTTGCTGTAGCCTATATTTTAACCATTTGATGAAAAACAAGCTTATGTGGATTCCACACATTTAAACAATTCAGATAATTTATCTAGATTTATGGAGCAGATAAAACATATAATCATGTATTAATCAGTTATTATTTTGACTTAACTCTTTTCTTTATTCAAAGGCTGAACTGTGATCATTTTCAAAGCTTTATTTGATCATTTACTTTAGATATTTGAACATGCCATATAGGTTGTCAGTCATGTTGTCATTTAAAATCCTGACATCATTGGTACTGTTATTGTTTTACTGATTAGGTAAACAAAAAGTCATTTTATTTGTTGTTTGTTGATTTTTAAATGTAAAACTTGGTGAAGTAATTTATGTGTCAGTACTTTTCGAACACTTCCAGCACATTTTAACAATACCATGATAATATTGATAACCGTGATGATTTTGGTCACTATAATCGTGATAGGAAATTTTCATACCGTTACATCCCTAATTGTAGTCATTTTGTTTTGTGCTTTTGTCATTTGCATTTTAAAATATTTTCTATCTTTTAATATTTCTATTTATTTTAATTATTTTTTATTTCAGTTTTAGTAATTTTTGTAAACATGTGTCATTTTTAAGTTGTTGTTTTTTTTGGTTCAAGTTTTTCAGTCTTATTTTATTTCAGTATCCAAAATTGGAATGTTAAAAATAAGCCTTTTTTTAATTTCAGCTTTAGTTAGAATAATTTAATAATTCAATAAAATAATTACAGTTAGTTGCAACTTTTCAAATTTTTGTTCAAGTTTAAGCTTACGTTTTAAATCTCATATTTGTATATTAACATATAAAAATTGGTATATTAAACAAATAATAATTCACTTTTGCATAAATTTGGTTAATTTACATACTATTGTAGAATTTATTAATACTTCTAATCAGCTTTTGTATATATATTTCCAGTTTTAATTTTAATTGTAGTTATTTTATGTGCTTTTGTATTATTTTAGTATTCTCTATTATTATTATTATTATTACAAATATTTCTATTTTGTTTTAATTTTAATTATTAATTTAATTTTTTTTTTTTAAGTTTTAGTTTTTTATTCTTATATTTATTTAAATTGCCAAAATTGGAATGTTCATAAAGCTTTATTTATTTATTTATTCTTCTTATTCTATGCTTCTCAGCTTTTATAATTTTAGCAATTCAATAAAATTACTTACAATTTAAAATTACAATTTACATTTTTTGTTCAAGTTTAAGCTTACGTTTTTCGTCGCATATTTGTATATTATTTTAATTTAGCTTTATTTTAATTACCAAAACTTTCATAAATTCTATTCTTATTTTAGTTTTAGTAACTAATTTCAGTTAGTAGCGACCTTTCTCATATTTGTCTCATATTTATGTTTTCCTTCGATTATCAAAGACGTTGCTTTAACCATAAACAAGGCCCAAAAGCCATCACACATGACTACGCTGCACTTAAAAACGCATAACTCCGGCTCTTTAAGAACTTCTAAGGTCAATATGAATAATTAGCAAGCCTAATTAACCCTGGATAGCGTCTAACATGTGGATGCGACCCCATCGAACTCGCTCCATCCTGCCGCTGGAGCTCTGCTGCTGCCTGACCCAGTGACCCACTTTCCATCAACAGCGTCCTGAGAAGCCCTCTGCCTGCCTGAGTGTGCCGCTGCTGGGCTCTTGTGCCTCGCTAAGCTCCTCCTAGCAGTTTTCCCGCTCAGCTGCACGTACGGCGGGTCTCGTGCTCTTCCGCCCACCCCTGCAGCTCCGAGGCGGCGTCACGGCACTGAGAAATAATGCAGCCATAGTCTGAGGCGAACAAGGGCGCTTATTTAAAGCAGGGGATGCGGCGTTATTGCAATATCGCGTTAAATGCAAACGCTAAGACAGATGGGAGAGCGTGTACGTGCACAAGCAGACACTTCAGCACATCGTGAGGGTGGGGGGGGTATGTTCCGGCGCACAGCAACACCAGCACCACGGCTAAAAATATCCAGAGGAAAGGAGGGGGGGATGACAGGGAGCAAAAAATAAAGCACGACAGCCCTCGGTCACGAGCAGGCTTGACTCACGAGAACAAAAACGGACACTTTGCTCACCTCCCGCACCCTTGACGTGACTCACGCAGGGAGGTGGGAAAAAAAAAACCTCCTCGTTTTGGCTGGGGCGGGAAAACGCCACACCTTCGTGTATTAACGGGTTTAACCGGGTTGTAACGTCGGATTTGAATAGATCATGCTCTGAATCATTCTGTAGCCAAGTTACGGAACAGACGCTTTCATGTGGAAGCAATTACAGGCCGTCTAGGTTTCCAGATACGGGATGTAAATGTGGCCGGATACGTAGGTTACAGCAGCGTAGGGGAGAAAGAAAACAGTGAAGCTCAGTGTTCAATAAAAACCCTCGCCTTCCTCCCACCCCAGGTGAGTGGGATGCTTTTGTTCGGAGCACAATGTGAAGCCGTGAGGCAAAATGGCACGCTAGTGGACGAAGAGCCGGCAACAGCCAATACGACAGCGGGAGAGGAAAAATCACTCGGTTGAGTGTGTGAAAAACAAGATTTGAGTGAATGGAGGGCATTTTGGCCTTTGTAAAACACACCGTAACCTCAAAGAAGAGGGGGAGGAAAACCAAGCTCTTTACTTCTCACCCATTGCCATTTTTTACACATCTTAAAGGGTTAATGTGTTCAAGGAATTAGTATTTTCTAATCATTTATTCACTTGCATGATGTTTCAAAACTGTGACTATTTATTTTGAGGAGCACAAAAGGAGACGTTTCGTAGAATGTGCATGCTGCTCTTTTCCATACAATGGGCCTCATTCATCATTTCTGTGTAAATCGTTCACAAAGCTGTTCTGATGTTAACTTTCAAATTCATTAAAATGTACGATTTTCAAATTGTCAGTTGGTCTGAAAGAATTGTACACCTGCTCCATACCACGTGTAAATTGCGCGCAAAATGTTTTGTGTTCTTTCTGCCAAACTGATGAGACAGAATTTTGATGCACTGCCATTAGAGGTGCTCCGATCAGGATTTTTGAGGCCGATCACCGATTGCCGATCACAGGAAGCTGTATCTGCCGATCCGATCACCGATACCGATCTTCTTAAAGACTCCTATTAATCATGTAAAATTATTTATAGAGATACTCCAATCAGGATTTTTAGACACTTATTCAGGGCCTGGTGTTTTTGTTTTGCTTTGTTTTGAGAGAGAGGGGCGTTTTTTTATTTTGAGGGGCGGAGGGGAGACTTAAAATATATATATAGAAGATATATATATATATATATTTTTAGAATTGTGCATTTATTGCACAATAGCTTGCACACATCACAGATCTATTTCCACAAACATATTTATCCATTATTTTGATTTCAGATCCAAACATTGTTATTGAAAATACCTTTTCAGCATGTTTACCGCAAACAATGCGCTGTCACTTTAATTCTGCGCGCACGGCACAGACTCTGTGCCGAAACGATCTGTACACTGCTGCAGATACACAGCTCCTGGAACGCACTACTAGACTGCAACCGTGTGCAGCTTGAACGCTTTAATCCGTTAGCATGAGAACGGGAAAAAATACGCACTGCAAACGGAGGTATGTGAACGTGGTGTTATGTGTTTACGCTTCAAGTGTGCATGAGCGCCCAGTCTCCAGGAGAGCGCGCGAGCGCTGAATGGTTAAACACTGGAAAGAACTAAAAAGAAAACCAGTTTACAAACTTTAGCGATGATGCGACACTGATTCTATTGTGCAAGTAACAATTCCTTTGCCAACTGTGCAGCCATGTGGTGATTGGAAGCCATTTGCGCACTTTTGTGTGAAAGAGAGAGGGCGCGCGGTCATTCACTCGCACTGTTTGTGAAATTACAGCTCACATAATTTTTCAAATTACTTTATAAGTTATTTAATGAAGAAATATGAATTATACCTCACCTTCAGCATTACTAATTGTTTTACCCGCGCCGAAAAGCACCTGAGACGGTGCCGTTGCATGTCGTACCAAACCTTTCACGGCAGGTGCGTCATCAGTTTTAGATCGGTTTATGAGATCGGCCTTTTTAGAGACCGCCGATCAAACATCCCCAAGCGATTATCGGCTGATAGTAATCGGTAGCCGATCAATCGGAGCACCCCTAACTGCCATAATAATTACAAGTTCATTTGCCCTTGCCCTCTCTTTTGATTTTTTCTTTGCAGCTGAGTTGATAACTGTAAAACACCATGCTTGTCACTGTCATTATTTATAAATACCGACCAACCATCCTACTTGCACTTTTCATTTGCTAAAAAAAAAAACCCTGTCTCATAAGAGTCATTCATTTTTGTGAACCAGGCTACAGTAGCTGCACTAATAAGAATCAGCTAATAATCCTTTGATTCAGTAATCAGACAACACTGGTCGTGCTGAATATATTTTGAACTGGCACAAAGAAACGGTTCATAAGAGTCATTTGTTTGGGAATCAGGCTGTTCATGCTGTACATTTTTGATTCACTAAAAAGAGTCACCTCACAAGAATCTTGTTTCGGAAATGAGGCTACACTAGTTGTACTGTATATTTTTTTATTCACTAAAAAGAATCAGAGAGTCATTTGTTTAGGAATCAGACTACACTGGTCGTGCTGAATATTTTTGAATAGGAAGAAATGACTCAAAAATAATTTGTTTTGGGAATCCGGCAACACTGATAATAATGTATATCTATGATTCTCCAAGAAGAATCAGTTCATAAGAGTCATCTGTTTAGAAATCAACCTGTTCATACTGTATATTTCCGATGCACTACAAAGAATAAGTTCACAAGAATCATTTGTTTCGGGAATAAGGCTACACTAGCCATTCTGTATACCAATGATTCACTAAAAAGAATCAGTTCATAAGAATCATTTGTTTGGGAATCAGGCTAGACGGGCCATTCTGTATACTAATGATTCACAAAAAAGAATCAGTCCATAAGAGTCATTTGTTTGGAAATCAGAATACACTGGTTGTGCTGAATATATTTGAATTAGAAGAAAGAAACAGCTTGTAAGAACCAATTGTTTTGGGAATCAGGCTACACTGGTAATAATGTATATCTATTATTCTCTAAGAAGAATCAGTACATAAGAGTCATTTGTTTGGGAATCAGGCTGTTTGTGCTGTATATTTTTGATTACTAAAAAGAATCAGTTCACAACAATAATTTGTTACGGAAATAAGGCTACACTGGCTATTCTGTACATTTATGATTCACTAAAAAGAACCAGGGTACACTGGTCACACTGTAAATTTATGATTCATTATTAAGAATCGGCTCATAAGAGGCATTTGTTTCAGTAATTCCTTTAAGTTCCCCTTTAGTTCCCCTTTAATTCGAAATGTGAAAATGGACAGTAACTACAAAGATGTCTTGGATTTGTATCATCAAAGCTTTCCAACGTTCATGTAAGTTTTCTCATTCAGGAAATAAGTTTTCTTATAATTCTGACACCCCATGAATGCAGTATTTAAATTTAATTAGCGATCATGCATGTTGATAAATCAAAGCTTCTTATGTTCGTTCAGCACATTTTACAAAGTACTTGCCTTTGAAGTACATCAGAACGTCGAAATCCAAAATAATTCCAAACATATGCGGTGCTTTTTCGTTTAGGTACCAAGTCGTCTGCATTACTTTGCTCTTCTGCAGACACACTTTGTTGGGAAGTTGAGCCGCAGCTCTCACTCATATCTTTTCCAAATGGCGTTAACGTTATTTGCGCGTTCAGTCAGTACATGCAGTGTTAAAACGGCCCCTATTGGTTAAACTCTGCATCAAACGTAATATACCCATGAAGACGTAATATGCGCATAAAGCGAATTGTCAAAAACTACGTATATGCTTGTTGCCATATTTGATAGTCCATCGGAATAATCGCAGCTCTTGCGATTTGAAAATCACACCCTTTTAAATCGCGATTTCGGTTTACAAATGATTAATCGTGCAGGCCTAGTCAATTTGTAGATTTATGATTCCCTAAAAAAAAGAATCAGCTTAGAATCATTTGTTTGGGAATTAGGCTACACTAATCATTCTGGACATTTATGAATCACTAAAAAAAAAGAAAAAAAAAAAAAGAAGTAATTTGTTCATGAGTCAGGCTACATTAGTCACACTGTACATTTTTCATTCACTAAAAAACCTGCTCACATGAGTCATTCATTTTGTGAATCAGGCTACAATGTTTGTGCTGTATATTTTTGATTCACTAATAAGAATCAGCTCATAAGAGTCATTTGTTTCAGTATTCAGACTACGCTGATCGTGCTGAATATGTTTGAGTCAGCAAAAAGAAACAGCTCATAAGAATCATTTGTTTGGGCAATCAGGCTACACTGGTCATTCTGTATATTTATGATTCACTTAAAAGAAACAGTTCATAAAAGTCATCTGTTCATGAGTCAGGCTACACTAGTCACATTGTGTGTTCTTCATTCACTAAAAAACCCTGCTCAGATGAGTCATTCATTTTGTGAATCAGACTACACTGTTTGTGCTGTGTATTTTTGACTCACTTAAGAATCGGCTCATAAGAGTCATTTGTTTGGGAATCAAACTACACTAGACGTGCTGAATATGTTTGAATTAGCAACACAATAACGGCTTGTAACAATAATTTGTTTTGGGAATCAGACGACACTAATCATGCTGTATGATTCACTAAGAAGAATCAGCTCATAAGAGTCATTTGTTTGGGAATCAGGCTACACTAGTAGTTCTGCATATTTATGACTCACAAAAAAAAAAATCTAAGTGTCAAAAGTCATTTGTTCATGAGTCAGGCTACACTAGTCACATTCTGTGTTTTTCATTCACTAAAAAAACCCTGCTCAGATGAGTCATTCACATTTTGTGAATCAGACTACACTGGTTGCGCTGTGTATTTTTGATTCAGTATAGAATAGGTTCATAAAAGGCATTTGTTTCAGTAATCAGACTACACTGGTTGTGCTGAATATATTTGAATTAGCAGAAAGAAACGGCTCATAAGAATCATTTGTTTCAGGAACCAGCCTACACTGGTTATTATATACGTTTATCATTCACTTAAAAGAATCAGCTCACAAGAGTCATTTGTTTGGGAATCAGACTATGCTGGTCATGCTGAATATGTTTGAATCAGCAAAAAGCAGCACTGTATATCTTTGATTCACTAAAAAGAACTGGCTCATAATGGGTGTAGGGTTGTAACGGTATGAGATTTTCACGGTATGATAATCGTCTCAGAAAATATCACGGTTTCGCGGTATACGGTATACGGTATTAAACTATCATTATTATTATTATCATCATCAGCTACAATGACCCCTAAATGAATAAAAAGAGATATGGTTTTTGGTTGAACATGGTTTATTGTAAAGAATTAACAGAATTATAAACATGATTAGCATGTAAAAAATTAGCATGTTACTACATATAACCACATAAGGAACCAACAACATGGATGTAAAAGGAACTGAAATGTGGCTATAACTTGGATGGGTTGTCTGATATAATTGGTCTGGATTCTATAATTCAATACAAAATATATTACTGAAAATGCAATCAGATGAAATGTAACAACTTTTGTTTCTCTACACGAGAGGTTTACTAAATTAAAACATGGGCAAAAAAGCTATACACAACAGTAATATATTTCATTCATTACTTCTTCAGGCTAAACCAAACTTTATTTTATTTTTTTTTTTTGACAGGCTGTACTAAACACCTATGAGTTTTCAGTTAGTGTATTTGATGATTATTCTTTTAAATAAAATTATAAAATGATAATTAAGTGTTCTCTGAGAGTAGCTCTGGATATGTTCATGTGTTCACGTCTTCACATTAGGGTGGTCAAAAGGTACCGGGTTCGGTACTTTCGGTACTGAAATTTTAAAAACGTCCATTTCCCGCTCACATTTGAGCGCTGTTGAGCAGATTTGTAAACATCGCTGATTGGCCATAGTGTTCACGCGCTCAACAGACATGACTGTGATTGGCTACAACGATAAGCGCTTCACGCTCCTCACCGAGCGCTCACATATAAGCACAACGAGAGTGTTTTAAAGCCGCCTGTGTCAGCGGATCCCTAATACATCTGCATATAGACTGATCCGCTGACAGACGCGGCTTTCAAACGCTTCCGTTGTGCTTATATGTGAGCGCTCGGTGAGGAGCGTGAAGCGCTTACCATTGTAGCCAATCACAGTCATGTCTGTTGAGCGCGTGAACACTATGATCATTTTTCGGATACCCAAAAAATTACCCTACTGCAGATTTTAATTTTTTTTTCGGTGGGAGATAGAGATTAGAATTTGCAGCCTCTGTATCGGACATTTTCGCCGCTGTGCAGGTATGGGTGGAGTCTATACACGGCAGCGCGGGTGAGATCTGGTTTCATTTTTTTTTTTCAAAACCGCGGATAAGCAAATGTTCATGATATGATAATCGTACATGTCAATATCACAATAAACCGCCATACCGGTATACCGTTACAACCCTAAATGGGTGGTTTAGACTACACAATTTTTTGTCGGTTACGACAGTCTCTGTGGCAATACTATGCACATTTTTGACTCCTAAAATCTTATCATGTTGTGAACAAGAAACATGTCAGACTGCACATTGCTACCCAACCATTCATCGCTTAGTCTTTAACAACAATGCATGCTGTCATCGATAGGACGGGACTAGATGTGCCACAAGTGTAAACGACCAATGGCTAGCAAACAGCGTGTTTTGCTCAATCTTGTCGTCAGAAAAGCCCCAAAAAAGAAAGAAAATCTGACAGTGGACACACATCTGAATTGCATGAAGACGACAGTATGGACTGTCAAAGAGAACCGAGATAAAATAGATTTCATTTGACCTTTTTTCACTCTGTCATAGTAGTCTCTCAAGGAAACATCACAAATGCAGAAGTATTGTTGACATAACTTCCCAAACATTTCCTCCATTGTAAAATACCACCTAGCAGGATAGACACCGTTGTCTCTTTTCACAAACGTCGTAAAATTGTGTAGTCTGAAATGGGCTCAAGAGTCAAAATTAAGGCTGCACGATATATCGTATGCGATATCCTTGCGCATTTTGTCATTAAAGCCGGTTCTGTAATCAGCAGTAAATCTCCACCACGTGCGTGCTTTCAGACAGAGCAGCGTCAATATACAGAGCCGTAATTCACCGACAAGCCGCGCAAAACCACACAGACGATATCATCGATATAATACATCGATAATATCAAATCACGCTGCGATAATAAAGTTTCTTGCGTAGCTTCTCGGTGAACTACGGTGTAAATGCTGCTAAATCTGAAAGCACGTGTAAATACCAAATTTAATAACGTTTTTTTACTTAAAACTCACTTCATAACATAAGTCGAGTGATTCAAATAAATCCTTCTGTGAGATGATGTGGCTTCTTACACAGAATAAGGCACGCAAAATATTTTATAGCATTCTAAACAGTAATACAAGCAATGTCAAATAACACTGCATTATTATATACTGTATTAATGAAAATTATAAGTCGTCGTCAGATAAACCATATATTGTCGTAGTTGTGTGTTTATTAGTCACGTTAAATCAATGAAAGCAGTTAAATCTTCTGTTTATTCAGCTGCAGCGACCGTTATTTCCTGGATTCTTCTTCGGGACATATTTGGAGATTTCGCGCAAGAGCGCCCTGCGAATGGTGATTTACTACTGATCATAGAACCGTGTATCACTGACAAGATGCGCACATGAATATCGCAGCTTTTCTTAATATCGATTGCGATGTTGTCACGATTTATCGTGCAGCCCTAGTCAAAATAAGTGGTGCATCTCCATTCACTTTAACTGTACATAAAACAGCAGCGTGAACATTCTGACAAACATCTCTTTTTGTGATCCTCAGAAGAAAGCTAGTCATATGGGCTTGGAACAACATGAAGGTGACCAAATGAACTTTTCCTTTAAGGGAAGTCTAAATCACCAGTGCATGTGGATAACCACCGCCCAGACTCCCTAATTAACAAAATCCGCCCCTCCCTAAACAAAAATTTGCAAGGCACGTCTAAAGCTCGCCAAACGCAGGCTCTCTGTAATTCTGTTTACCCAACAGCAGGTCAGAAATATGGCTCTCAGTAGGTGGGGCATCCAGCCCTTATCAACCAAAGTCAAAGACGGAAGTCTTCTGAGGCCAAGCGAGACAGTAAAACGGCTGAGGTCACGACTACTACACTACAAGCTGAATGACATAAATGAAAGAGCCTGGAGTTTTCAGTGATGCAGCAGCTCTGAAAATAACCCCACACTTCTGAGAAACCCACATTCTCGGTTTGTGTTAAAAGAGAATGAATCGTAGTACATTTAACGTCGGGAGGGACAAATGAGACAGCCGTTTCTGTGGAAACCACAGGCTTTGATCTGCACCCCCCTTATTTCCGTGCTGGCAACCGTGGTGGCGTGAGAAATGCGAACTTTAAGATGACGTGAGGACTTTCCGAACACGTTGTCGTAATAAAACATTGAACACGAAGATGTTTCTCATCTCTTAGACCCTAAATATTACTCAAACTGCCCGCTAATGCGTGTTTTATACAGGGTCCCGACTCACCGTCAACCGGTTCAGCAGCTCAGCATCACTGGAGTTAATCACAGCGTGGAATCTCTGTGTTATGATTACTGTACATGTGCAATGACTGTACAATTCTTTCAGAAACAACACAGAAGAACGGTGTATTACTCAGAATGGACGATACAACTCCGAACAAGCCTGTTCGACAATACGCAGGGTACAATACTCATAGAAACCTGATGAATACATCTTTAAAAGAAAACGTAAGCAGAAAACAGATTGTCACCAAAATGCTAGGGTGTTCTGGGCAGTTGCCAGTGCATTGCTACACTGTTCAAGAGCCACCACCATCAAGTCTCCATGATATCTAAAAATACACTTTGTTTTTTTTTGTTTTCAGTTTTATCTTCTGCCAGTTGAAGATCACAAGCCTGATCATGAAAGTCCAAAGCATACTTCTTCACATGTACCTAACACAAAGTAATTTTGCCATCAGCACAGATTTTTGAAAATGTGCTTGCAATGAAGCACGTGAGCGGGGCTTGATGTCAAGCTCCACCCTCTTGATATAACAGGCGGGGTTTGAAGGTCCAATTGCACCCTAACCCTACACATAACCCAGCTGCTAAACATAACTAGATCAAACTACACCCACCAGGTCCACAGAGGCGGAGCTAGACTAAGTCAAGCTCCACCCATTTGGCTCTGCAATGAGTTCTCACAGTACATTCACATGGGGCGTTGGCACTGATGCTTGACGGAGGACTGGTGCTGATGCAAAGTGGTACATCAAAGTAATGACAGCCAATCATATCCAGCTTGGACTATGACACAAACACAATTGGCTAGCGTTTGCAAGTAGTATATTTACACAGGGCAATCTGATGCCTGACGGCTGATGCCTGCGTTGGCGCTTAAAGTTTGCCGTGAGCAGCGCCATTGACTTGACGTAACGGACTCAGAATTCAGTTCGGCAGTGCCTGACGTGACTCTATTCAAAGCAAGCAAGAGGTGCTGATACCAATGTTCTTTTTTTTTTTGCTTTACGCATTTGTTTTTTTTTGCACTACTTAGTTGTTCAACGAGGAGGTAACATTGACATGTTGTTTCACCGTCAAACAAAAAAAACAGAACAACAAGAACAGACTTCCACGCTTGTATGAGGGGATTCAAAAATTCACACAACTCTAGTTTAAAGGCATAATTTGTAAGTTTTTGCCGCTAGAGGGCTCATATTCAAAACAAACAAAGACCCAAAGGTGTAGTTTGATGACACCATGAATGAGTGTGGAATCATGGGAGTTGTAGTCTTTAGTTGTAGTCTGTAGGCGTTTTAAAATGAAAACGATCCTCGACTACACTGGTAAGCACCGGTGTAACTGCGTTTCAGAAACTATCTCCATCCACACTACACAAACAAAAACGCACATCACATGACCATTTATGCAAGTACAACCATAGATAAGTATAGGTAGATGCCGTTATTTAGATGGCGGACGTGTCAAGTGCTTGGAGCGGTCGAACAGGGCATCTACCTATACATGCATGATATTGTTTACACAGTCGTCAAGGATATGTGGGCAGCCAAGCCATCGTTTTCAAAAGATACATGGTTTGAAAGCAGCTAAGCTTTTATTATGCCACAATCGACCACTTACGCTCCTTCTGGTCATGTGTATGTGAGGTAAAAGTGCAAAACAGAGGTAAAACACTATGTTTTATCATAGTAGATACATTTCAGTGTGTTGAAAATTGTGTTATAATGCTACTCTGTGCGTTCGTCACCTAAAATGCATAGCATATTAAAGTGTCGCTGGGGTTTTCATGTTTTCTACAAAATAAAACTGAAAAATTGAGGGTGTATGACGTCATTGGCAGGCGACGAAATGACATGGTCCGTTACACTAGTTAAAATTGCTCGTGTCTCTGCATTTAAAGATTCTTGGAAACCTTTGGGATAATGTAAGTACACAAGTCAGCAAAACATCTCTCTAACACTGTTCTAGTGGTTTTTGGATATTTTAATTTAAAAAATCTTACATATTGTGCCTCTAAATGAGTACAAAGATCTGAGGTGTCACTCTTGTTTTAAGTACAACAGTACAAGATAAATAACATACAAGATATTTAATAGAGTTTGGAGACCATTTAATGTGTAATAATAATAATAATAATAATAGCTTTGCCTATGCTGGAAAGCCACCCTAAAAAGCCAATATTCAGGTCCAGCAGGCTTTACAACCTCAAACTCGAAACTACTAAAAGGTCAGTTAGTGCCAAACATCCTAGAGAACCCTGCATACTAGCTTGTTTTTCAAGAAATGTCAGCCATACGGGTTACATTATGGCACTCTGCCCCTTTCAGGATGCATCCAGATGGTAAACGAAATGCTGCACTATCCCAATGCAAGGGTTGCCAATCGAGCAAAAGCGTTTATAGCCACCAGTGACAAATTTGACACTTCCAGAGCACAATACTTCAAAAGATCCCGTATGCGGAGCATACTAAAAAGATTCAACCGCAAAATAGTATCAAAGAAACATCCAAACGTTGAAAAACGGTAAGATACCCCTTACGGGCCACAAATAAAAGCTGCCTGTCAATAAAACACACACTAACAATATGGAGATACCGTCCTCTCGCCTGAGTGCACTACTCGCCTTTTGTTTAACACCCTCCGTGTGATATTGAGCCGGCACGAAGCGTATTTCACAATAATATATCTAATACAGTTCTTAACACACACACTTATGTTAGATATACACAACGTTTAAGTTATCTAGAGTTTGACGAGTGTTAGTGTAGCGTAAAAAGCGATAAAGTTAGCTAGCCCTGCTATCTGGCTGTTAGCATGACGGCTAGCGTGAATCTCCATAAACATTCGTTGAATACAGAGTCATACAAACTGTCGTTTAATGTAAGTTTCGATCATTTGTTCGTCAATAACCTTGCATTTCTGAGGTAAACGAATAAGTGTTATACACATACTCTCTGCTACGGCAGGTTTTGCTCAGCGGCGGTGTCTGAAACTCTAGTGAGCTGCCTACCCAGTAAGCGAACCATTCGCTCGTGTTTTAGCTAACTAACGCGTATAATACATGCTAATATTTAAACAGACGACGTAAGACTTTGTTTGAGCAAATAATTATGTGACAAACTCATAACATCTAAAAATAAACTCACTTGTCAACTAATTGGCATAATATACACCCCTCCAGAAAAGATCACTGATATAAATGAAAATCTTTTGAATTTGAATCACACCAAAGGCTGCATTTCGTTATAACTTACGTTTTTACTCGCATACAAACATGCTGCCTCGGTACTCAGCTTACCAGGATTTGAAACACAGCCACTGTACGAGATGGCCAACTGGGTCAGCAGGCTACACACAGTGTGTATTTCCTGCGATTCAAATATTAATATAAACTGGTGTGATAACAGATTGCATATCTTAAAAACAAAACCGACTATGTCGTAAACGTATGTTTAGTGCACTCCCGAACACATTTAAGAATATATACACGTTCAAAGTACATTCAACACTTTTAGCATGTATTGACACTTTCGTGTCACAATTTTAAGCGGTTCTTGCCTCTTAAAACACTAATATTTAAGTAAGCAAACTACAAAACCCAAAACAAGCTATTCACACACTATACACACCATATACCCGTTCTGATACACGTTGTTCTCTACCTTCATGACCCAGTTCATTTTATCGCAAGGGAACCAGAGTTGGTTTCGTTTTTTATTAAAACAATAAGACGGATAGCACTTACATAAACAGGTAAGGGCCACGGATAGCCTGCAGCTTCGGCTCCGACCGGCGACTTCAGTTTTAGCTCCAGCTTTTCTCCCATTCTCCCCAATACAGCTAATAGACGAGACACATAAACTAGAGTAAGAGCATTTTCCGTGAAAAACACCGGGTTTAACGCGATAGGATCTCACGTTGGATATCGCAGGCTGTGTGTGATTTCACACAATCGTGCCGCACGATTTGGTAGATTTGAATCCGATCTGCCCCGGTGATTTAGAGAAAATGATCGATTAAGCCGAGCGGCTGCTCCGTCTCGGCAGTACCGCCGCCATCTTGACCGGCTCACGATGAAAAAAAAATTGCGCCCGAGCGTGTATATTTGTTGGTGACGAGCAGCCCGATTCATTTCCGCGAATCGGTTCTTTTGAACAGTCGTAGTCATGAAACCGCTCAAACGAGTCTTTATGTCACCGCACGGCCACTGACGTAAATTCGTAACATCTAAAACACACTTAGGCTCGTTTATTACGACTATCTGTAAATGTTTATCGTAATTTATGTTTACATATCATGTGGAAAAAAAGATTTTGCATGTTTTAATAGCTCTTTGGTGAATTACTCGACACAAGAACAACTTGTACTGTTTCGTAAATGTTCATACTGGGATATTTCACCCGAAACTAAAACGTTTCATTAAAAATATTTTTATTTGTATTTTGAAGATTGAAGGTGAGTAAGTACTGACAAAATTTTAATTTTAGAATGAGCTATTCCTTTTAACGAGTCGCTCATAACGGTTTTGGGTAGCGGTTCAACTGATTCACTGAAAAGATTCGACTCGCTTGAACGATTCGTTCGTGTGTGTTTTCCGCAGGCCGTACCATTAAAACCGAAACGAAAGGGAGAGTGGGAATCGGTATGTATAAAACGAGAGGGGCGAGGCGTCTGTTCTCTGACACACACACGGCGGGGATTTCTCCTCGACAACTCTCTCACATTGGCTGGGTAACGATGACACGGTTTGACAATTAACCGGGCAGTTTGAATCACGATGCCGGTGCCAATAACCGTTGAATAGGCGGGACGTACCATTTTTTCCCCCCAGCACATGTTCAGAATGTGAAGGACCTATGTTTACTATCAGAATCAGTTTGCTGGGCCGTTACTTCCAAGTTAAAATGAAGGGTGAAAGGTGAAGTGAAACTAATATGTTAGCTTTCTTTTTAGACTTTTTATGGAAAGATCTGAGACATTATTCAAAACAATGGTGGCAAAAAGGGCAGTTAACATTCACGTAAGCACTTTTTTATAAACTGTCTGTATTATATAGAGCCCGGAATCCTCAGATAAATATAACATGTATTTATACAACACTAAAACCTGGACAGCAGGAACAAATCTGAAGTACATCTGTGAGCTGTACAGTTGTGGCATGTGTTTTAGGTTAAGATATGTTGAAAACGCATTGATCATAACAATTAGCAGCCGTTTCATTCTAAATGTCAAGACTACATTGTTATGCTATTAGTCAATTTCCCTCTTGCTGAAGTCCAAAGAAACATGACAGGATAATATAAATAAAATGTAAAAATATTTTGTCTTAGTTATTAATTTCTTAAAGTGATACTCTGTGTGTTTTGTCGACATTGCAATTTATTTTGTTTCATTTAGTTGCCGTCTAATATTTATATTTTAAGAACCTAAATGTAATAAAAACACTGGATGTAGCGAATGATTTTAGTTGTATTAGATAGTCGTATGGGATCGGGAAAGGTCCTCGAGTCGGGATTCGAACACGGGACGCCTGTAGCGCAGCGGCGCTGTATGTCGGAGCACTGCTCACAAGGCTATCGAGCCGACTATTCTATTTCTTTACTTTTCTTTTTAATTATTTAAAAAAACTAGACCTTCTAACTTTTGCACTCCATTCTATTTATCTTCTTGTTTTCTTTGCATTTATTTAAAAATAATCTTGACACTCTAACGCTTGCATTCAGATCTATTTATCTACTTGTTTTCTTTTTATTAAAAAAAACTTGACCCTCTAACATGTGCACTCTCTATTCTATTTCTATTTATCTTCGTTTTCTTTTTATTTATTAAAAAAAACTTGACCCTCTAACACTTGCACTCCCTATTCTATTTATCTTCTTGTTTTCTTTTTATTTAAAATATCTTGACCCTCTAACTCACACTCTCTGTTCTATTTTTATTTATCTACTTTTCTTTTTATTTATTTTTTTAACTTGACCCTCTAACACTTGCACTCTCTGTTCTATTTATATACGTGTTTTCTTTTTATTTATTAAAAAAAACTTGACCTTGTAACACTTGCACTCTATTCTATTTCTATTTATCTTCTTTTCTTATTTATTTTAAAATAAACTTGACCCTCTAACATGTGCACTCTCTATTCTATTTCTATTCATCTACTTTTTATTTTAAAAAACTTGACCTTCTAACACTTGCACTTTATTCTATTTCTATTTATGTTCTTGTTTTCTTTTTATTTTTTAAAATTTGACCCTTTAACACTTGCACTTTCTATTCTATTTATCTTCCTGTTTTCTTTTTATTTTTTAAAAATTAAACTTGACCCTCTAATGCTTGCACTCTATACTATTCCTATTTACCTACCTGTTTTCTTTTTATTTATTAAAAAACTTGACCCTCTAACACTCACACTCTATTGTATTTTTATCTACATTTCCTTTTATTTTTTTTAACTTGACCCTCTAACATGTGCACTCTCTGTTCTACTTCTATTTATCTACTTATTTTTTTTTTTTAAAAACTTGACCTTCTAATACTCACACTCTCTGTTCTATTTTTATTTATATACTTTTCTTATTTACTTTTTTAACTTGACCCTCTAACTCTTGCACTCTTTATTCTATTTCTATTTATGTTCTTGTTTTCTTTTTATTTATTTTTTTTTAAATTTGACCCTTTAACACTTGCACTTTCTATTCTATTTCTATTTATCTTTTTGTTTTCTTTTTATTCATTCAAAAATAAACTGAAGCCTCTAATGCTTGCACTCTATACTATTTATCTATCGGTTTTCTTTTTATTTAAAAAAAACCTGACCCTCTAATACTCACACTTTCTGTTCTATTTCTATTTATCTACTTGTTTTCTTTTTATTTAAAAATAAACTTGACCCTCTAACACTTGCACTCTGTACTTTTTCTATTTATCTACTTATTTTATTTAAAAAAAAACTTAACCTTCTAACACTTGCACTTTATTCTATTTCTATTTATCTTGTTTTCTTTTTATTTATTTAAAAATAAACTTGACCATCTAATGCTTGCACTCTATACTATTTCTATTTATCTACTTATTTTATTTAAAAAAAAAAACTTAACCTTCTAACACTTGCACTTTATTTTATTTATATTTATCTTCTTGTTTTCTTTTTATTTATTTAAAAATAAACTTGACCCTATAACGCTTGCACTCTATACTTTTTCTATTTATCTACGCGTTTTCTTTTTATTTAAAAAACTTGACCCTCTAACACTAGCACTCTCTATTCTATTTCTATTTATCTACTTCATTTATTTATTTATTTTTTTACAAAAACTTGACCCTCTGACACATGCTCTCTAGTCTATTTCTATGCCTTTCTTTTTATTTATTTTAAAAAACCATGACCCTCTAACACTCAGACTCTCTGTTCTATTTTTATCTACTTTTTAAACTTTTTTTTAACTTGACCCTTTAACACTTGCATTCTCTAATCCATTTCTATTTATCTACTTGTTTTCTTTTTATTTATTAAAAAAAACCTGACTACAACACTAGCACACGATATTCAATTTTTATTAAATTATTTATTTATTGACACAAATTACCCTCTAACACTAGCAAATGCTGTTCAAATTTTTATTTTATCTACTCGTTTTATTTTTATTTATTAAAAAAAAAACTTTACCCTCTAACACTAGCACACGCTATTAAATTATTTATTTATTAAAAAAAATTACCCTATAACACTAGCACATGCTATAAAATTTGTATTGCATTTTTATTTATTAAAAAAATGGACCCTCTAACACTAGTACACACTATTCAATTTTTATTCTATTTACTTTTCTGTTTATTTATTTTTAAAAAAAAATTGACCCTTTAGCATTCTCTGTTGTTTTTTCTACTCTATCAACTTTTTTTTAAAATTTATTATACAAAATGACTCTCTAACACTAGCATTCTCTATTCTTGTTCTATTTTATCTTCTTGTTTTCCTTTTATTTATTATAAATATTTTCTTTTTTCTGAAAAATTTGCTCTTTCATTGGTCTGACTGCTTCTATTGTCCTCCTTTATAAGTCACTTTGGATAAAAGTATCTGCTAAATGACTAAACGTAAATGACAATACTGAAATAACAGAATACGTCTGGGAACACTTCGATTATTTGTGATTTTTTTTTTTTGTTCTTGAAGAATGAAACTAAATGAACTCTTTGCTAAAATGAATCAAACTTCCCAAAACTACTTGCCAGTGAAAACATTCTAGAAGAGTTTGGTAGATTTGATTTCTACATAACTTGACCTGTTGTTATTATTACTATAATTAGATTTACATTTCAGATTGTGACTATTTATCAACATGAATCCAGGCATGTTAAATCTTTAAGCATTCTGGCATATGCTACACTCTGCATTACTGCATAAACGAACAAACATAAGTGGATACCAGCAATAACTTTCCAATGAAAGTTGTTTTACATTCAACCAACGACAAACAACATGTATATAAGTAGCAAACCCATCCTAACCATGGACACAAAGCTATATTAAAACTACATTCCCACAACCTTGAGGGAAACGTAAACGCGGACATTAAGAGTGCAATTTGCGGGCCTAAGCAAACAGGAAGGGGAGCCTTAAATCTTGAGGGCGTCTTCCAACTGTCAGGGGGCTCGGTGTGTCGTAACGGGATGAACGAGGACAAGGATAGACGCAAATGAGCCAGGAACGAGAGGCTGGCGCGGTGCCAAACTGAACTCGCTGACTCTCTTCGAGCTCCCCTAAAATTGAGGCCAACGTAGCGGCGTGAAGCCAAACTAAGTCCTGTGTAGCCAGCTGAGGATTTCACACATGACATTTCCCTTACCGTATACATCCAAATGCGTCGTCCACTCAGAGTTAAGTATGTGTTACGGGCGTTTATAAAACGGGAGGGTTTCGAGTACCAAATAAGGCACAGAAAGCCACTGGGGTAAGTATAATACATGTTATGATGTTTAGGAACTGTTTAGGAACAGATATAGAGACCTATTTACCTAGATAAACGATCCCACTTGTGGTAAATAAGGGAACTGTCACAGCTTGATTAAAAACAAAACCTGTGCTGCTATCTAGCGGTCATTGATTGAACTGTTAAGTTATGGCTGCTCTTTGCCTGCTCAAAATTCACCTTAAAGACGCAATGCTCATGAATTCCGGACTAAATTAAGGCATCTTTACACCTGCTTTGTGCCTGCTCAAAATTTAGGGTGAAGACACAACTGGCACATAAAAACCAGGCTAACTTATACCTTCTCAAACCCACCTCAGCCTCAGTATACAGTTGCAATTGTTGTGGCATAAATTTGAGGCATCTTTACACAGCCAACTTGAGGCTACTCTCTGCCTGCTTAAAATTCGGGTGTGAAGATGCAATGCCGCGTCAAAGCCAGACTAAAATGAAGCCTGCTCAGCCCCTAATATCAACGTATACAGCTGTAATTGCTGTATAAGTGCACTTACGCCACATCTGAGCAGTATTAAACAGTCTATGTGAAGACTTGAGAAGGGCTTCTGTGCCGCCTTTGCAGTGTTGTTTGGCTCAAGTAAGCCTGCTCTGTGCCTGCTCACATTTTGGTGTAGAGACGCAATGCTGGATAAAAGCCAGATTAACTTATGCCTGCTCTGACCCACCTCAGCCTCTAGCATCACACTACTGTATAAAGGTGCAAATGCAGTGTAAATGCATTAATGCCACCTCTGAGCAGCATTAAACAGTCTTTGTAAACTGTGTAAACAATGCTGCATAAAAGCCAGACTAAATTATGTCTGCTCTGACTCTCGTCATCTTCCAGCATCAAACTACCGTACAAAGGTGCAATTGCTGTGTAAATGGATTTATGCCATCTCCGAGCAACATTAAACACAGTAAAGACACCTAAATGCCACTTCAGAAGCGCTTCAGTGTTGCCTTTGCAGTGTTGTTTGGCACAAGTAATGCTGCTCTGTGTCTGCTCAAAATTTGGTGTAGAGACGCAATGCTGGATAAAAGCCAGATTAACTTATGCCTGCTCTGACCCACCTCAGCCTCTAGCATCACACTACTGTACAAAGGTGCAAATGCAGTGTAAATGCATTAATGCCACCTCTGAGCAGCATTAAACAGTCTGTGTAAATACCCAAATGCCATTTCAGAAGCGCTTCTGTGCCACCTTTGCAGTGTAAGTTGGCGCAAGGCTGCTCTGTGCCTGCTTAAAACTGTAAAGACACAATTTGCATAAAAGGCTAACTAAATTAGGCCTGCTCTGACCCACCTCAGCCACTGTATAAAGGTGCAGTTACTGTGTAAAATGCATTAATGCCACCTCTGAGCAGTATTAAACAGTCTGTGTAAAGATGCCTAAATGCCACTTCAGAGGTGCTTCTGTGCAACCTTTGCAGCGTTGTTTGGCACAAGAAAGACTGCTCTCTGTGCCTGCTTAAAATTTTGTGTAAAGACACAATGCTGCACAAAAACCAGGCTAAATTATGCCTGTTCTGTCCCACCTCAGCCCCTAGTATCACACTACTGTATAAAGTTGCAATTACTGTGTAAATGCATTTATGCTTAAAATTCTGTGTAAAGATAAAATGCCACATAAAAGCCAGGCTAAATTATGCTTGCCACTGACTGTTCCACCTTAGCTCCTAGTATCTAAATTACACCCTATTGTATAAAGGTACAGTTGCCGTGTAAATGCATTTATGCCACTTCTGAGCAGGATTAAACAATGTGTAAAAACACCTAAATGCCACTTCAGAAGCGCTTCTGTTCCACCTTTGCAGTGTTGTTTGGCACAAGTAAGGCTGCTCTGTGCCTACTCAAAATTCTGTGTAAAGACGCAATGCCGCATAAAAGCCAGGCTAAATTATGCCTGCTTTGACCCACTTCAGCTCCTGTATAAAGGTGCAATTGCGGTGTAAATGCATTTATGCCACCTCTGAGCAGCATTAAACAGTCTGTGTAAAGACAGTTAAACGCCACTTCAGAAGTGCTTCTGTGCTGCCTTTGCAGTGTTGTTTGGTGCAAGTAAGGCTGTTGTGCCTGCTCACAATTCTGTGTGAAGACACAACGCCACATAAAAGCCAGGCTAAATTATGCCTGCTCTGACCACCTTAGCTGCTAGCATCACACTACTGTATGAAGGTGCAATTGCTGTGTAAATGCATTTATGTCGCCTCTAAGCAGGATTAAACAATGTGTACAACACCTAAAAGCCACTTCAGAAGCGCTTCTGTGCCACCTTTGCAGTCTAAACTCACAAGGCTACTTTGGGCCTGCTTAAAACGGCATAAAGATGCATACCACCTTTGTGTAAAGTTTGTGCTGGCGATGCATTTCTAAAAAGCAAATAAGGTAAAGAAACATTATTAGGACACACAAAACATAAAACATCAGAATAAAAGGCAAGTTTTCCAAGAATTTTATTGAAATACCAAGATAAATTTCAGTCCCAGTCCCTTGTTGTTTCAAAAAGCGCGCTTTGGGTTTTAGCATTGACATCAAGCCTTCGTCCCCAAAGGTCCTCCCACTCCCTTTATTTTTCTTCTTTTTTTTTTTTTTTGCTAAAACAGCAACATATTTCATCCGATGCAAACCTATACAACAGGTCATTTGGCACATTTCCCCCCAGTTCTCTCATCATTTTTCAAAGTATCGTAGCAGTTTCAAATCCAAACAAACGTCATCCGTATTCGTCGTTGAATTTGTGCATTTTCAGACCGTTTCTTCAGGTAACGCAAACGACCGTAAAGCAGATCATGATCAGCGTTGGAGAAAAAAAATAAATAATCATTCTCTGAGCTAAAAGTTGTGTTTTCAGTTAATCCGTAAGAGTCAAATTGGACTATATTTCAATTTCTCACTCTGGCCAGGTATATTCAGGGCAGTTTGATAAATATTTGGCTTTTGAATATTAAACAGCAATATAAATCTGCTGTAAACACTGGCCTTAACCCTTTTTTTGTCTCTTCAACAGTCAGAAAGCATGCATACACAGATAGACAAAGGCAAGTGTCTCCTTGCAACAAAACCCCGGTAAGAGTAACAGCAAGAAGCTGAGCAAAGTGCTGAATTTTAATATTTAAACATAAAAGAGTTCAGATATCAGAAGTACAACTGATGCTTCAACAGAACCCGACAGATGAGCAACTTGTGGCCGAGCGTCCACAGGTAACGCGAGGAGCACGTCAGAGGTTTGTAATGGATCCTTCACGATGAGATGCCTTAATGGATTTAACAGTCATCTCGTAACGAAAATACTGTCAGAAATAATCAAACCCCCCACAAATACTCAGTATTCAAGCAAGCATTGAATCGCTAAAGGGTTCAGACAGTGAGCGAAGGTACCATTTTTGCGTCGACTTCACCTACCAGCCCGTCGGAAACACCTCAAGGCTGCGTTAAAGGGATACAATCACTATTTTCTGGAAGAATACCAAGAAAGTTTGGCCGCAAACGTGATATGTTACCGTCACACTCGTAACTAGCAATACTGGATTACTGTAGATACCTGAGGGGCGACAAACAAGGCACAGTTTTACAAAATTTGCCGCGGTTTTGTACAACCACACCTGATTCATGATTCGGGTTGTTACAAGTCATATTTTTTCAGTTAAAAGCGTAAAATATTGTAAAAATGTGCCAATGCCAAAGTGCTCCCTCACTTCTGGAATGGCAAGTTCATCCGTATGGAGCTCTACCATGTTAATACTGATACTGTCAAAGCCTCTAAACAGACGGTGATCTCCTTCCCACAGGCATCTGATTCATGTCCATTGCACGTGGTCTAGTGCATTGCACAAAATAAGGAGCCAAACAGTGCTACTTAAGACACTACAGCACTCTAAAAAAAAAAAAAAAAAACGGGGGGAAAAAAGGTGTACTGCAATAGGGATCTCTTGAAATCCAAGGCAGCTTTTGCATAAAATACTGACTGATTAAAGCACGAAAGACCAGAGGGACGGGACAAGATGTTTAGCACTCAATCTGAGGAGTGTGAAATCATAAGATTCAAGAGTCAGACTGATGTATCCCTATGGAAGACAAAAATAAATATAAAAGAAAATAAAATAGTTTCTCATTATGACCTTCCATTTTAGTACATACAGAAGAAAAATATCCATTTATAAGTTTTTCTAAACCTTAAACTCTGGGAATGGGTGTTGGTTATCCCCGTTCGGAAAAGATCTTCAAAGAACAGTTTTTTTCCTTTCACACTCTGAGACCTTTAAGAAGAGAAGGGAGCTGGCAACCAATCCCATAATGCATTAGGCTACACAGGTAAGCATGGCTGAGTACGCCCATGTCCCGAGTCTCATAAAAAATGAAATTCACGGGTCTGCATTGTCCTTACTAGAGCACTTGGCCCACTATGGGGGAAAAAAGAAATCAGTTTCGTGGCATTTTACATTTGAGCAACTTGTTTTTAGAGCAAGCCAAGAAAAACAAAACAAAAAAATTCCAGAGTTTCTTTCCCTCTCAAAAGAGACAAGGATTGAGGAAAAAAAAAAAAAAAAGACAAAAAAAAAAAAAAATGTTATTAGTGCCAGTTTTGAAGTTGCTGTTGATCATATTCTGCTATCAGTTTTTTTATATGTGCCAGTTTGTTGTGTAGGTATTCACAGCGGTTCTTCTCTTGGCTATAGTTTGGATTACTCTGGGAGGAAAAAAAAAGAAAGAATGTGATTAGTATTTTGAAGTATTTTGGATGTTAAAGGGATAGTTCAGCCAAAAATGATCATATACTCACCCCTCAAGCCATCCGAGGTGTATATAACTCTTCTTTCAGAAGAATACAATCCGAGTTTTATAAAAAAAAATGTTCCTGGCTCTTCCAAGCTTTGTAATGGCAGTGAATGGGTGTTGAGATTTTAAAAGCCAAAAAAAGTGCATCAGTACATCATAAGTACTACTCCATGTGGCTCCGAAGGGTTAACAAAGGCCTTCTGGAGTGAATCAATGCATTTATGTAAGAAAAATATCCATATTTAAAACTTTATAAAATCAATCTTCAGTGACGGGAATAACGGCGTCACAAATAGACAGCATTACTAATTACTAATCAAATGAATTACTGTTTCCCCCGTTACAACGCTATTACTATTACTGACAATAAAATGCGGCGTTTTTGGCGTATTTGACGAACTGTAAACTCTAGCGTGAAGTAGGGCTGCATGATAAATCATGGTAAGCATGGTAAATCTCTATCAAGTGCGTTCACAGAGCCGTAAATCACTGACAAGCTACGCAAAATCTTGCAGTGATTTACGGCTCTGTGTATTAATTGTCGCTCCAGCTGAACGCACATGATGGAGATTTACTACTAATCAAAGTACCGGCTTTACTGACTAAACGCACCTGACAATCGCATGCGATTTATCGTGCAGCCCTAGTGTGAAGGCACACAACTAGCCGTTGCTTTGTCTCACACACATGCAAAGAAAGATACAGAGTGAGAGAATCTTATACACCATGCAGAATTGACGCGCTACATGTAAACGATATTCTTTGCCGTATTTTCCTGTCAAAAGAACGGAGTTTCTTTGGAATTCTTCAGCTTTTAAGAACTGATGGTTTCTCCGGTAGTAGGCAGAACTAATATGCAAACTGCAATCTCGTTGGTTGGCGCTCACCTATTATTGCCCGTTCGAGCGAACACAGATAACAATTAATAATCATGAACCCAGCAGCTCATTAATCCTTAGTGCACTTTATATTGTTGTTAGTAGTAGTAGTAGTAGTAGTTTTGTTATCTTTTCAGTGTTATTTTTATTATTTTACTATAGAAACACTAAATTACAAACAATTATCAAACATTTTTTGTATTACAAGTTTTCAAAAATGTTAGGTTTAAATATTTAAATGAGGCTTTATTTAATGAAATATGTGCTAATTTGCATACGTTTCTAGTATAAAAATACACTGGATTAAGTCAGTTTCAAAATGCTTGTTTTTTTTTGTTTTTTTGACATATTAGAGTCAAATGTTTTTACAGAGGTAATTTTGAGTATCTCATTTTGTCACTCCATAATTCAGAAAAAACATAATGGTTACTGTCCCTGGTAATTAGTTACTTTTATAATGATGTAACTCAGTTACTAACTCAGTTATTATTTGTGAGAACTAACTAGTAACTATAACTAACTGCTTTTCTCTCTAGCTTCTGCTAACTGTTGTACCGCACTCATGAGAAAGTGGCACTGCAGTGGATAACGTAGGACGTAAGTGTACTCTAGCATAAGCTCTGGTGAGAATATGCTATATATTTCACGAGAACCGCATAGAGTAAATTTTATAATGGATGGATGCACTTTTTTGGCCTTCAAAATCTAAACACCCATTCACTGTCATTATAAAGTTTGGAAGAGCAAGGGCATTTTGTAATATAACTCTGACTGTATTCATCTGAAAGAAGAAAGTGATACATCTAGGGTGGCTTGAGGGTGAGTAAATTATAAATCATGAGGTAATTTTCATTTTGGGGTGAACTGTCCCTTTAAGTAACGGGGAAAAAAAAAAAAAAAAGTGGAAGAGACTGTCAGCTTACCTTTTTTATTTTGCGATACTCTTCAAGTATCTGATTGTGGATTGTCTGTGAAAAGAACAAACAGATCTTTACAATGACATTCCTGCTTGAATGTAGTAGTTTCAAGAGATCTGGATACACTGTTTCACAGCTATAATATAAGCAGCCATTCTGTCAACTGACCTAAAACTCTCCCGCTGGCCCTACGCCAGTGGGCAATCCTTATTACTGAGCCCTATAAACGATTATGACTGCGTGTAGGAGAAATAAATGATCCTTACGACATTCTGCTCCGGTTATTTAACATTATTGCCTCTAATCAGTCGGTTGATTGTGTTGTTTATCTCATTGTGCTCAAACACTAGATTGTTTTCTTCTCTCACCTCTCGCATAGTAACATTTTTCAATTTATCAAGCTGAGAAAACACTAGGACTCTGAAATGAGTCAACTACACTCTTTAATTTCTCATTTTCCAGATGAAGATGTGACCACTGGGACCAGGCAGGGGCCGACAAGCACATTAATAAAAAATAAGGAAGTTGTAATCAAATGCATGAATGGATGCACTGCATTTTCGGTGAAGATACCTTATACTTGTCTGTGCCTTGCTGGAGTTGTTTGAGCTCGGAGTCGAGTATAGTGAACTGTCGGGTGATGCTCTCTATCCGTGCGTGGAGGCCCCGGTACTCGCTGTACTCTGCATTGAAGTCGTTTTTGTAACTCTGACGTTGCTCTTGTGAGCTTATCACTGTATACTTTCTGTTGAGGAAACCAAGCGAAAAACATCAGCGTTTTATAAACGTCATAAAAGTTTGATGTTATTTTCTTTCGGTTATATAATGCGTTTTTTTTCAATCTGATGCAAAATGTAAAAGCAATGCGTGATGTACAAAGAGGTGCTTACAATAAATAGTCTGCCGTCTCTGACGAAGACGCAGGAATACTGGAGCTGTTGCACGTTCCGTTCAGACCTGAAGAGAAATAGAAGGTGAATTCAAGGACAGAGTTTTATCCTGCAGACCGAGGGACAAGGACAGTGCGCTGTGACGTTAGTCCACAATTATATACTAGGGAGACAAACATCTGCTAGAAACATAAGCTAAAGAGATTTCAGCACATTTTCAAAAGTGACTAGTTTAAAATTGACTAGTTGGTGGGTTGTTTAAACTAATCAACCACACTGGCTGACTAGGTTAGTTGATGAACTAATAATTGACTGGTTGGTGGACTGTCTAAATGACTATTCAACTTAATTACCTCATTAAGTCTGTCAACAGTTGGACTACTAGTCGACTAGTTGGAGGGCTGTTCGAATGTCTGAACTAATCAACATCCCTAGTCATCCAAGTTAGTTTTTGAACTACTTATTGCCTGGTTTGCAGGCTGCCTAAATAACTATTTATTTAATTGATCTCACAAACCAAGTTTGTCAACTGTTGAACTACTAGTCAGCTAGGGTTGTCATTGACATCCCTAGTTGTCTAGGTCAGTTGTTGAACTACTAATTGCCTCGGTTGCCTGATTGGTGGACTGCCTAAATTACTATTCATTTAATTAATCTCTCAAGCTAAGTTTGTCAGTTGTTGGACTAGTAGTCAACTAGTTGAAGGGTTATCCAAACTGACTATTTATCTAACTGATCTCACACACAAAATGTGTGAACTGTTAGACTACTAGTCAGCTGGGCGGAGGGTTGTCCAAATGTCTGAACTAAATCAACATCACTAGCTGTCTAGGTCAGTTGTTGGAACTACTAATTGCCTAAATGACTATACATGTAATTGATCTCACAAACCGAGTGTCAACTGTAGGTCTACTAATCAACTAGTTGGAGGGTTGTCCAAACGTCTGAACTACTTGACATCCCTAGTCAGTTGTTGAACTACTAATCGCCTGGCTGGTGGGCTGTCTAAATTACTATTCATTTAATTGATCTCACAAACCAAGTTTGTCAACTGTTGGACTACTAGTCAACTAGTTGAAGGGCTATCCATACTGACTATTTATCTAACTGATCTCACACACAAAATGTGTCAACTGTTGGACTACTAGTCAACTAGTTGGGAGGGTTGTGCAAATGTCTGAACTAATCGACATCCCTAGTCGTCTAGGTCTTCTAATCGCCTAAATGGCTACTCATCTAATTGATCTCACAAACCGAGTGTCAACTGTTGGACTACTAGTCAAATAGTTGGAAGGTTATCCAAACTGACTATTCATTTAACTGATCTCACACACAACATGGTCTCACTAGCTGTTAAGGTCAGTTGTTGAACTACTAATTGCCTAAATAACTATTCATCTAATTGATCTCACAAACCAAGTGGGTCAACAGTTGGACTACTAGTCAACTAATTAGAGGGATGTCTGAACGTATGAACTAATGCACCTCACTAAGTTTAACAGGTTGTTTGACTGACCATCCAACTAATTCTGACTGACCTTACTAAGTTTAGGCTGGTTGATGGACTACTAATCAGCTAGTTGATGCGATGGCCTGTCTGAACAACTATTCAATAACTATTCAACTAATTGTCCTCACAAACTGACTTGTCTGTCACAAACTGACTTGTCTGTTGTTAGACTACCAATCCAAAGTTTAACAGGTTGTCTGAACGACTACTCAACTAATTCTGACCGACCTTATTAACAGTTTAGGCTGGTTGTTGGCCTGCTAACCAGCTAGTTGATGTGGTGGGCTGCCTGAATAACTATTCCATTAATTGACCTCACAAACTGACTTGTCTGTTGTTAGACTACCCATCCAAAGGTTAACAGGTTGTCTCTGAATGACTAATCACCTAATTCTGACCGACCTTACTAACAGTTTAGGCTGGTTGTTGGACTACTAATCAGCTAGTTGATGCGATGGCCTGTCTGAACAACTATTCAATAACTATTCAACTAATTGTCCTCACAAACTGACTTGTCTGTCACAAACTGACTTGTCTGTTGTTAGACTACCAATCCAAAGTTTAACAGGTTGTCTGAACGACTACTCAACTAATTCTGACCGACCTTATTAACAGTTTAGGCTGGTTGTTGGCCTGCTAACCAGCTAGTTGATGTGGTGGGCTGCCTGAATAACTATTCCATTAATTGACCTCACAAACTGACTTGTCTGTTGTTAGACTACCCATCCAAAGGTTAACAGGTTGTCTCTGAATGACTAATCACCTAATTCTGACCGACCTTACTAACAGTTTAGGCTGGTTGTTGGACTACTAATCAGCTAGTTGATGTAGTAGGCTGTTTGAACAACTATTCAATTAATTGACCTCACTAACCGACTTGTCTGTTGTTAGACTACCAATACAAAGATTAACAGGTTGTCTAAAAGACTGACCTTACTGACAGTTTAGCCTGGATGTTGGACTACTAATCGGCTAGTTGTTGAAGTGGGCTGTCTGAACAACTAATCAAGTATTAGCCCAACAACCAACTTAGTCATTAAGGAGGACGAATCAACTAGTTAGTGGGTTGTCTGAACGATTATTCAGCTAACTAACCAACTGTGGTGGTTTTGGATTACTAATTGTTGGGGTGGACAATCTGAGCTACTCAAGTAATCATCCTCACTAACGACTAGCCTGGTTACTGGACTATTCGACTAGTTAGTGAGTTGTCTGAAAGATTACTCAGCTAATTACTTCACTAACCAAATGTGTTGGTTTGTTGGACTACACATCTGATTGGTGGACTGCATGAATGACTATTTACCTAAATCTCATTTAGCAACCAAGTTGGTTGTTTACTTAATGGCTAGTTTTAGCTGTTAACTAAACATACACTTCCAAATGCTTGAGTACAGAAACAAAAACAATCTAAATCGAGACAAACTAGATTCAAGCGTGGAAAAAAGTTCATCCGTTCACTTCTGAGGTACTTTCTGACCTCATAACCCTCGATAAATGATTCAGAGAAAGCGATCCGCACCTGGGCTCCTATCGCTCGTCGTGACGTCACAGGGTTTCCTCTGATCTTCATCAACTCTCTTCTCCTTCTTGTCCCGCTCTCGGTCCCGGTCTTTCTCCTTGGACTTGTCTTTGTCCTTGTGTTTTTTGGACTTCTTCTTAGACTTGCCATGGAGGGAGGGTTGAGCGCTTTGGGTCTGAGACCCGTCCAGACTGCTACGGGCTGGGGACGTGGAGCCCAGCCCTTCCTCTTGCGTCGTGGAGCGAGGGGCGAACGACGGGGGCTGACTCAGTCTCTCCGCCACCGCCGCCTCCTGACTTTCACAGTCTCGGCCGTTGGAGTCGTTGCTGACGTCCGAAAGGGGGTCGAAGGGTCGGGGGATCTCCAGCGAAGGGAATTGGGAGCTCGACGACGTCTCTGCTGATTGAGAATTAGATGAGTCCTTTCCATTGGATGAGCTCAGTTTGCCATTGATGAGCCCTGTAGACTTGCTGGCTAAATGCGATATTCTGGGTTTCTTATTGGCCAGGGGATCGATGAACTCTGCCGCAGGCCGTTTCTGTTGGACGCGAACAACGATGGTTCAGAAAATCGGGATGGTTTAAACACAATCAAATATTAAGTCAGAGAAAATGAATCATATTTTGGTCTAAGATTATGTAAAACGTCAAAATAACATGCACTAATGAATATCGAGAAATTTGTTAGTAAAACAATGCTTGTTACTACACGAAAGAGGGCTTAGTCACGTCTGGCAAAAAGAAAGAAGCGAAGCATTTTGATGAAAGATTATGAAGAAATGTGGGAGCAGGGAAGGATTAACCCTTGAATATTTCCTCATAATCCAAGCAGATCCTTCATAACCGGCTTTGACGGGTCTACAAGCGGGCAAAAGGCTGACCTGAGAGGGCGAGCTGCTGGCCGGCTCTTTGTGCGGGCTGACCGGACTCTCCACAGGCGGAGGGCCACTGCTCTGAGGCTTACACAGTTTTCTGCAAGGAGCGAAAGACAGAGAATCATCAGTTTTAAAAGAGCCAAGGAACTGCTTCAGTGATATCCAAAAAAACCTGACTAATCCCAAAAAGTGCTGCAAATGTAGGAGCATTAATTGGTTTGCAAGTGTAACAGATATATATAAAAGCATGCAACAGGTTTGATATTTATATTCAAATCGAAAAAGGATTTCTCCATATAGTGGGGATCAGTTGAAGGTGGGGGATCAATGGGGGTTGAAGGTCCAAATTGCAGTTTCAATGCAGCTTCAAAGGGCTTTACACAATCCCAGACGAAGAATAATGATCGTATCTAGCGAAATGATCGGTCATTTTCTAAAAGTTATATACTTTTTAAACCACAAATACTCATCTTGCACATCTTGCATCTTGAAACATAAGTTTACAATGCCGCTTGAGGTTTGTATGTCAACAGGGGGCAGTATGACACGGGCCAATGCATCCCAATAGCAAACCCTGCCTCCGTCGAGGGCACACGGACAGGGGACTATGCCTGAGAGTAGGAGGCATGAGTCGCTACAATCTCCGTCGAACTGCATGCGCCCATGCACGGCCGGACCTTGGACCCGTGCCACCCACACACATGGATCAGCATGTGCTGGAATAAGGTTGCATCACTAACCTCCCGAAGGCTCTTGCGTGACAACCTGGCGTCCACGACCAGATGGGAAAGTGGGTGGGTGTGAGAGGGAGGCGGGGGGGTGGTTGCGCGGACGTAAAAAGGCCCATCAGCTGATAAGCGTCGCCACCGGGTTTCAAAGTGCAAGTGCGTGGAGTGTGTTCCACCTGAGTGCTGGGTTTGTTTCTGGCAAATATTTCCATTTTGTTTTGAACGGATATCACAACACCATGTTCTCGCCAGTCTAGCGCAAGTCTCTAAATTTAGCTTCCAGAGTTCATGGGAACCCAGACTTCGCCATGTAGAGCCAAAGAGGGCTCAGAGAACAAGGGTGAATGCAGCTGGACTGGGCAAATAAAGGTTTTTGGACATATTGTGACCAACTGGTGTGCTATATAGCAGTAGGAATTCATCAAATGGAATAAATTTGGTTATGCAAAACACTACTGTGTGGCAGAGAATGAATACTCAAATCACTTTACCTTTTTTTTTTTTTTAAATTACTTTCACATTTAAGTGAGTACATTGGTGTATAACATATATGCCCTAACATTGGTGCAATTCTACTTTGGAGAACCACCTTCATTTGATAATAGACCAAATACTGAAATGTGTGAAGAATGATGGAGTAGGAATCCCCCCCATACCAAGGACAAAATAATATATAAGGAGTAGGAGAATATATATTAAAAAAAAAAAACACACACACATACACACACACACACACACACACACTACTTAGGTACATGAAATTAATACCAAAGGAAAAGAATCCATCAGGAGTAGAAGTCAAAATAAAATAAAATCAAATACAATTAAATAAATAAACTAACTAACTATCTAGTTACAAAAAATGAATACCAAGGGAGAAAAGAATACATGTAGTGTAGAAGTCAAAATAAAACAAAACAAAACAAAACAAAACAAAACGCTACCTAGTTACACAAAATAATACCAAGGGGAAAAGAATACATTAGGTGTAGGAGTCAAAATAAAATAAAATAAAATAAAATAAACTACCTAGTTACACAAAAGGAGTCAAAATAAAATTAAATAAAATAAACAAACAAACAAATAAACAAACCTAAAACTATCTAGTTACAAAAAATTAAAACCAAGGGGGAAAAAAAAATACATTAGGTGTAGGAGCCAAAACAAAATAATTTTAAAAAGCACTACGTAGTTACAAAAAAAAAAAAATTAATACCAAGGAAAAAGTAAAGGAGTAGGAGTTAAAAACAAAAAAACAAAAAAAAACACCTAAAACTACCTAAAACGTATTAACTACAAAATTAATACTAGGGGAAAAGACACAAACACAAGGAGTAGGTGTCAAAAAAAAAAAAAAACCTAGTTACATAAAATTAATACTAAGGGGAAAAGAACATCAGCAGGAGTCAAAATACAATAAAATAAAAAGATGAAATGAAATAAAATATAAAAAAAAAATCATAAAGCACCACCCATTTAAATTATAAAAAAGAAAAAAGGACATGTATAAATTCATCAGTAGTGAGAGTCAAAACAAAAAACAAAACAAAACAAAAAAATCAAAAACAACTTACAAACCAAAATAAAATAGCTGAAAAAAAAAATAAAAAATAATCATCACTTAAAATAATCAAACACTATTTTAAACAAATTCAAAGAGATTTTTTAAAAAAAAGAGAAGATTTCACTGTAAATATGAATCTTACCGTACAAGAATTCTCTTCAGAATCTGCTGGTCCACCTCAGTATAACCAGGCCAGTCCTTCTGAACTTCCTTAAACAAACAATCCTTCAATGTGAAGGTGTTGTCCTTACTATTCAGGTTAGCCACCTACACTCGACCAGAAAAAAAAATAACACAATAAAACAAGAGGCTTAACTCTTTGCCTTTCTAAAAATAAGAGTACAAGCACTGCCTTTCAACACCAGCGCAGAAAAACAAACAACAGTACAACGGCGTGCTGACAGCCTCTGTGTTATACGCTCTGGCTTTATGCAGGCCTAAACTTGTTTGTCTCCGCAATGACATATGTGTCTAGGTTGAGCCGTTATGTCTAGTAGAGTTCAAAAACATGACTTTGAACTAAATGAGCCATAAACCTAAACCATAATGTTCTTGTTTGCATTGGCTATTGCACTGTGTTTACAGTATGCACTACGTATATCGTGTGCGTCTGTATGTAACTCAGTACAGTTATCATTTAGTATTATTGGTAGTGGTTATGAACCTGTTGCAGGAGGCTGTCCAGCGTCTCCTTGTCCTGAGGAGACAGGCCGTCCTTCGTGAGCCGCACCAGGAGTTCGGGTTTGCGGTAGGGTTTGAGGGCCAGTAAATGCACCAGCCGTTCCCTCAGCGGCCGCGGCGGGCTCTTCTTTTGACTGCTGGAGATGATGACCGGCCGCGAGGTCCGTCGGGACGGCGCCACGTCCGATACGGCCGTTATCGGCTTCCGGATTTGTACCCTCTTACCTGAACAGCCAAGGGAGGAAAAATGTTTAAATGTTGTTACATGTGTAGTCAATTTTTAAACAGAATTTTTAAATAAAAGTTAAACATTCCACAAAAATTACTTTATGGACTTATAATAACTACTTGTTATTATTGTCTTATATGTTAGCTTTTAACAAAATATTTCATATGAAAATATATTAGCTTGATGCACCGAAATATATTAAGTGACAAAAGAGTGCGGTGCAAACGGCTTTGTGGAACTAAATTATTCATAAAATTGTATATAAAAGGTAAAATACATATATAGAATGTATTTATTTATTATAAAACAAAATTTATAATTCATTTATTCATATTTGAGAAGAATAAATGGTTTTGGGTCACATTCAGCAGTGTTAAACTAAAATGTATTTATTAAATATTTATATTTTTAAAATAATTTAATTTGTAATCTATAAAAAATTAAAAATTGTATTCTTTTATAAAACATTGTTATTTATAAAATAAATTATAAATATGATTGTAACATTTAAAATATATGTTAAGTATTATACAATCTAAATAATACATAATCAAAATATAAAATGTATTAAGATAAGGAAAAAAATAGATTTATATATTTAAATACACAAATAATATACTTTCTAAGTTAAATAGTTATATTATAGTTAATAGTTATAAACAAATAAATTTGTATTGTCTAAGTATTATTTACATTTAAATATATAATTATTAATAAAATATTAAGATTTGAGGAAAAACTTTATTAAAAATATTTTATAAAATAATTTTATTTTATAAAATATAATATTTATTTTAATATAATATTTTATAATATAATATTTTATTTTATAAAATATTTTAAATTTATACATTATATAATTTATAAATTTGAAAAAAAATTTCAAATGAGTATTATACAATCTAAATATATAATTATCAAAATACATATAAATGTATTAAGACCTATGGAAAAACATTTAATATTTATTTATTTTAAATACATAAATTATAAAATTTATAATTAGATATAATATTGTCATTTATAAAATAAATTACAAAATGACTATTTAAAATAAGTTAAGTATTCAAATTTTACAAACATAAACTTCAGATTTGAGGAAAAATAAATTTAATATTTATATATTTAAAATGTATAAATTTTAAAATATTTTAAAATATAATTTATAAATTAGAAATAAAATTGTTACTTATAAAATAAATAAAATTGTTACTTATAAAATAAATAGAAATGTTATTATAGTAAATGTGTCATGTATTATACAGATTAACATAATTATTAATAAAATATATATACAAAATATATTAAGATGAGGGAAAAAAAAATATTGATTATTATTTACACATACATTTATAATTTAGATATAATATTGTTATTTATGAAATAAATGAAATATATTTTTATTATTTTAAATAAGTATTATACCATCCATGTAATATGGTATAATATAATATGGTATAATACTTATTTTAAATAAGTATTATATGTATTAAGTATAAATAAGTATTATACCATACCATCCATACAAAAAAAAAAAAAGTGTATAAAACATTAAGATTTGAGATTTTTTTAAAAAATATAATTACAAAATGTATATAAAATAAATTATAAATATAATTATTATTTTAAATATACACATTATGTATTATACAATCTAAATAGTATATAATTATCAATTATATGCACATACATAAAATGTTTTAAGATCTGAGAAAAAACATTTAATATTTATATATTTTGAATATATAAATTATATAATTTATAAATCAGATATAATCGTTATTACAAATCATACAATAATTGTATAATACTAATTTAAAACAATACAAATCTAATTGATATATAATTTACAAAAGTATATAAAATTTTAAGATTTGAGAAAAAAAAAAAAAAGTTTAAAATTATTTATATAAAATAATTATAAATATAATTGTATTATTTTAAATACATGTTATGTATTACACAACCTAAATGATATATGATTATCTATATATATATATATATATACACATATAAAATGTTTTAAGATCTAAGGAAAAATATTTAATGTATACATTTTAAATGCATAAATTATATAATTTATAAATGATGTGTAATACTGTTATTATAAAATTAATTAATTAATATATACATTTTTTTTAGTATTTTTATGCAATATTAATTATATAATTAAAATGTATAAATGATATTATTAACAAATTCAAAATAAAATTGTATTATTTAAATATATGTTAAGTATTATACAATCTATATATAAGATTTGAGAAAAAACATTTACAATTATTTTTTATCTTTAAAATATCCCAGTTATACAATCAAGAAATTAGAAATAAAATACATATTTAAAATAATAAAGTATATATATGGTATATTATTCAGATTTGAGAGGAACAAAACTTATTTGGGCCACATTTTGTTGCAAAGCCCGTGTCGTGACATTGCACTGCGGATCAGTGGGAATGCGTTTAGCTGATGAATTTTAGTCATTAAATGCTTTTGGTGAACGCTAGTGTTTGGTAATGATAGTTGTGCGCGAGTTAGCAGAGCTCTCCGTGTAATATTTTAAGCAGTCTCATCAGTGAGCACCGAAACAGACAGCTTCATAAATTATGTAGCGCGCTGCAGCTCCAGACATGTGGAGACGAAGCGGCTCTAATCGCCCCCCTTCCACCCGTCTATGCGCTCGACGTGTAAACAGATCAGATTCTGACCAGCCGACTGCCAAATCGAGGCTCTTCCGCTCAAGGAACGGTCGTCAAACCTACCCACGTATCTCCCGCCGGGCTTGATGACGATGGCTCCGCGGCTGCGGGTTTCCTCCTCGGCCTGAGCCATGCTTTGCCTGGCTTTCTGGTAGGAGTCGTCCGTGGCGCATACCGTGATTTTGTCCTGGATCCCTCCCAGGCAGTCCAGCTGTATGCTCCCTTCACTGGACAGAGAGCAAAGCTGTCAGACACCGCAAACGCCAGCGACTACACCACCTCCTCAGCACAAACGTGTCGCGAAGGCTCATTTACAGCCTAGGCGATCGGGTGGGCGTCCACAAAGTTCAACACCTGTAGAGAGGTTTCTTACAAGCGGCTCATCCACCTTGAAAGCCCGCCAGCTGCCTTTGAGCTGTTTGCTCTGAGCCTGGCAGCACTGGGAGTCAAAGCATCTGATCACAGTCAGGGCAACATATAGTCGCAATATAGACGAGTTGGCAGGTTTTTTTTTGAACTAGTCGGAAGTTAGTTATGTAGAATTTAGCTGGTTTAGGATCAGGTCCAGTATCTTTGAGCTAAATAACTACATTTGAGTGCAAAAAAAGTCACAGAATTGGCCTAACACTGACAGTAATTGTTGTGAAATGTTTTGTTGAAGCTGTTGAAGTTGTAGTGGCGGCGCTATTGAGAAATTTAGAAAACTTGACAGAGAAGGTTTCTTGTGTTGTGTGAATGATATTAAGAATGACTAGAATAATTTTTCATATTCATTATAGTCAACAAATCCAAAAAAAAAAAAAAAAAAAGGTGTGTAGATAACTAAAAATTGTGAAAAGCACAAATGGTTCATCAGGATTATATATATATTATGATCTTGATGATCCATCTGTACTTTTAGCTTAATAAAAAAAAAATAATAATAATAAAAAAAAAAAAAAAAAAAAAAAAAAAGAGAAGAATAAATGGTTTTGGGTCACATTCAGCAGTGTTCAACTAAAATGTATTTATTTAAAATATTTATATTTTTAAATTAATTTGTAAGCTATAAACTGTTTTAAAAATTATATATTATATTCTTTTATAAAAAAAATGCATATTGTTATTTATAAAATAAATTATAAATATAATTGCAACATTTCAAATATATGTGAAGTATTATACAATCTAAATACATAATTATCAATAAAATATACAATTTATTAAGATTATGAAAATCATTTATATCAATTTATAAATTAAATATAGTTATTTATAATTTTATTATCCAAGTATTATTTACATTTAAATAATATATAATAAAATATTAAGATTTGATTAAAGAGACTTATTTATATATTTATAAATTAGAAAAAATGTTTATAAAATAAATTACAAATTCAGCTCTGCAACACAGGAATAAATTATAATTTAATATATTTAAATAGATAATTGTTATTTTAATATGTAAGAATTTTTTTACAATACTACTGTTTTTACTATATACTACTTTACTGTATTTTTGATCCAATAAATGTAGCCTTGATAAAAACACAAATTTATTCATATAAAACAATTTTAAAAAAATATATAAAAATCCACTTTTAATATAGCCCTAAGAAATCCAGTTTATTTTTTATTTTTTTCAAAATTCAATTTTACTTGTTTGTATTTTTTTCAGTTTCATCTCTTTCTGATTTTGCTTCTTTTTTTCCAAGTTTTAATTTTTCTAGACTTTGTTTTAATGGTTTAATTAAATTTACGTCAAAAACCATAAGTCAAAAACCATGTCTAATTAAATAAAATCAGGAAACTTACACAATTTAACAGCAATTTATTAATTTTTTAACAAACATTGTTTAACAAAAATTTAAGTTTAAGGCCCTTGTGTTATTTTACCAAATTCTGTGATCTGCATTATTTTCTGGATTCCATTTAATGGTTTAATCTTATCAAATTCATCTTTAATTAACTGATTTTGTAAAAAAAAAAAAAAATATATAATAATAATAAATAAGTAATTGTAGATATCATTGAAATATATATATATATATATATATATATATATATATATATATATATATATATATATATATAACCATTTTATTTTTTATTTTAATTATGTTCAGAAATATTGTGTTGTGTATATACATTTTTATATAATAGTAAATAATTTTCTCATTTCTTCTGAGAACAACTATCATCATATCATATACAAACAGAAACTTAAAGGTCACAGCAACCATCAAAATAAAAGTTCAGTTTAACTTGAAGAAACTGTGACAGAAATAATTACTCTATGTAATGATAGTACTCCTACTAATTATAAATTTACTATTAAAACATTATTTTTAAGGAATATTTACCAGAATTTAAAAATGTTAAAATGTAACGAAAATGGAATCCAAAACAATTATAGAAAACATGGAATCTGGTAGAAAACTAAAATTTATTTTATAAGGCCTTTAAAAAAAAAAAACCAAAAAACAAAAAAAAAAAAGTCACATTTAATAAATTGATGTTAAATTGTGTAAGTTTCATGATTTCAATTAGACATGTTTTTTGAAACAGTCTAGAAAATTAAAACAGTGATCCACCATTCACCATCTTCATAATCATAATACAAAGATCTCCAACGAAAGCACTTAACCCAGACTGTCCCTATAATAAGTGTACTTTCATTAGGTGTAAGCGTCAGCTAAATGACAAATTAGCAAATTATGAGGCGCAACAGGCTGAAGATGGTGAAAAGGACGACTAATTATATAAACATTAACACAGATCTACAACAAAAGACCAATTCAACAACAAAAAAAAGCACTAATTATGTAACATTTTTCAGCTTTGACATCATAACGTTTCAAAACTGGTGTCTTTCATCTATGATGTTGAATAAAGAGATAAAACAGTGTAATCCTCCTTTCATGAGAGTTAAAGAGACTGAACTTCAGCTGACCCTTTGGTCTTATTGCGAACATTTGAGGACATTAACAGCAAGTCTGCGTTTGGATTCCTTGTTTCTTCCTCATTTGGTTGGACAATTGGCCAAATTCAATTTATTCTCTCTGTTCTGGTGTTCGTCCAGCGCGGAACAGTAGCGGGAACGGAGAAAGGAACAGATGGCGCTCGTAATGATGCCATGGATGCAATCACAAAGAGTTTTTGAACGTTTAAACATCAGATCAACTGTTTTCATGGCAACATTTTCTTCGCAAAGACAAACAAACTTGTAGAGAAATGGTTACAGTGCCTTGAGACGCTCATGAATCTGTCTGAATAAATCATGGGCTTTTTTATTTTCCTTCTTACCTTGTAATATACTGCTGAATGCAGTCGAAGCTGCCCTGGGGATTGTCCTTCCCCACGTTGGACAGGTAGAACGTAAACGTTCGCAGCTCATTTGGATTCTCTGACTGCGGTATTGAGATTTTCTGTTGACACAGAACAGAGGAACAGCCAATATAAGCATCGAGACAGACAAGACAGGATCGCCTGTTAAAAGCAGCTGCTGAGTACAGAATGGATTATACAGATGTACTTGTGTTTTTTTAGTATAAGGATAAAAAAAAAAAATACAAATTAAATAAATAAACATATATAAAAACACAATATATATTTAATAAAAAAAATTCTAAATGTGAATATAAAAATTAAAATATAATAGGAAAAAATACAAACACAAAATATTAAAAATATAAAATGTATATTAAAAATAAAATATGAATGAATAAAACGCATAAAATAAATCTCAATAAATAAATTAATAAATCAAATCCAAATATAAGTCAAAATAAATGAATAAGCTAAAATATATAAAATCAAAACAAATATTTAAAATAAATATATTTAAAATGTAATCAAGACAAAACAAATAAAAACTAAAATGTATAAATAAAACACATTTATATATTTTAGATATTTATTGTTATATATTTTTTATTCATATTTTGATTTTTAGATTTTATGTATATGTATAATAAATGAATAATAAATCTAAAAATATTAATTAAATACAAACTATTACAAGAAAAATCTAAATATGAATATTATATAGATACAAATAAAAATATATAAATTAATAAATTCAAATTAAAATGAATGAAAAATATAAATATAAAATAATTTGAATTTATTAATTTATATATTTTATTTTTATCTATATAATATTCATATTTAGATTTTTTTGTAATATTTTGCATTTAATATTTTATTTATATTTATATATAAATAAAATATTAATTAAAATATTAATATTTATTTTAGATTTTATATATAAAATCTAAAATAAATATGAAAAATGTAGATAAATCAAAATAGAAACAAAAAGTAAAAATATATACTTAGAAATCTAAATTAATAAATACAATTACAAATGAATGGATACCAAGTTTATAAAAGTAGAACAAATATCTAAAATATACGAGTAAATATATACAAATATAACCAAATCTAATCAAATAAATAAAATAAAAATATGCATTCATTACATAAAATCTACAATGTGTCAAAATTAATAAAGAAAATAAAAGCTAAAATATATAAATCATTAAATCTAAAATATACATGTAAAATATACAATTATATACACACACATACATACATATATACATTATATTATATATAATTTATCATATACATATATATAAAAATGTATAAAAAAAAAAATTATAAAAATATATAATATATATTTTACTATTTAATATAAAAATTTAAATAAACATGAAAATATACATTAAAAAAAAATTATATATATATATATATATATATATATATTAGTATTATAAAACAAACAAAATATAAGGAATGAAATAAATACATTTACTAAAATTAATGAAGTATGTAGCTTCAGTTGATATTAGGCTCTTCATCTAAATTCAATGTGTAACAAATCTCCTGAAGAAACAGCTTTACCAGCTGGTTATAGATCACGGTATGCTACGTGTCATCCTGACCGAACTACAAACGCATAATGTTAAAGAGTTGCACTTAACCTCTTTTAAGACAATTGAGGTTTGCGGCCCTCGAGGGCCTTCTATAATCTCCTTAATGTGCAACCATACGGAGCAACCTCCGGCTCCCGCAGCCGCCGCACAGGTGTTTCAGCAGCACACCTGAGAAGGCAGCAAACAAACGCGACTCAGGCACTGCGTCGCGAGCCAAATTATAGCCATCAACTAAGCGGCGGTGGCGGCAGCGGCAGCAGCAGCAGCTGTCACACACACACTGGGCTGAAAAGCACGGCCGATAATTTGCAGCACTTTCCCGAGACTCGCTTTGCGTGAGTGGCAACTCTGTCAGCCTTGTTAAATAAATTAAAAAATATAGAATATTCACTGCACGCCAAGCAGGAACAAGAGAACTGTGAACTCACATAGATGTGTGAGACATTATGCAAGCAGCAGCAAATCCCCCTAAACTCATAAACAGCTAAAACATACTTTTAATATAGCAGGAGAAAAACAATTACGATGATGATGATGACTATAATGATGAATATGATTAAATGATGATAATAATAAAACAAATTTTAGTGTATTTATTAGATACAATTATCTTAGTATTATGTACAATTAATTTATTAATTTTAAATCATTTATTCATTTCACATTTACATTCACATTTTAAATAGACTTACACAAATAATGTTATATTTTATAATTAATAATGAATTATTATCTAATAACCTAAAAATAAAAATGTACATAATTATATACTAGAATAATAATAAAATTGTATATAAATATAACATTTAAGTATTACATACAATATTTCTTCTTCTTCTTCTTCTTCTTCTTCTTATTATTATTATTATTATAATAATGGTCAGTTAGCAAAATTATTTTAAAATAATTTAAAAATGGTCATGCATTTAAAAATGTACATAATTATACACTAGAATAACAATAAAATTGTATATAAATATAACATTTAAGTATTACATAAAATATTTATTATTATTATTATTATTATTACTACTATTACTATTACTATTACTACTACTACTACATAGTTATCAGTTATCAATAAATCAAATTGAATTTGATAATTTACCTTATACATGATTTAAATTAACTTATACAAACATTTATTATTAATTCTCAGTTAAATTAAAAAATTAAAATAAACTAATGCATTTGAAAAATTTACATTATACACAAACAATAAAATTTTATATAAATATAAAAACATTAAGCATTACATAGAATATTATAATTACATAAGAGCAGTTATCAATAAATTAAATTGAATTTATTAATAATTTACATGTTACATAAAATAACATACAAATAATAATAATAAAAATAATTAAAATATGTAAAGCCTATTACATAAGATATTATTATTATTATTATTATTATTATTATTATTTAAAAGTATCAGTTATCATGGAATTTAAAATAAATTCATATATTATTAAATTCTATATATATTTTTATTATAGTTTTAATCAACACAATTAAAAAAATAAAATATATAAATCAAACTGAATGAATAATGAAACTAATGAACTAATGAAAGACTAATATAAATCAATATCTAAAATATATAAATGTCAAAGTAAAACAATATAAATTTTAAATACAAAATGTTTAAAAAAAAAATCAAAATATGAATGAAAAAAAATAAAAGTTAAAATACAAATATAAATTCATAAAAGACAAAATCAAAAAGAGTGAACAAATGTTAAATCAAAACATAAAAATTATATATAAATTAATAAATACATCTAAATATAAATCAAATCAAATATAAATATTGTTAAACTATGCATAAATTACATACATAAAAATCTAAAATATATATGTAAATCAAAATGAATAAATAGCAAAATGAATAAATAAAACAAATATGAATCAATAAATATCTAATATATATATATATATATAAACAAAAATGTGAAATCTACAAAATCTAAATATGAATAAAATATACACCCTAAAAACTAAAATAAAATACATGAAAATATAAAATAAGACTTTCAATTGTCCAAACAATAACAACCAACAACAGCAACAATAATGATTTAAATTAAATTGTTTTAAAAGTAACTACTATTTTTTGTTAAAAAAAATTATAATAATAAATTATATTTATCTAATATAAAATATATTATATTATATAAAATTTTATAAAGAAAAAAATATTAATAATAATAATAATAATAATAATAATAATAAATAATCATCATCTCACATATACACAAACATACATATACATTAAAAAAAATGCTGCTAATTCCATGTAATTCCATTCCATGTGTGTCTCAGTGAGCTGGCATTAGAGACAGAGGTGCGTAAGGCCATGTTTGAGACAGTGTTTGAGGGGCCCAGTTGAAGCGCTTGAGGATCCCCGCAGAGCCCCAGTGAACAGTAGCGGGACACGCTGTGCCGTCTCTCACACGCACGCACGAACGCCACTGACGTCCGCGAGCTCCGGCTCTGTTTACCCAAGGCTCCTCACACGTGTGTGGCCTGCAGGTGGCCGCCTATAAATAACAGGCAGTGTCCGAGGCTCACACCGGCAGCCCGAGGGCTCCCTCAACTCAACGCTTCAGTTGGCTGGCTCGCACAACACTTCACACTCTCCTACATGAGACGCTCAACAAGCTCTATACGCTCTGCCACTTACGATCGCTCTGTGCTGTCGCAATAAAAGCTGTTGATTTATATTAGCAGTTGCGCCTTTGATTTTGTTGTTTCATTACATGGCTTGGCTGAAAACGTTGCAGTTTAATACACCATTTAAATGGCAATTCATCGTTTCTTCATTCAAAAAGTGTGAGTCGGCTTCTAACTTGAGTGTTTAGATGTCTGCGCTGTCACTGAGACAGAGACAGAGAGAGAGAAAAAAAAAAAAACCACAAAAGAGAGGAAACGCTCTTGAAGGAAGAGCCTGCGTCACAGGCCAAAAAACATGACGCACTTCAACGTATGAAATCCAGTGTGATTAACAGTCAGCGTGCAGTGCATTACAGAGGACAGAACGACTGCCTCAGTCCACTTGGGGAACAAACTGTGATTTGAGATGAGACCAAAACATAAAAAAATAATAATAATTAATAAAATAAACTCACAGGCTTCAGATATTCTCACCCATACAGATAAACTTAATTTCACCTTAAAGGAATGTAACTGCTAATTGATAAATGGTTAATGCTAACATTTTTATAATATTATTAGTTTAAAAAAGTCTGTTTTATTATGAAAAATGCATTAAATTGTAAACAACCATCCAAAATAAAAAAATAAAACATTCTCTTATGTTTACCAAAGCTGCATTTATTTGATTAAAAATGCAGTAAAGTAATATCTTGAAATATTACTAGAATTTGATTTCGTTTTAAAGAACTACATAGATTTTCATACTTTATTATATTTACAATTTTTTTTTTATTAAAATGTACACTACTGTTTGAAAATTTAGGATCAGTACATTTTTTTGTTTTGTTTTTTTTGTTTGTTCACCAAGGCTGCATTTATTTCATTAAAAATTAAATGTAAAACAAACAAAAAAAAAAAATTAAAAAGTAATTTGTGAAATATTATAATTTAATTTACTTCTTAATTAAAAGAAAAACAGATTTTTAGAAGTTAAACTTATTAAATTTACTAATCAGTTTTGTTTTTGATTGTTTTTTATTTCCTTTATTAAATACACATTCCTGTTTGGGTCAGTTATGTTATTATTTTTATTATTATTATTATTTTTTTAAGTTTTTAAAAATTCACCTTCAAGGCTGCGTTTAGTGATTGAAAATGCAGTAGTAAAAAAAAATAATATTGTGAAATATTACTGCAAATTTATTTACTTTTAATTAAAAGAATTAAAGACTTTTAGAAATTAAACTTAATTTACAAACTTTTTTTTTTTTTTTAATTTTTGAATTACTTTATTAAAGATACACTACTGTTTGAAAATAGGGGGCAAGTATTTATTTATTTATTTATTTATTTTTTAGAGTCTCTTATGTTCACCAAGGCTGCATTTATTTGATTTAAATGTAGAAAACAGAGCGATATTGTAAAATATTAAAAATATTAATATTTTATTAAAACAGTTATATTGTGATATATTATTAAAACATTTAATTAAAAGAATTACATAGATTTTATTAAAAATCTACTATTAAATTTAAGCTACTGTTCAAAAATTTGGGGTTTAGCAATTTTTTAAAAATGTTTAAGTCTGTTATGTTCACCAAGGCTGCATTTATTTGATTTTTAAAAAAAAGCAGTAAAATAGAAGTATTGTGAAATATTACAATTTTGTTTACTTTTAATTGAATTAAATTTAATTTATTATTAGATTTACACTACTGTTTAAAAAAAAAAATTGGGGTCAGTAAATGTATTTATTTATTTATTGTTTTAAAGTTTACGTATGTTCAGCCTCTATTTATTTGATTAAAATGCAGTAAAAACAAATATTGTGAAATATTACTTTGTTAAACGTTTAATTCAATTCAATTTTAATTCCTAATCGTTTCATTACTTTCATTAAATTTACACTACTGTTAAAAAACACTTGGGGTCAGTAATTTTCTAAAAATGTTTTTAAGTCTCTTATGTTCACCAAGGCTGCATTTATGTGATTAAAAAGGCAGTAAAAACAGTAATAATGTGAAATATTATTAACATTTTATTTGCTTAAAGTTTTAATTCTTAACTTTTTAAATTTAAAATCCAGTAACAACAGTCATTTGTGAAATATTGCTGCAAATTAAAAATAACTACTTTGTATTCTAATACATTTTAAAATGTAATTTATTTCTGTAAAGCCAAGCTGTATTTTCAGCATCATTACTCCAGTCTTCAGTGTCACATGATTTTAATATGCTGATTTCCCGCGCAAGAAACATTTATCATCAATGTTGAAAACAGTTGTGCTGCTTAATATCATTGTGAACATTTTTTAGGAATCATTTTTTTTGAATCAATACAAAGTTGAAAAATTCAAGTTATTTTTTAAAAATTAAATTTCTTTAAAAAAAAAATAAATAAATCAAATCTGCTAAAAATGCACGATCCTGTTTACAAACCAGTTCATCACTATCAGTGTAAGAGTGACTTCACTGGAGCTTCCTCTGGTCCACAGTAAGAACAAAAAGTGAACCTCTGCTCCTGACAGGATGCTGCTCATCCCTGGAGAAGACCTTCGTCTTCCTCATTCAGAAAGACCCGGCCGTCCACGTAACGCTCGTGGATGCACCTGCCCTTTGGACAAAGGTCAAATGTTGCAGCTGTGCAAATTTCAAGCCAGTCGATTGGTTAGGACTGTGGCGCTGACGTGCCTGCAGGACAAACGCATGTTGTGTTGAGTGTCTCTGCAGACTTTCTGGCTAGCTGCAGCCAAAAAAAGCAAGGTTTCAAGGTTTCTCCTGCTGTCTGTCTGAACATAATATGCCACAAAAGCTCTGATACAGCTATGGCGAAATACAGCTTTAATCCAGCAAGCAAACAGGCCGTCTTATCTCCCACGTGACGCAGTGAACCGTGGCGGAGTGTGAACGTGCAGTTCCTGATGAGTCAGAGTAAATACACCAGCATAGTGAATCCTACTGATGAAACGCTTCAAGTATACACAAAGATTCGGTTTGGCTGAACCACTGCACGTCCCACTCTGGACAATTCAGAAGAGTAAGCATCTGACATCGAATAAAATACTACCATGGTATTGTGATACAGGGATCATTAAGCACCACAGTATATATTGAAGTGCACTGTACTTTCTGGCAGAAAAATTACGGACAACACAGACGAGCTGATAATGATTTCACCGTTATGGTCAATAACGGATATATGGCAATTATTTATAGAATTTTTTATATTATTTTGTCTAAAATAAAAATAAAAATCACTAAACGTAAGTTAAAAGGAAATTTCTACTTTTATTTAAAAAAAAAAAAAAAAAAAAGATTTATTTAAATTGTGCATAAATGTAACTTAATTATTCAGATAGAATATTATTCAATTGATAAAATACATTTATAAAAATTCATAATAATAATAATAACAACAATAACAATAACAACAACAACAACAACAACAATTAATATTAATAAGCCCATCATTTTTTCATGATAATTAAAATTCTGGATTGATTATTATGCTAAATTAAAAAAGAAAGAAAGAAAGAAAGAAAGAAAGAAAGAAAGAAAGAAAAAGCTATATTCTTATTATTCTTATTATTGTTTCACAATAATTGTATTATTATGATTGCTATTATTATTATTATTATTATTATTATTATTATTATTGTGAAAGATTGTTATGCTAAATTAAAATAAATTAAATTACAAAAAAATATTATTGTTGTTTCACAATTATTATTATTATTACTATTATTATTATTATTATTATTATTATTATTATTATTATTTCAACATACTTTACTAATATATTGAGTATATTATGCTAAATAAATATAAAGTAAAATTATTATTTTGTTATTATTTATGTTTTATTATTTTGACTGGTAACTGATACTTTACTGATATATTATGCATTTATTATGTTAAATAAATTCAAATTTTATTATTATTATTATTATTATTTCAACATACTTTACCAATATAGAGAATATTATGCTAAATAAAAATAAAGTAAAATTATTGTTATTTTGTTATTATTTTGATTGATAACTGATACTTTACTAATATATTATGCATTTATTATATTAAATAAATTAAAATTACAAAACTAAAAATTGTTGTTGCTGCAGTAGTCATTTCACAATTGTTTCTAATTATTTTTATAATATTGGTTGATAACTGATACATTACAGCCATTTTGCATACATTATCCTAAATAAGTTACAAATTACAAAAAATGATGAATTTATTGTTTCACAATAACGTATATTTATTATTATTATTATTATTATTATTAGTCATTATTACAAAACTAAAAGTATTATAATATTACGGTTTCACAATAATATAATTATTATTATTATTATTATTATTATATTTGCTGATAACTGATACATTACCGATATATTATGCATATTATGCTAAATAGTTAAAAATGTGTAATATATATTTTAATAATAATAATAATAATAATAATAATAATAATAATAATAATGAGAATTATGTAAAGGAGTAGCCTGTGAATTCAGCCCAACTTCTCTGTTTATGTTCTACTGAAGGAGGAAACGTTGTTTCGAAAGACATGAGTTGAGTAAATGACAGATCATTAGTCATTTTTCTAACTGAAAGTATTGGAAACGTCCACCTAAAGTCACCTCTCCGAATCAGACAAGGTGGTGGTTTTGTTTGGATGCCCGTAACAATCGCAGTCATGTTTCTGCATGTTTACATAAGAGGTGCACGCAGGAGAAGTTTAAATGGCTGCGAGGCAGACAAACCACATTCTTCAGCGTGAGATGCAGATAACAACAGCATGAACATTTATTAGGCTGTTCACTGTCAGATCTGGGTTGAGCTAGAGTGCTTGAAAAACCAAAACTAGACGCACAAACATGCATGTGGGTTCTGATTTCAGCAGAGGCGGAAACACGCCAGTGCAGGGCATTTGTTCAGAGCTACAGACTACGTTCTTCAGACACTTCCTGTCTTATACGTCCAAGAAAGAGACACAAAGTGGAGACATAAAACACCCTGGAGATCCATACTAATGACTCGATGCTGATTTTGCAAGCGTGAGCAGAGGATATTGTGGTTACTGCGATGGATGGCTGTGTTGCAGGAAGCCATCACAAGTCTTTCGCATTATCTACACAACCAGGATACTTTACAAGAACTGGGGAGAGTCCCAGGTTGACGCAAGGTCTGTGGCTCCATGACGAGCGATATTTCAAGTGGTTTACGGCTACAAACAAACCGTTTAAAATAAAATCGCATACTCACCCCTTGGTTTCCTGTGAATCCTATTAGTGGTTTAGCAGTCAGACCCTGCAAAAAGAGACAAGACAAACAAATCAAGCAGAAATTAAAGTCAACACTAAATGACATTAGCATCCATATTTATAAAAATATTAAGTGACTTATGCGTTATATATATGCAATTAAAATTATGATATGTAAACATTAGCTCTTATGTAACGTTACATTTAAAATTAATGTAACAATTAATTAAAATATTAATGTTATATAAAATATAAATTAACGTTACATAAAATGTTATATAACAATGGTACGTATGACGCAGTTTTAAAAATTGACAATTAATATATAACAAAAATGCTACATATGTAATTAAACTTACTGTTTATATCAATTAATTTTTATATCACAGCGAGAGTAATTGAATTTAAATATTACTGTATATATTAATATTTATTATACAATGTTTTATATAACTAAAATGATGATATACACAATTCATATGTAACAAAAATTACTGTTTTATTACTGTTTATATATTCAATTAAAATATTTTATAAATTACATATTGTAAATAATGTAATTACAATATAACTACTTTAATGTAAAAATGTAACGTAAAATGACTGCATATCACAAAAAAAAAAAATTTAAATACCATTTTTTTAATTCACTAATTTTAATTGCAGTATATATCAATTACATATTTTTTTAAAAGTACTGTTATCATTCATTTATTATGCAATATTTGATATATAAATGGATTTAAAATTGCACTTATGAAATTTTTGTAACCACATTATATTTTCAGTTACATTAACTGGTTAATTTTATATTGTTTATAAAAATATTAAATGTATATAAAATATAAAAGTTCATATTACCAAGTACAGTTTAAAAAAAAAAAAAAAAAAAAAAAAGGGGCATTACCGATAATGATAGTCAACCAAATATTACAAATATAAGCAAAATATTAAATTTCTGTTTTTTTATTAAATGAAAAACTACAAACTAAATTGTTTCACAATAATAACACATTATCATTATTATTATTATTATTACAACAATATCAGCTGATAATCGACATGTTACTGATATATATCAGTACTTTATTGTTTTATTATTTTATATATCAGTACTTTGTTTTATTTAAATTAGGCAAAATAGCATACTTTGTAATGTAATTAAAATTGCAGTATACAAATTACACTCATTAATTTTATGTAATATTTGATATGTAAAAGGACTTAAAATTGCACTTTTATGAAATTGCATTTTCGTAACAGCACTACATTTTCAATTACATTAACTGATTAATTTTATATTTCTACATAATATGCATTTTCATATCATCCTCACTTTATAAGTACTGTAAAATAAAAAATTACAATTCTGAAGACATCAAGCACGCTCTTCAAGCAGAAATGATGAAACGAGGAACCATAACCCGATTTATGTTTTATGCATTTCAAGTTAACAAGCATTGGCATTTCCATTAGTCAAAGCAGTTTAAATTTACAAGATGCTCTCAGATACTTCAAGAACAAATCAAACACCAATAAACACACAAACGCTGTTTGATCAACATTAGAAAAGCAGAAGAAAACTCCACCAAGTGCAGCACAATACACCCCCGAAACCACGTCTGCTATTTCACATGTCAAACACGGGACGTACAAGTGCAATAAGAGGATGCTTTACAAGTAATTCCCTGCTTGAGCCATGTGGTCTGTTTCCCAATATAAAGAGCTTTAGATCAGGCAAGAGCAGCTTCAGCAGGAACTCGAAAGACTGGAGCATGTGCCAAGAAAACGAAACAACAACACCACAACAATGAAGTCAACAAATCAAACCTGTGGCACTCAGCAAAGGCTAGTCCTCTATGACATTTATAGACAGTAATTACGTACGGGAGTGAACTACGTCGGCTGCACGGCCTTGAGTAGCGCAGACTACTTGAATATGAAAGGTTCAACTCTGGCCATCCTTGTCTAAAGCAATCACACCACCTACGACCCACTTCATACTAAATAACGCACAAGTATTCATCGACATCAAAGCAATTTCGGTCAACACGGGGCTTCGGGATCAATCCGAGCGCGAGCTGCTTATTACATTACTGTCGGGCCGGAAAAGGCTGATTGTTCTTCTTCACTCAATCAGCCAATCAAACGGCTGAATCTCAAACAAGGTGCTTTGCCGCTTATTAGCGAGGCAGATGAGCTGAAAAACCGTCTGGCTGAATGATTCAGAATGAATTTCAAAAGAAAAAAGATAAAAAAACCTAGAGTCTGAGAAGTTCTGGTCTGGTTAGTCGCAGAGGACTCGTTTCTTGGAAGGAAGTGTTTCTCAAACCGCTGAGTGTAAACAAAACGTGTCGCACTTCCTTCCTCAGACAATGGCGTTGAGGGGAAAAAAAAGGGAAACTGCATAGAAAAGCGGAAGATTGTACCAGCTGGGAGGATTGGAGGTGTTTTGGAGTGACAGTAAACATTTTAAAGATGTCGTTGAGTTGCGTTTACTAACGCTAGCGTTGGCAGTACTCATAATTAGGGTTTGGGGTTTGTTTAAAGCGACAGTTCACCTAAAAAACGAAAATTCTGTCAATGGTTACTCACTCTCATGTCATTCATCTTCAGACACAAATTAAGATATTTTTGCTGAAATCTCAGGGCTTTCAGACTATGCGAAGAGAGGAAATGATTGAATAAAATCAGTATTTTTGGTTTTCTTTGCGCACAAAAGGTGTTACTGTAGCTTTGTAAAATTACAGTTGAACCACTGATGTCACATGGACTATTTTAACAATGTTCTTACATGAGGGTGAGAAATTAATGACAGAATTTTCATTTTTGCATTAATTAAGGTTACCAAAGCATTTGCGGGAGAAAAACAGCGATTGATGTATAGTTGATAGCCATTTTCGAAGCTTTCAATGTACTCCCATTATAAAACAAATGTATTAGGTACATTATAAGTAAGGTTGTTAAAAACTAACCAAAATCTCTGCACAGGACAGACTTGGTGTTGTTTCCAAACAAGAGGAAACACATCCAGTACTGACACTGGCTATCAACCAAAATGGCTTGAAAAATATCAGCATATAGGCAAAAATCCAATATCGTGCATCACTACAAAAAAAAAAAAAAAAAAAAAACGTTTTTTTTTAACAACCCACTGGATCAGTTTATTGGGTTACTTTTACCCAGGTGCTGGGTTATTTTTTTTAATTTTTTTTTTAACCCAAATGCTAGGTTCAACTTGTTGGGTCATTTTATGGGGTTATTTTTAACATTTTCAACCCCGGTGTTGGGTAGTTTTTCCTGTAACTCAGCTGCTGGGTCATTTAACACTGGGTTTTTTTAAACCCAAATGATGGGTACAAACCCATTGGGTCATTTTACTGGGTTATTTTTATATTTTTAACCCAGGTGCTGGGTAGTTTTACAGTGGTGGGTCCATTTAACTGGGTTATTTTTTTTAAAACCCAAATGCTGGGTACAAGCCATTGGGTCATTTTATTTTATTTTAACCGAGGTGCAGGAGTTTTGTAACTCAGCTGCTGGTCATTAGCGCTGGGTTATTTTTTTAACCCAAATGCTGGGTACAAGGGTCATTTTACTGTTATTTTTAACATTTTCAACCCCGTTGTTGTAGTTTCCTGTAACTCAGCTGGGGTCATTTTTTTTTAAAACCCAAATGATGGGTACAAACCCATTGGGTCATTTTATTGGGTTATTTTAACCGAGGTGCAGAGAAGTTTTGTAACTCAGCTGGCGTAACGCTGGGTTATTTTTTAAAAATGTGGGTACAATATTTTAGGTTATTTTTAACATTTTCAACCCCGTGTTGGGTAGTTTTCCTGTAACTCAGCTGTGGGTCATTTTTTTTAAAACCAAATGATGGGTACAACCCATTGGGTCATTTATTGGGTTATTTTAACCGAGGTGCAGAGAAGTTTTTGTAACTCAGCTGCTGGGTCGTAACGCTGGGTTATTTTTTTTTTAACCCAAATGCTGGGTACAAGCCATTGGGTCATTTTACTGGGTTATTTTTAACATTTTCAACCCCGGTGTTGGGTAGTTTTCCCACTCAGCTGCTGGGTCATTTTTTTAAAACCCAAATGATGGGTACAACCCATTGGGTCATTTTATTGCTATTTTAACCGAGGTGCAGAGAGTTTTTAACTCAGCTGCTGGGTCATGTAACGCTGGTTATTTTTTTTAACCCAAATGCTGGGTACAAGCCATTGGGTCATTTTACTGGGTTATTTTAACATTTTCAACCCCGTTGTAGTTTTCCTGTAACTCAGCTGATTTTTTAAAACCCAAATGATGGGTACAACCCATTGGTCATTTTATTGGGTTATTTTAACCGCAGAAGTTTTGTAACTCAGCTGCTGGGTCATGTAACGCCATTATTTTTTTAACCCAAATGCTGGGTACAAGCCATTGGTCAGGTTATTTTAACATTTTCAACCCCTGTTGCCTGTAACTCAATATGGGTTATTTTTTAACCCAAATGCCCATTGGGTCATTTTATTGGTTATTTTAATATTTTTAACCCAGGTGCAAGAACTTTATTTTTAATATTTTTAACCCAGGTGCTGGGTAGTTTTCCTGTAACTCAGCGGCTGGGTCATTTAACACTGGGTTATTTTTTTTTAAACCCGAATGATGGGTACACCCCATTGGGTCATTTTATTGGGTTATTTTTAATATTTTTTAACCCAGGTGCGGAGAAGTTTTTCTGTAACTCAGCTGCTGAGTCATTTAACGCTAGGTTATTTATTTTTTTTTTTTAAATCCAAATGCTGGGTACAACCCATTCGGTCATTTTATTGGGTTATTTTTTAATTATTATTTTAATAATTACAATTATTTTTTACTCAGCTGCTGGGTAATTTTTAACTCTGGGTTATTTTTTTCTACCCAACTGCTGGGTTAAGCCCGTCTCTGACGAAACAACCCAGCTGCTGAGTTACAGGCAGTCAGAGCGTGGCCTTTTTAAATCCTCTACAGGAGAGAGCGGTTCTCAGCGCCGCCAATTTGGTGCACTTCTTTAGTGAAATAAAGGTTAGTATACATTTTATTTAATTTATAACGTCTTTACTGTGCTGTAAATTGTATTATTTTACGCAACACAACATAAGGACGAGATGTCAGTCGCAGTTGTTTCGCAGGATGGAAACACCTTTTGGCTTGCATAAAATAAATGGATTTTATTCATTATTGTACCGACTTTAATTTAGTTTGATATTAACATACGTTCTCTAATGTCAGTACTGTTCGTTTAAAGGCAGGTTTTGGAGTCGGTCACGGCATCTTTCAGCTACGAGTGAAACGCAAGGCCGTGGTCTGATGTTCGCAGTTACCCCGCCAAACAGCAGCCCTTCACCGGCTCAGATTTCAGCAACACACTGGCACGAGGATTAGTGCTATATCTGTAAAAATCGATTACAGAGAACGGTTGAACACTAAAATTAAAATGCTACTTTAAGTCTTAAATGCTTGTTAAACCGGTTTAAATGTATGTATTTTTGCAAACTATGCCATATTCACCCAAATAAATTCAATTTGTGTTCTTGCTAAATAATAAATGTTCATCTTTAGATTATTGCTGTTGCCTTTCTAATTCTGTCCATTTTAAACCAGCAATATAATTATTTTTAAACAATAGTTGACTTAAATAAAATAACCCAGCTTGTGATCTGCCATATATTTACCCAGCGCTGGGTTGCCAAATAACCCAAGTTGGGTTGTTTTTAACCCAGCATTTTTTTAGTGTACTATTGTGCGTTTCTAGCTTCCACAACAGCTAAAAAGGTCATCTTAAATCAGATCATGAATATTTAACATAGAATAACACTGTTTGTTCAATTTAGCAAGACTTTTACCCTTTTAATCCAGCGAGAACATATAAAAGTCAACATGACGATCTAGACTACAGTCCAAAGAAAAAGCAAGAGAAGCAAAACTGGTCACAATCTCATCCCATCCAAGCTGAAATTGAGAGATTACAGTAGCATGTTATCATGGTTCATTTCAAATTGTACAGATGCAGTGATGCACTGTGTTCAGTCCATGGGGTTCTGGCTCACATCAGGAAATGAATAAATCATCCTTTTGATTCCATCTGCGACTGAGATAGGCACACATAATGGAGACATTACACTGCAGGCGCAGGCTGTGTACATCAAAATCCAATGCTACGATAATTACGGGCATCTGTACATTCAGAGATATTAGCTTAATGTATATTCTATACACACAAAGCCCAGTCGTATAGGTTTATAATAACACGCCAATTTAGGTTCACATGAACGGCAACAAAAGATAATTAGGCTTGGTTGTGAAGGCTGAAGGATTTATTACTTCAGGGCCCAACAATAAGGATGATCCGATGGCCCGGAGCCAGCGTGAGTGTATTTCAGGTCAGCTGATAGCACTGCCAAAAATGAAATATGGCATCTATTCTGAACACAGTCCATTATAAACCGATCAGTAATGATTTCAGCAAGTGTTTATGAAGTGTAGAACAGCCAGAGTTGCACTGTAGCTGTAAAAATGAGCTAGTACTGTACTACACAATTTTTCATTTTTTTAGTCTAAATTAATCTATTGATATATATAATAATCTATATGATATACAATCTACTGATATATAATTTTTGATAGCTGAACTACTGAAAAAAATTCTTGTTCAACCAAAAATAAATTTAAGAGACAAACATGACAATCTACATCAGATCTCAATGCACGCTGTATAAATACAGGCATCACTCTGAGTCGGTCTCTCTCTACAGCCCTAAAAAGAGTGCAACCCTCAGCCTGTTCGTTTGAATGGGCTGCTGACATGTCACTATTCACTGGGACACGAGCCCAGAACGTTCCACAGAGCTAACCTTGGGACAGAGGATGGCTTCGGACCAACACTCACAGTCGGAACCCCAGCGGATCACACAACACAGATCTAGGCGGAGCACTGGCACTAATTTTGGACAACGCTAGATATGAACAGATATGGACATTCTGACCTCGACCAAAAGCTTATTTGTACGTAGGGCTGTTAAATCGATTAAATCGCATCCAAAACAAATGTTTGTGTTTACATAATGTGTGTGCACCGTGTATAGATTTATATATATTTATTGTGATTAATCACAATTAATCACGATTAATCGATCTGACAGCCCTATTTTTATGTTATGGCCCACAAATTATATGACCAATGCAATGCAATACAATATGAAATAGCTGGGTAGTAAGCAGGATATTTATGAATTATATTTTATCCTGCAAAATATTTGTTATTTTAGACTTTTATCCTCTGGATTTATAATAAGGAACATACAACCTATAATATAATATAATATAATATAATATAATATAATATACCATAATATACCATAATATAAGTTGTGCAGTAAATAGGATATTTAAAAATCAACCATTTTTTTTTACATATTTTTTTCTCTGATTTTAAGATACATTTGTTTTTTAATATTACAGTATATTTACAAAACAATGTCCTAAAAACTCAAACATTTTTGCATTCTTGCAAAGTTTTGTATATAGACAACATTGTCAAAATTATCCTGCTCACAAGGATCTGTTAAAAAAGAACAAAGAACAAAAAAAACACTACGGCTGTCAGACGATTAATCGCATACAAAAAAAGTTTGCGCTTGCCTAATATATATATATGTGTGTGTACTGTGTTTATTATTATATTATTTATTGTTACGCATATATAAATGCACACAAATTAATTGTATATATTTAAGAGATATGTTATTTATATGTTGTGTTTTATTTATAATATAAATTATATAAAAAGAATACATTTACTTGTAAATATTTCTTAAACATATACATGTATGTGTTTGTATTTATATATAAACTACATAATTATAATAAATACATATACTTGTTAATATTTCTTAAATATACATAATAATTACACAAGTACACACACATATTAGGCTAATTCAAACTTTTATTTTGTATGCGATTAATCACGATTAATCATTTGACAGCCCTAGTAAAGACACCAAACAATGCTGTATTCCTCATGCCAGGCCAATAGATGGCGATGTCACACTGTGAAGAAATGCTATGCGCTTGTGCACATAAAGCTATAGACTGAACATGTAATATGCATGTGTATGATGCCTCCATTTTCACAAATTTGCATTAAAATTTTTGTAGTTTACACAGAGATGATAGTGCTATTGTTTTCAAAAACGTCTTTTTCAACAATTTGCATTTTCAGGCCCCCAAAACACGTTGTGTAGATGAATGGCCAAAAAGCACAAAACGTTTTCTGTTTTTAGCTGACAACGTGTCGTATAAACACCTCTTTATTTAATCTAGAATTTTAGTACCTGTCGCCATCTCACTTAATGGCCAGAATAACAACAAAAACAAACAACAAAAGCCACTGCATAGCAAGCAAAATACTTAGAAATTATATTTTGTTATATTTGCCATCATTGGAAGCCCTGTTGCCACCATTATTCTCATAATTGTGATATAAACTCGCAAATGTGAGTTATAAAGTCCAATTCAGAGGAGAAAAAAAACCCCTGATATGTTCATAGAATTAAGAGTTTATATCTCACAATTCTGACTTAACTCAGTGTTATAAAGTCAGAATTCTGAGATATAAACACAATTCAGACTTTTTTTCTCCAAATTGCGATTTTATACCTACAATTTCTATAATATAATCTCGCAATTGCAAGAAAAAACTAAATGTTAAACAAATAAATAAATAAATGATTATAAAATAAAGTCACTTAGTTTTTTCTCACAATTGCAAGTTCACATCACGCAATTCTGATAAAAATCGTCAGAATAGTGAGATAAAAAGTCGAAATTACCTTTTTTTTTATTATTCAGTGGCAGAAACGGGAACATGATATATGCTGTTGATTTATTTTATTTACATTTATAATACAAATCATTAATTAATATAGAATTTTTAACATTATTGCCAAATCCCGTTTGGTCAAGTACAAACAAATTTAAGATGATGTGGAATTTCAAGCAGTTCTGCTCACAGGGATCTGAATGCTGTGAAAGTGTAAGGACTGCTGAATGAATCAAAAACTTGTTTGAGTATGAATTTGATTTCTTTTCAGATTTGAAATGAGAAAAACGTATAACCCTGAATCCGTAATATGCAACTCATACTACAATCAGGACTGAAATGGTTTAATAGCAATTTTAGGTTTAATATTAAAAAAAGCCAAAACTGTCAAAAAGGTCATAGTGAACCTCAACACAAAGTGCAACAGTCTCATGACAGCCTGACATTTCAGAGTCATATTTGGCACTAATTCTGGTTTACCAGCCCCTAGTTCCAGCACTGAAAAATGTAGTATCAGCATTCCTTAAATATCCATGACACAGTGCCTGACCTCCACGTGAATCCAGTCACTATCTAGTCCATCTACTGCAGTCAGGTTGAGCAACAAGAACTGTAATCAATGCTGTGATTAGTGTCTCATCAACACAGCCTCTAGCCCAAACAACTAATTGACTGGTTTGCTCTGAATTCATGTTATTAGAAATGTCACGGTCACATGTCACCATAAATACAGTGAAGTCTTGAGTCACGTTTTCAGGCTCTTAAAACCAGTGTTGGTGAAGCTCCAGTGAAAGAGCACCTTGCCAAACTACTAAGTTAGTTAGAAGTCACGTTTCCCTATGAAAAAGTAGATAATACTACAAAATGCTATAAAACATATTATCAGATCAAATAATTTCTTGTGCAAAAACAATCTTTACTAAGGTGAGCCAACCTAAAATTGACTTCAATAATACTTTGAAACAAAAATATTTAACTAGTGCTGTCAATCGATAAAAAAAAAAACAAACAAACAAAAAAAACGGATTAATCATATTTTTCTGAAATTAACTGCAATTAAGTGTGATTTTTCCCACCTGACATTAACATTTTTAAATATACGTTTATACAATAATTTCACATTCAATCTTCAAATAATGTAAAAAGACAAATAATAAACTACTGCCGTCAATCAATCAATCTAAAAAATTAACATTTTCCTGAAATTAATCGCGATTAATCCTAATAATAAAGGTTTTAAATATACTTTTATACTGCAATAATTTCACATTTAATGTTCAAATTAAATGTATTTACCTATTTTCCTGAAATTAATCACGTTTAATTTACCATTTATCTCACCTAACATTAAAATATTTTAAACATACTTTTATATTACAATAATTTCACATTCAATCTTCAAATAATGTAGAAACAAAAAATAAACTAGTGCTGTCAATCGATTAAAAAAAATAAATAAATAAAACAAAATTTAAAATCGCATTTATCTGAAATTAATCACAATTAATCCAACCTAACATTGAAGTTTTGAAATATACTTTAATATTGCAATAATTTCACATTCAATCTTCAAATTAGTGTAGAAACAAAAATAATAAACTAGTGTTGTCAAATCAATTAAAAAAAAAATTAATTGCACATTAGGAAATTAAATCGCGATTTATCCCACCTAACATTAAACTTTTAAAATATACTTTTATATTGCAATAATTTCATATTCAATCTTCAAATTATTGCAGAAACAACATAAGGGCAGTATATTTTTATGCTATCTATTATGGCTGCACAATTTTGAGGACCTTTTTTTTTCCTGATAAAAATCACAACTGTGACCAAAAGAAGAAAAAAAAAAAAAAAGTGATCTGACTGTATAATATCATCTTGTGCAAAAACCTTTATTAGGGTGTGTAAACTTCAACAGCTCACAAAACACTGAAACAACAGTACATTAAAAACGTAAAATAAGTAAAATGACAAAGTAATGAATTTTATGTAATTAATCAGCAAATCTGTGTTTGAACCACTTAATTATCAGAGCAAAGTGATTCACTAAAACAAATTAATTTAATGGAATGATTCAGATTTCCTAAAGCCACATGCTAGAAAAATTCTCAATACCGGAAAAGGAACATTTACGTAAAATTACTGAGATATTGTTACATTACTGTAAAATCAAGTTTGTTAGACGTTAAGTCACTATTTAAAGTTAATGCTTAAAAGGAGTTAACCTAAGCGACTCTTCCATTCAATAAAAGTGAATGGTGACTACAACCAACAAGCAATACTAAGCAAGTATGGAAAAGACCAGCTCAGACATTCTGCTAAACATCATCTTTAGTGTTCAACAAAAGAAATTAAGTTATACAGGCTTTAAACAACACAAGAGTGTTTATAAAAAAAAAAAATAAAAAAAATAATATCACTTTGTTTTAGGTGAACTATGCTTTATAAACTACTTTTGGACTTGTTTAAGCACCAGGCTTGGCACCAGTCAGATAAGGCTATCGCTCGAAACAACAAATCAATGGGAGTCACCTGTGGAACTGCAAAGTGGTACAAACTAAGAGCAAGGTGAAGACGCCGCTGTTCGTGCTTCCCCTCCAGTGCCACTCAAGCCATTACGTAAGTCGATAACCCCGGACACCAAACACAGGGGCAAAACACCCAGCGTGTAATGTACTTTATCCATGAAGAAAGAGTAGATAAGCATTCTCTTAAGATCATTATAGCCCTTTAATGACCGTTTCTGCAGCCTGCTGACCGAAGCCATCTGTGCACTACACGCTACTCTCCAGAGGACCGCCGTGGGCTCAGAGGAACGGAATGTAGAAACTCACACGGCCAACCCGTGATCCAAGAACAACCTCTGAATTACTTCACCTATTGACACCTTAAAACTCTGTGCCAAGGATCTGACTTCCATTTGAGAGCGGATAGAGTCCAATTGGATTCACTCGTCGCCATCAACGTGTCAGTTTGATAGCAAAGCGACTAATCTATGAAAGCCTGTTTCTACCACAGAATAAAAAAATAAATTAAAAAGGGATTTATGAGTTTTCATTTCACAGATCAGATTTTTTTCCTCCCAGAACTGCAAGACATAAACTCTTTGTCAGAATTGTCAGATATAAACTTAATTCTGAGAAAAAGAAAAGGCAGAATTGTGAGATAAACTTGGAATTCTTAAGGGAGGGGGACAGAATTGCAAAAATATATATCTAGCGAGTTTCTCTCGCAATTCTGAGTTCTCATAATTCCAAGATTATATCTAGCAATTCTAAGTTTATATGTTGCAATTCCGAGGTTATATTTTCGTAATTGTAAGACATAAACTTAAAATTCAGAAAAAGAAAAACCTTAGAATTGCAAGATAATAGAAACTCAGAATTGTGAGATAGAAACTCAATTCTGAGTAAAAAAAAAAAAAAAAAAAACCTGAATTGTGAGATATAAAATCAGAATTGTGAAATAGAAACTGAAATTCAGAATTTTTTGGAATTTTGCAATTCTAATTTTATATCTTGCAATTCCAAGCTTATATTAGGAATTGCAAGATATAAACTCAGAATTGTGAAATATAAACTCAATTCTGATGAAAAAACTCAGATTTGCAAGGTATAAACTAGGAATTGTGAGACAGAAACTCAGAATTCGGTGGAAAAAAAAAATCTGAATTGCAAGATATAAACTGAGAAAGGAAAAAACTGCATTCTGATTAAAAAAAAAAATAATTTCAATTTACACTAAATTGTAAGAAAAGGTCAGAGTTGTGACAGTCCAAATTTTGAGAAATAAATACACCTTTAATATACTAGTGACGCACCGGAATTTTAGCAAACATATTTGGATAAACTGCAAAAAATAAATAAATAAAATAAAATAAAAATAAACATTACAGTTAATTTTTTAGTTTCCAAAATTAGTTTGGAGGGCTGAAATGATCGACTGAAAAAGTTAGTGCATTGACTGTCTCAGTGTCCATCTCATGCACACAATGTGGAAAAGCTACAACAGGTGAACATGTCAGCAGCATGGATTTGTTTCACTATGACCAAAAATAAACAAATAAATTTTCAGTGCATTACACATTCATATGCTAAATAATTGCCTTAGTGACGTTTGCTGTTGCAGTGTCATAACTCTAAGGGACATTTCACCCAAAAAGTGAAGTTCTGCTTCACCCTTATGTTGTTCCAAGCTCTATAGAAACAATCTTAAAGCTCTATAGAAACAATGTTTGCGTGCTGTGTGACATGCATGGCTCTGCTGGATAAGACAAAACCTTCGGACTCAAAGTTACAACAAACAGAAAAAGGAACAACGTGCAATAAGCCAAGATGCCACAAAGCATTTCCCTATTGACATACAAACAACAGGGCGGCCCAGTAAAATGGCTGACCCATTTATCAGCAGAGCCAAGTCATTCTGACTACCACCGCTTCTCTCTCCATCAAACGTCAAGAACGGAAGAGGTGAAGCCTAGCTCTCATCCTAATACAGTATTCAACAGATGACTAAGCGACAGACATAATCTTTTTTTTTTTTCCTCAGAAAACTAAGGTGTAGATGTGATGCAATCTGCCCATCAAAGACTGAAGCGAAAGACAAGTGCACACAAAAAAAGGCTCCTTCCAGTCAGAATTTGCCTGAATTAAGCAGACTGCCTAATATTTATGTACTGTGTGTACGCATTATGTACGTATAAATATACACAAATTAATGTATATATTTAAGAGAAATATTTTATGTAAAAAAAAAAAAAAAAAAATTATAATAATTTATATAAAAATGATAATAAATACATATACTTATTCAAACTTTTTTATATGTGATTAATCGTTTGACAGTCCTACAAAAAATAGAACATTTTATATATTTAAAACAAACAAACAAACAAAAAAAACGAACAAGCCCGTGTCAGATTTAAAAAGTATGAAAAAGTAACACAAAAGTAACATAACATTCCATTCCATAAAGAGTAATTTGTTACTTTTTTAGGGACTAACTTTAAAAGTAACTTTACTCAGCAGTCATTTTAAATAGGGGTCAACCAATATGCGTTTTTCACGGCTGACACTGATACCGATTATTACAAATTAAGTAGACCAATAACCAGTATTTTGAACCAATAAATATTTCTGGTGTAAAAATTACAATAAATGTCACAATTAAGAATAACAAAGGCTTTGAACAAAAAAAAAAAAAAATTAATATTGGCCCTTATAATCGGTTGACCCCTATGCTACAAGTGAATTTCAGCATCATAGCATCATAATTAGGACTGGACAATAAGTCAGTAATAATGTATATCACACCATAATTTTTTTCAGTAATGGTGATATGATTTTTAAACACATTTTTAAACACATTCCCATATGTTGGGAAACGTAAAGCATTTCATTCCATAAAAAGTAACAAAGTAACACAATTAGTTACTTTTTAGGGAGTAACACAATATTGTAATGCATTACTTTTAAAAAGTAATTAACAGTAACTTTTCCCAAAAGCGATTTTAAGTAGGCGTTAAGTAGGGGTTTTTCAGGGCCAGTGCCAATACCGATTATTATAGATTAAGTAGACCGATAACTGATATTTTGAACCGATACACATGTCTGGTGTAAAAAAGAAAATTGTCAAAATTAAAAATAACAAGGGCTCAGACAAAAACTCTTTAAAATCTTTTAAATAATTTTAATCGGCAAACTGGTTTTGAAAATGACCAATACCGATAACCATAAAAATGCATAATATCAGTCCAGACAATTGGTCAACCCCTGATTTTAAATGCTACAAGTGACTTTAAGCTTCATAGCGCACCATGCACAAAATGAAAAATTAATATTAACTTCAAAATTTTCTAAAGGTTACATGTTAATTATTAGTGCTTTTTATATTAACTTGAAGTTGAACTTAAATTGCTAATGGCAAATGGGGGAGAGAAAAAAAAAAAGTGCACACTTACATGGACCAATACCAATAAATACAAAATTATTTTAGACCAATAATAATAGTAATAAATTAATAAACAAAATAGAATGACATAAAATAAATCAGTACACAAAAATAAATAAATGCATAAAATGAAATAAATAAATACCCACACCGATGTATTATGCATCCCTATTTTTATTCTTGTGGATGCATAGGATATAGATGTACAATAACCACTCATATTTTCTTGTTAAAAACATAAAAATAAAAACGTAAACTATAATTTAACGCTAAACTTTCAGAGTTTCACATTACCTTCATTTTCAAATATATTATTCACAACGGTCCATTTCGGTAAAAATGTTATGCTGTCAATTATCAGATAGTGACCGAAGGGTGAAATCCAGTACGCAACATACACCGTCAACGCATGTGCACGCGTTACACGACACCTGTCACGTGAACAGCCAACATGTTTTAAAACAGGTGACGAAGAAGAGACACCAAATGGATTAAACTACTTTTCTGACTATTGCAATCATTACAAATAAGTTTATCAGTGAGTCACATCTCCAGTATTACAACTAATAAAATAATAATAAAAACATCAAATATCCAGCTCGATAAACATCTCACAGGCAAGCAAAAACCCAGCAATGAAAGCAGATTCAAATATGCAAATGTGCCCAAACTAAGACCAACTCTAAACTTACTAGTAGCATTTGTGCACTGTGCTTGGAAGCTAAAAATACTCACAAGCAAAGCTTCAGCCTCCCTCACAGTGTCACATGTAGCCAGTCGACTTGAGTTTCACATATCGCATCTAAAGAATATGCCGTATTAATCACCGCATAAGAGAGCAACACTAAAAGCAGACTTATATAAGCTGACATTCACAATTTCATCCAATTGTTACCAGCGGCCTGGGTGTAGACCAAAAGCTGTAATTTTATTCCTATCGTCCAATTTACTGACATCACCAGAAGTGTGACTCAACTTCCACTCTAGTTTGAATACAGAGAGTCTTGGCCTTTGTTGCGTCTCGGATCCAGTTGCATTTGCTTTATTATAGCCAACATGAACCGTGCACCACGAGGGTCTTCCTTTGATCTGAAACAGCGCAGACAAATCAATGCATTTTATTATCAAATATCATCCACCTGACCGACCTGTTGCGTCTGCGGCAGCAGCTCGCCGTCCTTTAATCCGAATGGCGAGAACCCAAACTAACTCAAAACACCACAAAATATTTACTTTTCAGATCTGCCGACACTCAGCTTGGGTTTCTGAAGATGTGGCAAGCGTGTTTACGCTCATTTGTTGATAGATTCCAATGGCATTAACAACTTACAATCTAAAAGACACACATTCACTGCTTTGCTATGTGGGAAAGCAGCGTCCACCTAAAACCGGGGAGTGCAAATTAATAGCAGGGTTGGTTTAAAATAACAACTGGACAATTGGTTCGGGCTTATAGGCAGAAAAAAAGCATCTTTCATATGAAAAACAAACTTCCGCAATCATTAAGCACTAGCTTCTGTCTTAAAACTAAACTCACATATTTCACAAACTACCTATGCAACATCATGGGTTCACTAAACTTCAACATTATTATTATTTACATTTTATTTATTTATTTTTTAAGTAGATAAGGTTGCTGGTTTGTAAAACCAGTCAGGAGACATGATTAAGTAATAAAATAAAAAGTTTATTTATTTATTTTATTTATTTATTTTAAGTAGATATAGTCACTGGTTTGGAAAATCATGTTTATTTTAAACATGTTTAAAATAAATTTTCAAAAAGTTTGTTTATCTAGCTAGCTAGCTGTGACCAAAAAAGAGTGGAATAATATTTTTATTTTGTTCATTTTTATTTCTTTGTGAAATAGATAAGGTTGCTGCTAAAAAACTGGCCAGGAGACATGATTACAATAAATAAAAGAATAAAATTAATTAAAAGTATTTATTTATTTGTAAGTAGATATGGTTGCTGGTTTGTAAAACTGGCCAGGAGACATGATTAAAATAAATAAAGGAAAAAAAAATAAAAAGTTTTTTTTTTTTTAATTAATTAATTTATTTTTTTATTATTATGCTCTGACCAAAAAAAGTGAAATAATATTTATTATTATTATTATTATTATTATTTTTTTTAATACGTAGATAAGGTTGCTTAGGGTAAAACTGGTCAGAGGACATGATTAAAATAAATAAAGTAATGAAATAAATAATATTAAAAAAAAGTTAATTTTATTTATATCATGTCATCATCATTATTTTATTTATTTTTTTTAAAATTATGCTTTGACTAAAAAAGTTGCATAATATTTTTATTTTTATTATATTTATTGTAGTTTATTTCATTTTCTGTAATTATTTATGTAATTATTATTAAGCTGTGACTAAAAAAAAAAAAAAAAAAGTGGAATAAGGCACTAATTTGCTGACAATTTTCGTACATTGAAATGCTCTTTTTTTTCAGATTGATTTAACATCTAAAATAGAAAAAAAAAATTGTATGTATATATATTTTATGTCTCAGTGCTGTACATATATAAAAACTTCTGAAAAAGTTACTGAAATTCATTCGAATTGTCATCTAAATTACAGCATGTGTACAATTTACATTCAAAAAGGTTCAGCCTCAACAAACGGTTTGATTTAATAGTTCAACCTTTCGGATTCAGTTTTCATCAGCTTTGATTTAGCACGTCAAGACATCTTGTGGTCCCTGGTATTTTCCTGAGGGGCCCTGTCCCCTAGTTAAGAGTCAAACAGTCAAGCCTAACTACAAAAATGTCTATTCATTAATCGATTTCCCATGACTTTTTAAAACTAAACAAATTTCCATGACTTTCCCTGACCTGGAAATCAAATCCTACTACTCCCAGACATTTTCAGGTTTTTCCAGGAACCTGGGAACCCAGTTTACTTTCAACCAAACTAGACAGTCTGCCAGCAGACCAACACACACATAACAACTTATTTGGTTTCATTACCTGCTGTGGGTTTAAAGAACGGCTTCGTGGGTGTATGAAGTGCTTAATAAGGAAGGCAGCGACAGCAAAGGACAGGGATTGGCTCGCTACACCGAAGTTCCTACTCGCTTTGAGGGGAATTTGTTCAGCTGAGTGGGTGATTTGCTGTCAGGCAGGGAAATAACTGTCGCCTGCTGCTCACTGTTAGCCTGTTAGCACTGTTTATCCAGCCTCGCGTTGCGCTCGACGCGCGTCTTACCTTGTTGCTCTGGTAGTCTTCAAACGCTCGCAGTGCGCTGTCAGTCAGCTTGACGTGATAGACCGAGACGTTGCTGCCATTGCTCACTCTTCCACAGGACAGTCCGTAGCACTGCTCCTCCTTCAACGCCGCCATCTTGCTCGCATTTCCCACCACGCTCACGCGCCTCTGCCGTGAACGCAACAAGCAGCTCGAGCGAGCGAGGGATATGATTATTCATGAGGCGTGAATTACGTACAGGCGGGAGGGGGCGTGGCTTCGGATAATCATCATGAGAGAGATGACCATTGATGGGAAGTCCGACTCATTTCCGCGAATCGGTTCTTTCGAGCGGTTCGCTCAAAGAACCGGTTCGCTCAAAGAACCGGTTCGGAAACGATCAGGCTGTTCTTTTACACCATCAACGCTCTAAAAGTCATTCTCAGGAACATACACTGCTAGTCTAGACTACGTTGTAATGTTTTATAACTATTTTAAATAACTGTTTTCTATTTGAATATATTTTATAATGTGATTTATTCTTGTGAGTTCAAAGTTGAATTTTTCATTACTCCAGTCACATGATCCTTCAGAAATCATTCTAATATTTTGATTTGCTGCTCAAAAAAACAGCTGAATAGATTTTTTCAGGTTTCTTTGATGAATAGAAAGTCCAAAAACAGCATTAATCTGAAATACAAATTATTTGAAATATTTTGAATGTAAATTAATGTAATTTTTTTTTTAATTTTTACTTAGGACCTCAATAAGATCATGTTTTGTCATGACTGCAGAGCCAAGACAATATAAACACCATTATCAATAACATTAATTTGTAATATTCTGTAAAGATATCTGTTCTGATCACCAAGCCTGCATTTGTTTGATCCAAAATACAGCAAAAGCAGTAAAAAATGTGAAATATTTTTACTATTTTCTATTTGATTATACTCCATCATCACTTTTGGTCAATTTAAAGCTCTAAATAAAATTAACAATTCTATAATTTCCAAAACCTCCAAGCTTTTGAATGATACAGTGTATAATATTACATATGTGTTTAATTTCAGATAAATGCTGATCTTTGGATCTTTCTATTCATCAAAGAATCCTGAAAAAAAAAACCCACTGTTTTTAATATTGATAATAATAATAATAATAATAAAATGTTTCTTGAACAGCAAATCATCATATTAGAATGATTTCTGAAGGATCATGTGACACTGAAGACTGGAGTAATGATGCTAAAAATGTAGATTTAATCACAGGAATAAATTACATTTTAAAACATATTCAAATAAAAAACAGTTATTTTAAATAATAAAAATATTTCACATTTTTTACTGTTTTGCTGTATTTCGGATCAAACAAATGCAGGCTTGGTGAGCAGAAGAGACTTCTACAAAACATTAAAAATCATACTGTTCAAAAACTTTTGACTGGAAGTGTTTTGCAGCTTAAAACGAATTAATGTTATTGATAATGGTGTTAATATTGTCTTGGTTCTGCAGTCATGACCAAACATGATCTTATTGAGATCGTAAGTAAAATTTGCATACAAAACATACATTAATTTATACCTCTTGATTAAAAGGAGATGTCGTGACACAACGTTTTTTAGTAACATTTTTGCTGTTTAGTGATTTAAAAGTAACCTAATTTCGGATAATTTAGCAACTACAGTAGTTTCAGTCAGAATTGTTGACTCGAGATCCGCTCAGACCCGATTCAGTCCAATTAGTGAACGAATCATCGCGAACCGTTTCACTGAAAAGATCCGAAATAACCGATGAATGGCGTCATTACAACGCGGTTTGAGGCATGACACGTTTATTTATTTTTCGAATATTTATATTTATCAACAATAAGGCAAACGTATACGATGTGAAATATGTGATTTGACCATGTTTGGTTGTGTTTTTGTACACTGGATAACTCCTGGCTGGGGGTGGGGGGAGGTCTTGGATTGAAGGCTTCTCACTCACAGAATTGCGTCAGATAAACGTCAATGTCTGGAAAAAATCCCCCATGAATAGGGAATGCCCCACCAGGCTTCAACGAAAAGGACGGTGTTTCTTCACGTTTATGCACTTCCTATACATTCTCTGTTTCATTAGAACACACACTTCTTGTAGAATGTTTAGCATTTATAACGTTCCATTCGAAGCCGTTCATCACAAACGAGCTGTTTTATGTTTCATAGCAGTGACACTTAAAAGGAAGAACTGCACTGTTATTCTTCTATATATGTTTCCTTCAGGAAATGCAAATCTAGAACTCACACAGCAGCTCTAACATCTAAACATTTTCAAGAAATCACTTTATTTTTTAACCATATGAACAGAAAGTGCAAAAGTTTATTATAGGATATACAAAATAACTTTAAAGGGAATGTCGGAAGTTACCAATACTACAAAAAATGGAACGGGAACTGAGACAATCAACTTAAAACGTACACAAGTGTTCATCCTAAATAAATAATTCTAACTAAATGCAGATAATTCGTGTTGGAAGTCTGTATAAACTTCCTTGCAGTGTTTGGTCATGAAAATGAAAACACCTGGCAACATTATTGAGGGACAGCAGCAGATTCCAGTGATATTTTGGAGCCTATAAAGGAGAAGAAAGCATGAAAACAGAAATGTACCACATCAGTGTAGAGACTTTTGAAATAGTGTTGTTTTTTGTTTTTGATGTCTGGAGATACTGCAAAAGAAAAGCGTACAATCATATTCTTGAATGTTCACAAGCAAGTTTCAGTTCACCAAAATTAAGATCACGGAACTTCACACACGTTCTGCAGCAAAACACGACTGTGTCCTGCAACCTGAAAAGCGTCATTCTGTACATCGATAAATTCTTAATTATAACTAGGAACTTTTTTTGTACATAAATAGGAATTCTATTATATTTTCACATCTATTTCTCCCCAGCTTATCTCTCATGCACTGAAAGTAAAAAGCGAACAGCATTTAAAACCTCTACGGTGCGATGGAGGGCAACAGAACTACAACCATTTTACTTTCAATAACATTTTTTTCTTTGTTTTATGAAGGTCAGTATGGTGTTTGGGGGTGGGGCGTGCTCAAGGTCTTCAGCACCACGTTGTTTATCTCGTCACAGTGAATTCTTGTTAATTTCTAGCTGCGATGACTACTGATAACGCTACACCACCAATCGCTACGGCTGTAGCCCCAAAAAGCCACTTCCAGCTGAGACTCTGTGAAAAGAAAATGAAATCAGTCATTATGTATTCACCCTTACGTTGTTTCATGTTGTTTATAGCTTTGTGGGATGAGCAAATCCAAATTTAAAGGGACAGTTCACCCAAAAATGAAAATTACACCATTGTTTACTCACTCTCTCCTAGATGTATACTAATTTCGTCTTTCAGACAAATACAATCGGGAGTTGTCCTGGCTCTTCCAAGCTTTATAATGGCAGTGAATGGGTGTTAAGGTCTTGAAATTCCAATAAAGTGCATCCATCTATCATAAAAAGTACTCCACGTGGTCCCCAAAGTTTAATAAAGGCCTTCTGAAGGGAAACGATGCATTCGTGTAAGAAAAATATCCATATTTAAAACTTCATAAACTGTAATCTCTAGCTTCCGTTAAATGTCGTACGTGGTTTAGTGAGAAAGTGGCGTTCCAGCGGATGACGTAGGGTGTAGGCGTAGTGTAAGCTGTGGTGAGAATATTCTAGTCTCATAAGAACCAAGTTTTGTTTATACCAAAGAAAAACCAGTTTCCTCTTGGCTTATATCGAAATCCTTGTCCATTTTTCTTTACAAACCCTCACTTTATACTAATTTGTGACTGGTGTTTTGTTTTGCTTTCTGCTCTGCGTTTCCATGTTCGTCACTTACGCTGCTCTCGTGAATACGCATACGATAATTAGCAAAGCCAGAGATTACAGTTTAGAATATTTTAAAATGGTTATTTTTTTACACAAATGCATCAATTCACTTCAGAAGGCCTTTATTAACCTCTCGGAGCTGTGTGGAGTACTTCTTATGATGGATGGATGGATGCACTTTATTGGCCTTCAAAATCTCAACACCCATTCACTGCCATTATAAAGCTTGTAAGAGCCAGGGCATTTTTTAATGTAACTCTGACTGTATTCATCGTAAAGAAGAAAGTCATATACACCTAGGATGGCTTGAGGGTGAGTAAATCAGGGGGTAATTTTAATTTTTGGGTGAACTCTCCCTTTAAGAACCATCTGAATCGTCAATGAATCGTTCAGTACGATTTTTGAACCAGATTAAGTAGAAAAGAAATGGCTCAAAAGAATCATTCATATAAGCATCTTGAGTACATAGTGATTAGAAAAAAAATGAGATGGGAGGAAAATTTCTATTTCATTTTTCTATGTTCTTTTAAAAACTGCTTTTTAGCTATTACAGCACTTTAAATTAGTGGATCCGAGTCAAAATTGTGATTGATTCAGTCCAATTAGTGAACGATTCACTGTAAACCATCTGAGTAGATCTAAATCAAAAGAACAACTCTTTCATGAATCGGACATTGGTAGAAATGATGGTGATGGGAAAAAAATGAGACAGGAAGAGGGAAAATATTTATATTTATTAATTTTTCATGCCTCATAAATAATTTCGAAGCTTTTGTGTTTTCTTCCCTTGCTTAACTGCTGATTGAAATAAAATGAGGTGTGAGGAAAAACTATATTTTAGCTTTTGCAAGCAAAAGTTTCTTCTGATAAAAACAATATTTTTGTGAAAAAAATGTGAAGTTTCTTAGGGGAATGCAATATTTTTGTGAGGGAATGCAAAAGTTTTGCAAGAAAACAAGTTTTTCTGTGCAATGTAATATTTTGGTCAGAGAATACAGAAGTTCTGTGAGAAAATGCAAATGTTTTGCAAGCTAATGCAAACTTAAAGGTACAGTTCACCCCAAAATGAAAAGTCTGTCATTAATTACTCACCCTCGTGTTGTTCCAAACCCGTAAGACCTTTGTTCATCTTTAGAACACAAAATCCGAGAGCTTTCTGACACATTTAAGGTCCAGGAAGGTAGTAAAGATATCGTTAAAATAGTCCATGTGACATCAGTGGTTCAACCGTAATGTTATGAAGCTACGAGAATACTTCTTGTGCACAATGAAATAAAAAAAAAAAAAGACTTTATACAACAATATCTTCTCTTCTGTGTCAGTCTTTGACGCAGTTTGGAACAACATGAGGGTGAATAATTAATGACAGAACTTTTATTTTTGGGCGACCTATCCCTTTAAGGCATAAATGTGTGTTTTGTCATCTGTAAAACCCACTTCCTGTTGAGAGTAAACAGACGTGCAACCTCATAAATAAACAGTGCACAATGTTAAATAGTTGAAAAAGGGCCATTTTAAGCTCTTACCCATGAGGACTTGGCACGGTGTTTCTGCACGCTGGTGTTCGTCGGGTTACCCAGCATCTTTTTGTACATTGCCTGTTCGGCTCCTTTCTGCTCGGAGTGTTTCTTCACAAGCTTCGACAGCTCAGCATGGATGGTCTGCCGAGGAAAGGGCAGAGAGAGTGAAAAGTGTGTGTATGTGTGTGTGGAGTATCGTCAGGCTGATGAAACTGTTGCTCACTGCAGCACACCGACACATTTGGGCGGCACGAAAATGATTAAACATGACAGAGCTGTCAGAGATTGAGTGAAAGCCTAAGAATAGTCAAGATGTAAACCAATTCAAGATTAAAAAAAACACATTCACGTGTTTTCCCAATATCAGCTGCAATGCCACAGAACACAAAAGCAGAAGTGAAAGCATCTTGTACTAATGAAACGTGTCTTTATATGGATTACACACGCATCAGTTTTCTCATGTACGACCTTAAAATCCAAGTTATGAGAGTTATGTTCTCTCCATACCTAAGTGAAGAGGTTTAGATCTGCTCTAAATTTAGCCAGTGACTGTCCAGACAACATATGAAAATGCAATTTCAAAAAACAATTTTGTTATATTTAGTTCACGCACTTGTTTCTGCCAATGCCAATTCATTTAGTGAATCAGTTTACTCAGATGGTTTGTTAATTCAAACAAATCTGAATGAATCAGATTTGAGCAAATCAGTTCAATTATTTCTTTAAATGAATATAAATTACTCAAATGGATTTTAGCGAATCAGTTCACGAATCAGTACGAATTTCAAGCAACGCTTTAGAAGGATTCATTTCCAAATGGACTCATTGAACAGTTGAGTGCGAACAGTCCGAGTGAATCTGAATCAGAACTGTTCATATTTTAGCAAATCAGTTCACTCAGTTTGTTTTAATGGGCTGATTCAAGAAATAGTTCATTGATTAACGATTAAATTATGAACTGATCTGTTCAACAGTTGGGTGTGAATCATTTAAGTGAATCTGTAATCTTAAAGAATGACTAATTTCTGAATTGGTTTGAGTGTGAATGGTACAAGTGAATTCGAATCGCTTCGATTTATTTTAGCAAATGAGTTCACTCAGTTGGCTTTAATGGACTGATTCAAAAAACAGTTCATTAATTAATTTCAATTTATCTTGTAGAATGATTCATTTACAAACTAATTTGTTCAACAGTTGAGTGTGAATTGTTCAAATGAACAACAGTGAACTGGTTTATTCATTCATTCTGCTTCAATAGTTCAGTGCACTTCATTTTGCGTCATAACTACATAATTCATGTGATCTTAAAGAATGACTAATTTCTAAATTGATTTGTGCAAAAGTTGAGTGTGAACAGTTCAAGAGAATCTGAATTGTTCCGATTTATTTTAGCAAACGAGTTCACTCAGTTTGCTTCAATGGACTGATTCAAAAAACAGTTTGATTAATTATTTTTGTAAACTGATTTGTTCAACAGTTGCGTGTGAATCATTCAAGTAAATCTGAACCATTCTGATTTACTTGAGTGAATTGGTTCATTCATTCAAGTTTAATTCAAAATTCTGGTTTAAAAAGGCAGTTCACTTATTAATTTTGTGTCATAACTACATATTTCATGTAATTCACAAAATGACTAATTTATGAATTGATTTGTTCAACAGTTGAGTGTGAATTGTTCAAGTGAATCTGAATTGTTCTTATTTCAGCAAATCAGTTCATTTGATTTGTTTTAATGGACTGATTCAAGAAATTCAAGTTCAAGTTATGAACTGATCTGAATAGTTTAGATTTTGTTGAATTTGTTTTGGTTGACTGATTAAAGAAATAGTTCCTTGATGAATGATTCATTTACTGATTTATTCAACAGTTGAATGTGAACCATTTAAGTGAATCTGAATCATTCAGATTTACTTGAGTGAACTGGTTTACTTAGTCATTCTGCTTCAATAGTTTAGTGCACTTAATCATTTTGCGTCATAATTACATAAATAGATCTTAAAGAATGACTCATTTCTAAACTGATTTGTGCAAAAGTTGAGTGTGAACAGTTCAAGAGAACCTGAATCGTTCCGATTTATTTTAACAAACGAGTTCACTCAGTTTGCTTCAACAAACTGATTCAAAAAAGTCCATCAATTAATTTCAAGATATCAGTAATTATTTCAATCGATCTTGTAGAAAGTTTTGTTTACAAACTGATTTGTCAACAGTTCGAACAACGTTCGAACAAATCTCAATCGATCAGATTTCGGCAAATCAGTTTACTCAGTTTGAGTCAATGAACTGGTTTTAAAAAGGTTTGTTGATTTGTTTTGAAGAAGCTTCATTTGTGAACTGAATCATTTAAATACTTGACCTCATATGGTTACTTAAAAAGAATAATTAAGCTGAAGAAACACGGCTAAATCAAAGCGTAACCTACAAACGTCAACATTACAGTTCGACCATGGCGTTTAACAAATTAAGGCTAATTAGATGAAATAGACTGTCATTATTAATAATAAGTAAGGAGCGAGGGCTGTGAATGGCACTTTGAATGTGGACCTCAGGAGCCGCCCAAAACTAACAATGACAACCTGCCATTTAGTTTAATTACTGATAATGTTTAATTACTGGCTAATGACTAAAACAAGTAGGGTATGGGCAACGTGGCAAGACGGGATCAGATTGGATGAAGGAATTCTGCATTGGAGCGTGTCTAAAGGCCAGACACATGAGAAGAGAGAGGTGTAAATGTGCAGACGTAGGTGGCTTGGCGGTGGCAGGCTGGTCATACAGCAGAAAGTGGCAGCAGTCAGGAGCTGTCAGATGGAGGGACACAGGGAACCTCATCCGCCCGCCTGTGTAAGCGGAGCAGGCCAACGCTGCTTTAGATATGGCAAGTGTGCGGAGGGACCTGGCTATTTATAGACACTGAAAGAAATGCGATCCTAGGAGTTTTTGAACACTCTGTTCTGTCTGCAGTCTCACTGGATTTGGGAGTCTGCAGCTCCATCTGCTGGTTATAATGGGGAACGCACATGATTCTGGGACCTGTTATACTAGTTCTCCATCTCCATACAATTTTTTAATGAAAACGAAATTTATTATAAATGTAATACAAAAAATAAAATAATAAGATAAACTAAAAAAAGACATAAATGAAAAGAAAATAACAGTTCTCAATAGGTACCAATTTTCAATAAAAGACACAAGGTAAAAGAAGATCTAAGACGAAATAAGATAGAAAAACTTTAATTAGGTATCAAATAAGATATAAAAATTAAATAAGGCTAAAATAAATAAAATATAAGATATAAAATACAATAAGACAAAATAAAAATAAAAACCTACAATCAATTAAACCAAAAATCAATTAAAAAAAAAACAATAAAATAATATTAAATATAAATGTAAAATCAGACATAAAATTAAATAAAATAAATTGTAAATAATAAATTAATAAAAATGTAAAAAAGTAAGTAAAGAAAATATACAAAATACAAAAAAAAGATACAAAATAATGAATTAAAATAAGACAAAATAAGATATAAAGTTTAATAAATTAAGATATAAAAAGTAAATAAAGAAAAGATAAAACAAAATACAACAAAATATGAAATTAAAGAAATATTTTAAATAAAAATGAGTTATAGGACAAAATAAGATTAAAAGTAGTAAGATATAAAATAGAGATAGCAATTTTCAAAAAAGACAAAATAATATAAAATAAAATATAAAATAATATAATTTTAATAATAAAGGTTTAGAATATAATACAATAAAAAAAGTTCATAAATACCAATTTGCAATAAAACAATACTAAAAATGAAAATAAAATAAAAATATACAATTAAGATATGACAAAACAAAAGATAAAAACAATAGAAAACAAAGACACCAATTTTCAATAAGACAAATAAAATAAAATAGATAAAGAAAAATATGAAAAATTAAACAAATCAAAATATTTAAAAAATAATATAAAATAAAGATATATAATAAAAGTATATAAGACAAACTAAAAAAATATAATAGTTCTTAAATACCAATTTGCAAAAAAACAATAATAAAAATAAAAATAAAATAAATTACAAAGTTAAAAGGATAAAACAAAAGATAAAAAATAAATGAAAAATAAAATAAGATTCTCAGTACATTCTCAGTTTATTAATAAAACACAATGTATTATATTTAACACAACATAAAATTTAAAGACTAAATAAAGAGAAAATCATATAACAAAAAATAAGATAAAATAAAAAACTAAAAGATATAACAAAATGCATATTTTATATATTTTAAAAATATAAAATAAAACATCTGTGTGCTCATCTGTGATAGAGTTACTGAAACTGGCTCTGTTAAATTGTCACTTGCGTTACCTTATTGCTTGGCTCCAACTTCAAGGCCCTTTTCAGTGTTTTAATGGCTTCAGCATACTCGCCCTGCAGAGCCAGTACCTGCGGGGACAAACACACATCACACCTCAGCACTTCTTAATCTCAACACAACTCAAGCTGTTCTTTTCCTCCGCTGTGGCCGGAAACCTAAACGGAAGAACCGAACGACCGAACAACCCGCTTTCGCTGTGTCCCAAACCAGCAGTGCATTACTATTTAATGAGAGCGAGTGAAAACGATATGCATCTGAACCCAGGAAACCAACCTTGCCTTTGCGGAACAAGGCTTTGACATTGTCCGGCTGGTGCGCCAGGACAGAGACGCAGGAGCGCAGTGCGGCTTCATAGTGGTCTAGCTTGAGTTGAGCAGCGGCCATGTTGTTGAGACATTTCACCTTCATGTCCAAAAGTTCCTCCTCTTCTTGCTGACTGATGTCCACTATGATAAAAGAGAAATATGATTGTAGATGCACAGTTGAGGTCAAAAGTTTACATACACCTTGCAGAATCTGGAAAATGTTAATCATTTTACCAAAGTAAGAGGGATCATACAAAATGCATGTTATTTTTTTTTTATTTAGTACTGACCTGAATAAGATATTTCACATAAAAGACGCTTACGTATAGTCCACAAGAGAAAATAATAGTTGAATTAATAAATATGACCCTGTTCAAAAGTTTACATATGTTTGATTCTCACTACTGTGTTGTTACCTGAATGATCCACAGCTGTTTTTTGTTTAGTGATAGTTGTTCATGAGTCCCTTGTTTGTCCTGAACAGTTAAACTGCCTGTTGTTCTTCAGAAAAATCCTTCAGCTCCCACAAATTCTTTGGCTTTTCTGCATTTTTGTGTATTTGAACCCTTTCCGACAATGAATGTGTGATTTCGAGATCCATCTTTTCACACTGAGGACAACTGAGGGACTCATATGCAACTGTTACAGAAGGTTCAAATGTGCACTGATGCTCCAGAAGGAAAATCCATGCATTAAGAGCCGGGGGGTGAAAACTTTTGGAATTTGAAGATCAGGGTAAATTTAACTTATTTTGTCTTCTGGGAAACATGTAAGTGTCTTCTGTAGCTTCTGAAGGGCCGTACTAAATGAAGAAAATATGATATTTAGGCAAAATAAGAAAAATGTACACATTTTCATTCAGGTCAAAAGTTTTCACCCCCCGGCTCTTAATGAAAGAAAGAAAGAAAGAAATAATAAAAAAAAAATATATATATGTATATATATAATAATAATAATAATTATTAATTAATTAAAAAAAACAAGATTAATAAACGTACAAGACATTAAATTAGATAAAACTATAAGATAAAAAAATAAAGATGAAATAAAACATAAGACAAGATATAAAATAAAGATACCAATTTTCAATAAAAGACAAATAAAATGAAAGATGACATAAGATACAAAAACTTGAATGAGCTATAAAATAAGATATAAAAATTAAATAAGGCTAAAATAAATAAAATATAAGATATAAAATACAATAAGATATAAAATAAAAATCTAATCAAAAATCAATTAGAAAAACAATAAAATAATATTAAATATAAATGTAAAAAAAGCTATAAAATAAAATAATACAAATAATAAATTAATCTAAAATAAAAAAGAAGATATAAAAAATAAAGATAAAACAAAATACAACAAAATATGAAATTAAAAAAGATACAAAATAATGAGTTAACATAAGACAAAATAAGAAAAAAAATAAGATAAAATTAAATAAAGATATAATTAAAAAAATAACATAAAAAGTAAATAAAGAAAAGTTCAAACAAAATACAACAACATATGAAATTAAAAAAGATATAAAATAAAAAATGAGTTACAGGACAAAATAAGATTGAAAGAAGTAAGATATAAAATAAAGATCCACAGCTGTGGTTCATTCAGGTATCAACACAGTATTAAGAATCAAGCATGTGCAAGCTTTTGAACGAGGTCATTTTTATAAATTCAACTACTATTTTATCTTGTGGACTATATGTAAATTACACATGTGAAATATCTTATTCAAGTCTGTACTAAATTAAAAATGACATGCATTTTCTATGATCCCTCTTATTTTGATAAAATTATTAACATTTTGCAGATTCTGCAAGGTGTATGTAAACCTTTGACCTGTAACCTTGAACTGTATACTATGATGTATTAGAAAATAAACTGAATGAGCCATGAATGAAGCAGTATCACCTCTGAATGTCGCTTCGGTTATCTGGAGCGCGATTCCGTACGAGTTGATGGCAAAGGCGTAGTCGGCACGCTGGTAGTGGACGTTTCCTCGCTCTCGCTTTCTGTTGGCCAAACTGATTCGCTCGGAAGGAGGCATGAGCTCCAGTTCTGGGGCGTCGTCTGCCGACAACAACTGCACCTCCAGGATGAGATCAGCGTCAGGAGGAACAGCAGGAGTAGAGCTGATAGAGACAGACGAGGTTTAACACAGAAAATAGTGTCAGTGTCACATGTTTATACACTTCTGCTCTAATTTTTTACTGCTTTGGAGGCCTCTTCTGCTCACCATGGCTGCGTTTATTAGATCAAAAATACTGGAAAGAGTGAAATATTATTATATTTTAGAAAAACTGTATATATTTTGAAATACAATTTATTTCTGTGACACAAAACTGAATTTTTTAGCATCATGATGCTAATCCTTTAGAAATCATTGTAATATGCTGCCTTGATACACAATAAACATTTCTTATTATTATCAATGTTGAAAACATTTTTTTCAGGATTTTTTTTGATGAACAGAAAGTTTAAAAAATAGGATTTATGTGAAATAGCTTTTGAACACTGCTCTGTCTGCAGTCTGACTGGATTTTGTGGTCTGCAGCTCCATCTGCTGGTTATAATGGGGAACGCACACGATTCTGAACGCAGTAATCATGAAAAGATTGCAATTTTCAATAAAGTACAATTAATCATAATGTAATACAAATACAATAAAATTAAAATAAGAAACTAAAATTTAAATAATGTATAATAATTTATTAAAAATAAATGAAAACAAAAATAATAGTCCTGACATTTACACATTTTCAATTAAAAAACAAACAACAAATAAGAAAATAAAGATAAAATAAGATCTAATAAGATGTCACATAAAATAAAGATGAAATAAGATAAAAAACAAAATTAAATAAAGATAAAATAAAATATAAGATAGAATATAAAATAAAATATAAGATAGAATAAGTTCTAAAAATAATAATAAATAATATATGTTTAAAATAAAGATACCAATTTTTAAAAGACAAAAAATAAATAAATAAAATAAAGATGAAACAAGATATAAAAATTAAATAAAGATAAATTGAAATATAAGATAACATATAAAAACAATAAAATATAAAATAAAAATAAGACCAAATACTTTAAAGATAAAACAAATAAAGATACAAAATAAAGAAACAAATGTTCAATAAAACAGCAATAAAATAAGATAATATAAAATTGAAATTAGATATAAAATTCATAATAAATTAAGATACAAAATAAAAAAATAAAATAGATTAAATAATATATAAAAAGACACAAAAAGATAAAAAAAATTAAAAAATAAATAAATAAATAAAATAAAATAAAATAGAATAGAATAAATAAGATGTAAAATAAAAAAAGATAAATTATAGTAAAGTATAAAAAATAAGCTAATGACACCAAATTTCAATAAAAGACAAATAAAATAAAATAAAATAAAATAAAAAACCATTAAATAAGATATATAAAAAACTAAAACAAATTGGATATAAAATAAGATATAAAAAATTTAATTGGACATAAAATAAAATAGAAAAACTTAAATAATGATAAAATAAATTATAAGATATAAAATACAATAGGATATAAAATAAAAAATAAAACCAAATATTCGATCAAAAGCACAGTAAAAATAGTAATGCTGAGAATTATTACTATATATATAATTTTTTTTTTTTTAAATAGACAATAAAATAGAATTAAAAATGACTGACGGCAAACTTTTAAATGGTAGTTTATATTGTTGCAAAAGATTTCTATTTTAAATAAATGCGGTTCTTTTTTTTATTTATTAAAGAATCTATAAAAAAAAAAGTATCACAGGTTTTAACAAAATATCAAGCAGCACAACTTATCAACAATGATAAAAAAGCATATTAAAATGATTTCTGAAGAATCGTGACACTAAAGACTGGAGTAATGATGCTGAAAATGTAACTTTGAATCACAGGAATAAATTATGTGTGTGTGTGTTTGTGTGTGTGTGTGAGATATTAAATTTAAAACTCTTAAATGAAAAATAATATATACATTAAATCTAACCTGCCAAGAGCACCATATGCATATTTCGCGCCTGCTTCAATCAATGCCTTTTCGCCCATTTCCATCAGCTGTACAGTAAGATCCAGCGCCTAATTATAACAGGAACAACAAAACATGTCATTTTCTTAAAAATTAATTTTTAGAAAACCTGAAAATAGATTTTTTATTTTATAGTTATTAATTTAAATAAATAAATAAATAAATAAATATATATATATATATATATATATATATATATATTTTTTTTTTAATTAATAACTGTATAAAATAAAAAAATCTATTATAAAATATATATATATATATATATAAAATATAAAATACAATTATTTTTACTATAATATTTAATATAACATAATATAATATAATACCTGAAGGACATCCCCATCACCAAGTGTAAAAGATAAGTTTGGCAGCTCTTCTACCACAGTTCCATCAGTAAGAGTGGTTTTAAGATGAATTGTGACATTTTGGCCTCTCTGGGGTCTGCTGTCTGGACCGGCTCCAGTTTCCACAACTTTCTTTCTTAGCTGCCCATTTCCTGTATGTTCAAACAGAAAATATTTTACAACAAGCTTTAAAAGAAATAAAATTAAATTAAATAAAAAGCATTATCATAACCATTATCATGTTAATCTCCATCATTTAATGAATTATTGCTGCCACAATGACTACAAAATGTCTAAAAAAAAAAAGGGGTACCTAAAACATCCAGCCACTCGTCCTGTTCTACAGAAAGAGTTTGATCTGCTTTTGTAGCGTCTTTAGCAGGACTGTCTTTCTTCTTTCCTCCACCTGCGTCTTCTAAAGGCGGGAGGTCGTCATCCACGTCGTCTTCCACATCGTCCAGCATCGTAAAGTCTTCCCCGCTATCGAGCAGCGAGGCACGTCCAGATTTTTTAGCCGATGACGCCAGCTCCTGGTTCTCAGCAGAGCCGTTCACAAGCTCACCGTCGGCCATCTGGACACAAGTTCACCCAAAAATTAAATTTAGCTTAAAATCTACTCATCCTCAGGACATTCTAAATGTAGAAGAGTTTGTTTCTTCATCAGATTTGGAGAAAAGCAGCATTACATCACTTGCTCACCAGTGAATGGGTGCCGTCAGAATGAGAGTACAAACAGCTGATAAAAACACAATAATCCACTGGAGAAAGCATTATTATGGATTGTGGGCTCGTATTTTTAGCTAAAAGCAATGGTTTAAAGTTAAAAATATCTAAATGATAAATCTGTTTATTACAAACACAGTTTTTCACTTTACAAGACGTTAACTGATGGACTGGAGCTGTTTGGACTACTTAAGGATTTTTATCAGCAGTTTGGACTCTCATTCTGACGGCAACCATTCACTCCAGAGAATCCATTGGTGAGCAAGTCATGTAATGCTACATTTTTCCAAACCTGTTCTGATAAAGAAACAACTCATCTACATCTTGGATGGCATGAGGGTGAGTACATTTTCAAGAAATTATAATTTTTCTGTCATTCAAATCTATGTAGAACACAAAAAAGGTGCTTAGAAGAATGTTCGAGCTGCTCTTTTCGAATGCATGGTGAGCATTAAACGCATAAAGTTCTGGAAAAGGACATTCTAAACATCTGTTTTTGTGGGGGTTTTTTACACACACAAAACAGTTAAACAAGTTTCCTCCCACCTATTGTTTAATGTACACACATTTATGCAGTAGTTTACATGGATTTCTAGGATAAGCTCAACTTTTTTTTAAATCAAAAATCCTCAACGAGAAGGTCAACCTGTGACTTTACGCATTTTGTGAACATCTAGACGAACCCACACACATTATTTCCCGACGACAAACTCTGTAAATAATAAACCAAAACTGGTTGAGTTTTAACTCCCCGTGCCATCTCCTCTCAAGCTTTTATGCTAGTGAATAGTATAACACTACCAGTCAAAAGTTTTTGAACAATAAGTTTTTTAATGCTTTTTTAACATAGTCTCTTCTGCTCACCAAGCTTGCATTTTTTTGTTTCAAAGTACAGCAAAACAGTAAAATTTTGAAATATTTGTACTATTTAAAATTACTATTTTCTATTTGAAAATATTTTAAAATGTAATTTGTTCCTGTGATTTCAAAGCTGAATTTTTAGCATCATTACTCCAGTCACATGAGAAATCATTTTAATATTCTGATTTGCTGCTCAAAAAATATTTATTGTTATTATTATTATGTTTAAAACAGCTGAGTAGAATTTTTTCAGGTTTCTTTGATGAATAGAAAGTTCAGAAGAACAGCATTTATCTGAAATAGAAATCTTATGTAACATTACAAATGTCTTTATAATCACTTTTGATCAATTTAAATCAAATTGTTAAATAAAAATATTAATTTCTACCATTTCTTTCCCCCCAAAAAATAAATTAAAATTATACTGACTCCAAGCATTTGAATTGTATAGTGTGTAATGTTACAAAAGCTTTTTATTTCAGATAAATGCTGATCTTTGGATCTTTCTATTCATCAAAGAATACTGAAAAATAGTCCTGAACTGTTTTAAATATTGATGATGATGATGATAATAATAATAATAATAATAAATGTTTCTTAAATGGCAAATCAGCATATAAGAATGATTTCTGAAAGGATCATGTGACACTGAAGACTGGAGTAATGATGCTGAAAATGTAGCTTTGATCACAGGAATAAATTACATTTTAAAATAAATTCAAACAGAAAAGAGTTATTTTAAATACTACAAATATTTAAAAAAAAAATCTGTACTTAATAAATGTAAATAAATGCTGGCTTGGTGAGCAGAAAAGAAAAACATTAAAAATCTTACTGTTCAAAAACTTTTGACTGGTAGTGTAAGGCTATTTATTACTGTTTACAAAAAAAACTTTAAAAATTAAAGTGTTTATCATACATTCATTGGCCAATCGATGCCTTCAGCAGGATAGCCATATTTATAAAACAAAGATTTTGTGTTTTTATTCCCACATCAAAGCAACACAAGAAACAAATGAATAAATGATAATTAAAATTCAACTTATAATACAATTACATAACAGGCTAACTGAATCTTTACAAAACTGCTGTACTGAATGATTAACCATATTGACTTTACATGGTATTTACATAACACTTCAAATACTCACCACGTGCAAAACAAACATGGTATTACCATGGTACTTTTTGGAAAAGAAAGAATATTTATCGTAGCATAAACAAAAAGGGTTTTTAATACAAATATATTCGAATAAACCGTTGAAATTATAGTTTAATGTCCATCTAATAAGTATAAATGCGCTAATAAAACACTTACAAAACACTGTGGTTGTATTATGGTAAATGATTACCGTATTTAACGTTACATTTCATGGTATTTATATGGTAACGTTAGGTTACTCTAAGTATTACCATGGTAAACGCGCAAAAACGTAGCATTACCATAGTATTTTCTTGGAAAATAAACTCTAATTGTCCTAGAACAAGCTAAAATTGTATTATAAAAACATATTTACAAATAGTAATTAAATGAAATCATATTTTAACGTGCATTTATGTGTGTGTAGTAAATATCATGTGGTAAATCGACTTATGACAGCTATTAAACATTTATCTAATGAGCTCTCGGAGGATTTGTATTTAATTACGGACGGGAGAGCATGCATTAATGAAACAATTTCAAAAACCTGCGATTATTTGCAGAAATGACAGCTTTTCCAGAACATTCCAGCAACTTTGATAACGAGCTGGTGTCGTGCACGCGCCTCAACTCACTGTGCTATATACAGTGCGACGAAATAACTCTAATATAAAGGTTTATGTGCAGTACATGTTTAAAAAGTAAGATGAAAATGATATGAGATGAAAATACTTACCGCAGTGGGAGAGGAAACCCGCACGGAGCTGCGCAGCAACAACTTTGACAACAAAACAAGATCAATCTGTGCAACTTCCGGGTAAAGGTCAACGGTCATTCCCGACGAGTACAAAATAAAAGTCACAACGTCAAGGTCGTTGCAATGACTGCATGGGGACTTTTATGCTTTTATGTTATTGTTTAAGCTATTTTTAAAATGTCAGTGCATATTATACATCGAAATGTTTAATATACCTGTTTCATATTAATATAATATATATTTTTATTTATAATATACCTGTATACACATATACAGTTAAACATTATTTACATTTATATAAAGTTATATCTTTTTTTTTTATTTCGTTTGGGTTTCATTCGAATTATTTTATTTAAATAACAAAACTGGAACGCATAAAAATATCAAATTACATTTATTATTGATGCAATCATTTCTTTTTGATAAGCAAATTTTCTGTTTGTTTGTTTTTTTTTTTCAGTCTAAAGAAACTTTACAATATAAAGAAACATACAAAGGACATATTTAGCTACACAAGACACCTAAGGCCCTAGGACAAAGATTTGAGCTAGCCTACTATGAAATACAAAGCAAACCCAATGGGACAGACTGCTTCATATTGAATACTGTCATGTCGCAAGAAAGGACAATGAAAATTACAGGAGAAATTTCCGTCATTCCCTCCCATTGCTCCAAAATACACATTTCTTCTCAAACGTTTCTAATGTTACAATATTATACATCACAACAGAAGTGCAGAGATGGCCAACAACCGGACATTGAAGCAGGTCAGTGAGCATCTAAACAATTCCAGACCCTTAATTCGACGTACAACGACTGAAATTGCAAATATGCTAACGAATTTGATGGCTAATTGCTCTTTGTTTTCACATTCATATAGACTCACAGTTATCTTTCTGCTCGGTTAAAAAAAAATCACAATATTCTCTTGAGCAACACCAACTATGTGTCTGAGGAATTATTTTTGAGGAAATAAATGCATAAACCTATTGCGGATTTGATTTACAATAGGGCTGACCATCAATCTGCCGTTTTTTTTACAGCAAAAGCATCTCTTTAAAATACAAAAACACAAACAGATTCTTTATAACTTATTTTCAGCTGTACTCATTGGTTGTGACTGACATATCAAAACATGTCAATGATATCAAAATGCATTTTACACTATTTACAGTAAACCAAAGGTCAGGGGTGAGGGGCAAGAAAGGTTAAGGGCTGCGTACCAGACAAACTGAAGATTAGCATGGAAATCCCTTCAAAACTTACCAGGAGGCCGAGCCTGGTTCTCTCAGATGGCCAAATCAACATACACCATGAACTTATTATAGTCTCTGGACAAAAGTATTTTAAACTAGACTTTTTCGGAGGTTGACTTAAAACATCAAGAAATGTGTGATTTTTGAATGTCCCACGATGATCGAGATCCTATAATGAAGCGCTGGTTAAATAATTGTAGGCATGAAATGGGTTTTAATGAGGTTACAAATTTGTCAACAAGAATTTTTGTCAGTTATTTAAGTTTTATACAAAAGCGAATCTCACTAATCCTGTCAAAAGTCATATTTCACCCCAAATTCAGAACAAAGTCATGTTATGTCATGAATTAGTGCTGTCAAAACAATTAATCGCATCCAAAATTAAATTTTGTGTTTACACAATATATGTGTCTACTGTATGTATATGTATATATATGCGCATATAAAAACATACACAAAAAAAGTTTATATATAATATAAATCATTTCAATTTGAATATATATACATACACACACACACACGTACGTTAATATTTCTTAAATATATACATGTATGTGTGTATATTTATATATACCTATAAATATACACAGTACACTCATTTTACACACATTATGTAAATCGACTTATTTTGGATGCGATTAATCGCGATTAATCGATTTGACAGCACTAGTCAGAATACATACAGACAGATGTATGTGTGTATATTTGTATGTACATATAAATATACAAAGTTTTATTTTGGATGCGATTAATCGCGATTAATCGATTTGACCGCACTAGTTAGAATACATGTATGCGTGTATATTTATATATATACGTATAAATATACACAGTACACATATTTTACACACCCATGTAAACAAACTGTTGTTTTGGATGCGATTAATCATGATTAATCAATTTGACTGCACTAGTCAGAATACATAGACATATGTGTGTATATTCATATATATATACATATAAATATACACAGTACACACATTTTACACACACATTATGTAAACACATACTTTTATTCTGGATGCAATCAATCGTGATTAGTCTATTTGACAGCACTAGTCAGAAAATCACCCTAAAAAAGCCAATTAAATGTATTTCAACTTTTAATTTAGGGGAAATATGTGACTTTTTTCCTCCTGTGATTAACATCCTTATATTGCACAACAAATGTTGACTGCTAACCCTACAACTGCAACCTCATTTGAAGAAAGACATGGAACCACACATGAGCTTCACAGACAAGTAGTGTATTGAAAATACCAATAAGGTCCATGACCAAAAAAACAAACAAACAAAACAAACAAAAAAAAAAAAAAGATATATTTACAGACATGGGACTATAGAGCACAAGGAAACTCGTGCTTGTAAGAGCAGCCTGCCTCCAACTACCGTTACAAACACGTGGGTATAATATTTCTAAAAAGACTTGCAAAACAACGTGGCAAACACGTAGTGGCAAAATTACAATGAACACGAATGATATCGCAACTATCGGCGGCAAATCATCTAGAATGGATGGTAAAATGTACTGTGTTATTGACCAAGGCAAGAATGGATGGCAGTGAAAATGCAAACGTCACCCTTTTAGACTTCGAAATGTACTCCAATCTTTAAATACAGTGCCGACGGGTGCATTAAACCAGTGATTGTAGCCACTTTGTTGACAGAGACACAAAAACTGAGGTTGTACATCTCGGTAGCGATGACATCAGAACACAGGAAGAGGTATATGCAGACATCTGACGAAACAAACTCAAACGAAGAGACAAACAAATACCTAAAATCATGTAAACAGAAGTGTCATTGTGCATTTGAATGTGTGCTTATTCTGTCATTGATGTTGTTGAGATACAAATGTGCCCTTTACAGGAAAATCCATAAAATTATGAGTACATCATCATCATCATCATAGCAATTATGAAAATTATAACAATAATATTATCAATAATATACAAATATATTGTAATGAGACCATTCCTGCCCCTAGCGTCACCAGTTTAGCTTTTTCCATTTTAAAATGTACACAGCAATCAAAACAACTGCAGGTTTCAGTGTTTCATTGCCGACGAAAGACGAAAACAAAAACGAGAAAACGGGGCTGAAATAAAGCCACCAGCCTCAACGCTGATGAGCAGCTAGTTATGTCTTCCTGGCACAGTCCCACACACGCACGCACATGTACAAACACACACACGGTGGTCAATCGGGGGCCCTTAGCATCCCGATCCAGTGACGAAGCCCGGCAGGCAGCTTGAGTCCGTCAGAAGGCCCGATGCCTGCTTTCTTTCGGCTTTGTACTGGGCGTCCTTCGCTCCGTGGCCACGCCGAGCGGCTGAAGGGCGCCACCGCGCCAGCCCAGAGCGTTTGAGGGAGATGTGGGGAGTTGAAGTCAGAGCGAAAAAAAAAAAAAAAAAAAAAACCAACATGCCGAACGCAGCAGAGACGAGGAGAACGGGAAGTGGGATGGGGGACGGGTTAAAAAAATAAAATAAAATCAACAAAATAAAAAAGAAAAATCACACACTCATCGTCATGTTGGGTGAATACTGCAACGAGAAGAGAGGAATGTGGAGGGAGAAAATGAGATTGCGTAACAGATATCGTTCGTTTGTGTTATATCATGAGCCGATATTTAGATTAACCACTACATCAAGTGACAGCATTGTAAAACAGGAAAACGGGGCAGATGTAGACTTACACTTTCACTTTGGAATGGGTTTAAGAAGTTGCCTGCCATCTCCCCGTCGTCCCGCGGAGTTCCTGGGGGATTGTTCATACCTGCCATGTTGTTTGGAGAGTTCTAGAAACACAGATGTATGATGATTAGAGACATAAGCAAAAATACTAACAAAATTGCCATCTAACAAAAAACTTGATACTAAATTCTGGCCAATAATGATGAGCCGATAATTAGGGATGCACCGATACCACTTTTTCCAGAGCAAGTCCTATACCGATATTTTTATTTTTGGTACTTGTAAATGTAAAAAGCAAAAATGAGAAATGAATAATTAAATTATTTGTATATATTTAACATCGTTCGATACAGATGTATTTAAAAATTCTAATATCAGCCAATAACCGATATTATACCGATATCTTTTGCATCTCTAAAGAAATTAAAAAGAATAAGTAAAATTAGGGATGTACAATACTAAATTTTGGTCAATAATGATAAGCCGACAATTAGGGATGCATCGATACCACTCGTCCAGAGTGAGTCCAATACCAATACTTTTATTTTTGGTACTTTTTGATACCGATATTTTCGTTGTATTTGTAATTTTTTAAAATATTGGGTACAGACATGTAAAAAAAATTGAGCAAATAACATCTAACATGACTTAGGGATGCACTATACAAAATTCTGGCCAATAAAGCTGATAATTATTTTCAAGTAATAAAAAATAACCGATAAATGGCCGATATTAAAATTTTAGGGTTGTTTTGCTACAAAAATCCAAAATAAAATCCAAAAAACTAAAATAATCATTTAAATGCTACAAGTGATTTAGGCATTAAGATGTACAGTAAGAAAAACGGATATTCGTATTGAGATCTGCTAAAGATTTCATCTTCATTAAATTAACAATCTAATCTAAATGTAAAAAAATAGCAAAAATGAGAATGAACTATTAAATATTTAATTTCAGTTAATACTAATAATTAAAATATGCTTCAAAGTGAATTACTAAAATTACTAAAACTGAAAAATAAAGCTAAACAGAAATATAAAAATACAAAAATGCAACAACAAAAAACATTAAATTACTACCATTAAAATATGCTTCAAATTGAATTACTAAAATGACTAAAACTGAAAAGTAAAGTTAAATAGAAATATAAAAATACTAATTAAAAAAGACAAAAGAACATAAAATTACTACAATATATATATTATATATACAATATATATATTATATATATATATATATAAACAACCAAAAAAATGACCCAAGATTAAAAAAATCCTAAAATGAAAATTAAAATATAAAAATATAGTTAATTAAAAATAATACAACTATAATAGCATATAAATATCACTACAATAACATTGATTTGCATATATCCAGGCATTAAGATCTCACCTTTGGCAACCCATCCATATCACCCGAGCCTATAATCAAAAGGAGTTATAAGAACCATTAGAAATGTCAGAACATTTCTTATTTTGTACGTATTAGCTATTTATGTGTCAAAGTCTCACCTAAAGACCCGTTCATATGGTGCGGCTCCATCGATCCCATTCCACCCATCGGCCCGTCGGGCCCCGGCCCCATCGGGAACTGCAGGAACACACGTACTGTTAACATCCATCCAGAAAACCAGCAATAATACTAACAAAGGCCTAAACCATTTTCCATACTGCATGAGAACGGTCAACTTACGTTCGGTCTGTTGCCACCAGGGCCGATTGGATTCATCATCGTGTAAATGTTTTCACTGGAATTTGTTGAGTCTATGAAAAAACAGATGACAAATTTTTTAGAGCTTCACTGGAAAAGTTCTCCATAATCTAATGTAGTCAGCTAAGACTTACCAAAACAAGAGCTGTAAGTTTTAAGCTAATTTCCAGTCACTGAGGTAATTTTTTCAACTATTGTTATGGACTTTCAATAAAAGGCAGCTGATAGGAAACTCAGACAGATTAGATAAAAGCAAACTGACCTCCTGGGCTTGGCATGATGGGAGTTCCTGGAGGTCCGCCACCTCCTGGAGGCCCCTGCGAGATCAGCAAGAAAAATGATTACACACAAAGAACATTTCAGACAAACAGAGAGAGACGGTGAGGCAAAATCTTGTGCGTGCAACTCACCACATAGTTTCCTGGTGATGAAGATGAGTATGCTATCTGTGGGAAGGAGAGATATTAAGAAGCTGCTTCTCTAAGTCATTGTGATATTGAAATAATTGGAAGTGGCACTCACTGAGTTTGCATTAGGGTTAGGCCAAGGCCCTCGACCTCCCGGACCCCTGAAAACACAAGAAGCAATGTTAGTATGTGTATATGACAGGCAGCATAGCACAGACAGCGTGAGTGTGTTATACTGTTGCGGAGACTCACATGTTCATGCCAGGCATTCCTGGACCGCCGAGAGAGTTTGGAGGAGGCCTCATTCCACCGCCGTAGTTCTGCAAGTGCACAGATACAAGTTAAGCTACATATGAAACATGTTATGGCACTGTAACAAGAATGTACTTATGACTTGCTTTTACTCAACTCTGGTAAATGTTAATTCATTTTTTGATCAATGAAATAACAAAATACTATATGTTTTTCATTATTAATCATTATTTTTATTATTATTAATATTTCTTTTTTTATTATATTTCTTTTTATATACATTAAGAAGAAAACAATATAAAACAAATACAATGAAACATTTTCTATAAACATTTCCTTATTTATTTATTAACGATAAATAATGAAGAACAACAAATAACTGCTTTTTACTAGATTTTTTATTTAATTGTTTAATAAGACTTTTTTTTTTTATTTATATTTAGCGAATAATAAATAATGAATAAACTATATACTGTGTCTATGTATAATTGCTATTTCATATAATTATATACATACATATATACACATTTTATGGAGTAATAAATAATAAGGAATAATAAATATCATTTACTATAACCATTTATATGCTTTGTTTTAATTAACATTTATACATTTTCACTCAATATTACAATAGAATATCTAATATATTGTGTAATAACAATAAATAAACTAAAAATTTCATGGTGTAACTGGATTCATTTTTAATTATACATAACCATTTATTATGATTTCATGTTTTTATTATATTATTATATGTGTTCATTTATTTTTCTACACACACAAACACACATATATATATATATATATATATATTTTTTTTTTATATATAATATAAAAAGAACATATTTCTTTAGATTTATTCATTTTAATTTGATTTTTTAACTTATATTTAACTAGTAATAATTAATAAACAAATAGTATTCTATTTCTATGTATAATTGCTAGTTGATATAATAATATTGTATACATCATGCATTATATATAATAATAAATAATAAGGAATAATAAATAATTTATTTGTATATTTTTAACTATATTAAAATAGAATATCCAATGTCCAAATTCATATTTGGACATTGGATAATAATAATAATAATAGTAAGTGTTTTATTTATTTATTTTTAACTCTAAAAATAAACAAATTAAATAAATTCGACAAATAATTAAACATTTTTCACTGCTTTATTAGATGTAATTTGTATAACATAATAATAATAATATAATGTTTTTAATTCTACATTTAAAAAGAAATTAAATAAATTCAACAAACAAATTAATTAACTTTTTCCCATTACTTTATTAGATTTATTTTGTGTAATAATAACAACAAAAAACATTAACAACAAAAAACATTAAATTACTACCATTAAAATATGCTTCAAACTGAATTACTAAAATGACTAAAACTGAAAAGTAAAGTTAAATAGAAATATAAAAATACTAATTAAAGACAAAAGAACATAAAATTACTACAATTTTCTGTACCCATTTCCATGATTTTTTATTGTATTGTTTTGTAATGAATAAATTAGTGAATGAATGAATTACTAAGACTTGATTTATATTTAGCTAATAAATAAACATTTTCCATAATTCATATTGCAATTTATATTTTCTTTCATATTGTATTGTAACGCATTTATTCATTTATTACCTTATTTAATTTATTAATTAATTTCATTTATATTTACATTTCTGTTAAATTTCCACATTTCCTACAATTATGTCCTACACACAAGAGTTCCCAGTCTAACCACAACTGTGTGATAGACAGTAACGTCAGCCTAACCTGTGGGCCCATGCCTCCCATTCCTCTGGGTGGGTTCATTCTCATCGGGCCGCCCATGTTTGGATGTCCTGATAGGGGAGAAAAAGCACAATCATTCCACAAACGCCTGAGCAACTGGACTTCATCCATAGCAAATTTCCTCAAACACAGCTGGCTGTAAAAGCCCATGGCGCAGTGCGGTACCTTGCGGTCTGGTGGGGTCCAAACTGTTTGGCAGGAGCGGCTGTGACCCTGGGACTCCAACAGGAGGCTGAAACCAAGAAACCAAACCAAGTGCATAAAACAAGTGCCAAGCAGAGAAAACGGCAATAGTGACCTGTAGAAATAAAGGGTTGTGGGCGGGCCAGTACCTGATTTGGCATGCGGAGTGATGGGCGGGGTCCACCTGGGTACCGTGGAGACATGAACGGCTATGGGGAGAGAGCGTAAGAACTGTCAATCAAAAGACGCCATTGCTAACCTCTCATTAGCATAATATTAGGGTTAGGGTTAGTTAGGATTAGGGTTTAGGGTCATTTTTCAGAAAATTAAAGAGATAGTTCACCCAAAAATTAAAATTCTGTCATTAATTACTCGCCCTCATGTCATTCCAAACCTGGGTGAACATGTCATTCCAAACCATTTTTGGGTGAACTATCCCTTTAACTCTTGCTTTACATGACAGAAATCATATGCTTTATACCTACATTTGATTTTCCGAAAAGTGATTCATAGTATAAACATAAAATCTTACGGGTTTATAACGTAACTAAAAGAAATGTTTATATAGTATGTAGTATTTGACATGTGCAGTACAAGAGTAACCAGCAGGGGGCGCAATAACACTGCAAAAAAGGTCATCTGTTTGAGAAAACTCAAACATCGGTTCTCTTTACACTGTCATGGTGAGGCTGCTGCTATCAGATTGTTTAATACAAGAAATTTATGGTATTTTAAACAGCGAGGACTAAAATAGAAAGAGGTTGGACGCACAAAGATACCGAACATCATCCTAACCATCTGGGAAGCGACAAGTTACAGCAACAAGTAATTTGTCTATCCACAACGAAAGCACAAACACTGCGTGACGCCACAATCACAGCAAAATAACATCATATGCAAGGTTTCATATAGTTAAAACGCACTGGATTTTTAACCAAAGAGATTTCGCTGTGGTTGACGTCATATGGTGCAACACCACCAAAATAAAAGCAAACAGAGCAACACAATGATCTATCTAGTCATTTTCTCAGGTTTGATCCAACAACCTGCTTTGTTCAAACTCCGGTCCACCTATAGTACATTTGCTCCAACTTTTGGCAAGTTTGTGTTTTTGTGTTGGGTGTTTGCGTATTTGTGTTGTAGCGCCTGTGTTTATGCTTGCATGTGTACACGCAAGAGCATGTTTGTGTGTTCGTGCGCGTTGCATTATTAATAGGATATTGATGGACTATGAAGGACTGAGTGCAGGGTGTAGGGAGGGACCAGGTCTGCAGAGTCCCGGTTAGATGAACTTCCACTCCTCACGGGCTGGGCCGCAGCCTGCATTATTTATCCGGCAACATCGTCACTGTCAGCAAGGAATGTGTGTGTGCGCGTGTTTTCAGAGAGAACAGAGAATGAAGAAATGTACTGCTTGCGCTCTATCTAGGTAAGAGTCATGATCGTCGACCAGTCATCCAACAACTTACTTAATTAGTGAAACTGACAAGATGATATTTTTCTTATATTTTATTCTTCAAATAAAGTATTCATATAATATAATATAATATCATTTTGCTAGCAACTCTAAGGTTATAGGTTCAATTCCCATTAACTGATAATCTATTGAAAGCAATGTACGTCACTTCGAATATTTTGTTCTTGTATTAAAATAGTCTAAGCTAATGATAATTATATCAATAATAATCATATAATCATTATAATTTAGGTATAAACTATTCCCCTTAACTGATAAACTGTATACTTTGAATACAATGTAAGTCGCTTCGAATATTTTATTCTTGTATTAAAATAGTCTAATCTAAGGTAATGATAATTATATCAATAATAAATATACAATAATAATTTTGGTAGCAACTCAAAGGTTATAGGTTTGATTCCCATTAACTGATAAACTGTAACCCTTGAATGCAATGTAAGTCACTTAGAATATTTTATTTTGTATTAAAATAGTCTAATCTAAGCTAATGGTAATTATATCAATAATAATTATATTATAATAAGTTTGGTAGCAACTCTAAGGTTAAAGGGTCGATTCCTGTTAACTGATAAACTGTATATACTGAATGCAATGTAAATCGCTTAGAATATTTTATTCTTGTATTTAAATAGTGTAAGCCAATGATAATTATATCATCAGTAATATACAACTACATCATTATAATCTTGGTGGCAACTCTAAGGTTACAGGTTCAATTCCCATTAACTGATACACTATATAACTTGAATGCAATACAAGTCGCTTATAATATGTGATCTTTTTTATTAAAATAGTCTAATCAAATGATAATTATATCAATAATATCAATAATAATTCATCATTTTACCAACTCCAAGGTTATAGGTTTGCTTCCCATTAACTGATAACTGATATATCCTGAATGCAACATAAGACACTTATATTTTATTCTTTTATTAAAATACTTCATTCCAATTGAATGATAATTATATCAATAATATATCAATAATAATTACAGAATTATCATAATTCTGATAGCAGCTCTAAGGTTATAGGTTCCCGTTAACTGATAAACTGTACACACTGAATACAATGTAAGTTGCTTATAATATTTTTTGTATTAAAATAGTCAAATCTAATCTAATAATAATTATTTAAATAATAATTATACAATTATTATAATTTTGGTAACAACTCTAAGGTTATAGGTTCGAATCCCTTTAATTGATAAACTGCATACCTTGAATGCAATGTAAGTACCTTATAATATTTTATTCTTGTATTTAAATGGTCTAATCTTATGATATTTAAATCAATAATATATCAATAATAATTCTATAAATTATTATAATTTTGGTAGCAACTCTAAGCGCTAAGATTCGATTCCCATTAACTGATAAACTGTAGGTTGCATTGGATAAAAGCATCTGCCAGATTTGCAAAATGTAAATAAAGGGTTTCCAGTTAAGTCAGGTTAGTCGACTTGTTAATTAGCAACTAGTTGATTTTGAAAGTCTGTAGCTTTGCACACTACTAGATCTAGCTAGGGAAGAAACACAGCAAAATCAAGCTCAAGCAGCAGCCTTTTCCCAGTATTAAAAATGGTCCATTTTGCGAATGAATGAAAGGAATAGAAGAATGAAAGTGTGACGACGTAAAGGGTGAATGGAAAGCTGCGCCACAGGTACTCTTGAAATTTTATACTACACCCAACATGTGTCTATTCCACAGGTTATGTGTAAGGAAGTACAAGAAAACGGGATGAGAGTCTTACCTGGCCGTGGGGCCCCATCATGGGGTTGTTGGGGTTGTGTGGAGGGGGCTGTGAATGTGGTGATGGCTGTGACCCGGGTGGGCCCTGAGAAAGGGAAGATAAAGAGAAAAATTAGAGATATTACACATGAAAACCTCTACACAACCCATTAAATTGGTCTTTGCTCAAGTAGAATGACCAACAAAGCCTCACTGGTTACCTTTCCACTGGTCTCTAATAGCAATCCAACCTAGGTTGGTAATAAATCTACCCTTTATTCCCTAGCAAAGGGCATCTCCTACAGGGCCAGGCAGCTGCTGAACCCCATAACGGAGCTCCACCACAAGGCCTCCTCCTTGTCTCTCAATGGAGTCCATTATGGTAAGTGGGAGAGGCATATGGCCTATACCGGGACGCCTGTTCCTGCACCACATCCCTGTAGAGAGTGACTGAGGAACAACTTGGGCTGGATTGTGTGTGTGTGTCTTGAGTGAGGAGGGGGGGTGTTTGTTAAATGAAGCAATTAATAAAATCATTTTCTACCCGGCTAAGGAGATAACGGCTTGGCACCGAACTACAAGCCCATCAAGAGTTGCCCCTCCCGCCGAGAAAGGGAACAGCACATAGTATTCCTAGCGGGACAGTGGCATAGAGGACAGCAGCAACCACAAGTCCAAGTGTTTCAGACAAGCAATGCTACTTCCTGACCAAAAGGGGGCAGTGTGTAGCTACTTGCCGAGCGACTGCCGGGACACAAAGTACTAAGCAAAACAAAGCATGGAACAGCAACACAATGCATATTTCATTGTTGTCTCTGTGTACATTACGGAAAAAAAATTACGACCACTTCTTTGGCGAACGGCACGGGATTGTGCAATTCATGTTTTTGAGGGTGTGCTTCTTCAGAAGGATGGTTTTCACATGTCTTGGAAGTAATTATTCTGATAAGTGCAGCTGTCACAGAATCTGTCACAAACAGAGATGATAAATGCAACGTGTCGTACCATACAGGATCTAAATGTAATCAAAAGCTCGAGTTGTCAAAAATGCCAAGGAATCTTGCAAACATACGCGTACCAGAGAGGTACTTTGACTTTAAAGTCACCCCAAATGATGCGATCAATTAATTATTTAGATCTCCGTGCAAGAAGTACAACTGTCAGGAAATTCGTCATAAACCAGTATCCAAATATTGACAAAGACACCTCTAGCTAAATCTCGCAAACCTGTCGGTACTAGAGAGGTACTTTGACCTCAGAAGTAACTGAAAATTATGCAAACTCAATCAAACCCATGCGTAAGGCTAGAACTTAGGAAGAAAGAAAACAAGAAAGTACTTCGAGATTTGCTTGAGTACTGGGACATTTCAATGTCAACAGGACTACTACCGCTGTACGGTGCTGGACCTATCTCGGTGTCCCAAGACTCCTGCACCTCACAGCAAGCCTGAACAAGATCCTTCAGTCCTTTTAACCTTGATGGAACTCTCCCTCTCTAGAGTCTGTCAGTCTTTCACTTTTCTCAGTGTTCTGTTGGTTTTCAAGAGGTTTTTGTGGGAGAAGGGCTGATGAAATTCTCCCACCTTCTTCCCTCAAAACAAACCCATCCATTTCAGATGTTTCCAGCTAAACTTGAAACTATTTCTCTTTTTTTCGTTCCTTGACTTCGCTCCCTCCCTGCCTCCCCCTTGCTAGTCTGTCCTCCCAAGAGGAGTTGGTGCAGTGGAGTTTCAACGTGAAGATTATTGAAGAGGCCGACCCATGCAATGGGGGGAATTAAAAAACACGGAAGAAATCATACGAAATTTCCAAGATCCGGGCCAGACGCCAGCACGCAAGCTTTGTGTTTCTCTCCCTAAACTCTCTTGCTTCGCTCTCCGTCTCTCTGCAGGAGGTTGCCGGGAGTCTGGGCCTGCGAGGTACAGATTAGGAGAGTCTAGAGAGAGGGTGTACAGGAGGGTTTAGCCCTCCTCACCTTCGTCCCTGTCTCGCAGGACAGCGCTGATCACACGGCAGCTACTGTGGTCGCATGTGTTAATTATCGCCGCTGCATCTGGAGTCAAAGGCTCAGGCGTTCATGTTTTGGCTGCATAGCTCCGCTACCAAAATGCTTTAACTGCAACGGCATACTGCTCACTGGAGTAGCAGTGTTCTTACAGAATTGGTTTTGTCCCTTCATTTTTGCTGGACATGACTGGACAACATGCAGTTCTGCATGTTTATTCAATAAATGCTATTCAGATGCTATTAGAATGTCCCAACCTGATAACTTGGATGTTTGTGAGACTTTTTGACTGAATCCCAAAAATAATTGGTTCATCTTTTGTTCATGCAGTGCACAAAGTTTTCTGAGATGGACGTGCACTTATGACCAACAAAGATATAATTAGAGAAATAAAAGATGACCAAACCAAAAGACACTCAAAAGGAGGCGGCGGAGCATAGACGTCCGCCTTTCGAAACAACAAAGTTAGGATTCTGATGCAGAATCAGCATGGATCATAACCTGTTCCAATCACAATTCTATTAAAAACAACTACAAAAAGGAGCAGCTCCAATTATTAGCACAACTGTGTCCAGCAGTCATGGCCGATGCGAGTGGGAGGGAGCAGTAGTTAGCTCTTGAGAGGTGTGAAAGAGTGATATACTGGCCACTAGGATATATGCCAAGATATAATTGGTGTCACCAGACCACAGCCACTAGTCGCGTGGAATCGGGGAGCGTACAAGGAGCGCACGTGGGCCTGGAGGAGGCTGTCTTTTTGCGATTGTTGCCACATCTTTTTCTTCCTTCATCTTTCATTCTTTCATTTTCTGTCTTCACTCTCTCCATGCCTCTCTTCTGCCATGCCCTGGGCTGCTACCAAGAGGGAATTACTGCAGTGGAGCACAAAGTCCTCCCTCTTCCTCCCTTTCTTAGTTCTCTCTCTCTTTCTCTCTCGCTCTTATGCACACAGGCACTATTTATAGAATGCAATGTCACTCACGCAACAGTCAGATCGCTCCCTGCTCTGAACACAGCTCATACAACATTAACACTCTCCTCCTCAACTCAAAGACCATGTCAGGGTTCTATCTGCCAATCCATGTGACGCTCTACCTGATGCTCATCTCAGCATCTGCTGCTTTGTGGGATGCTCTATCAGCCATTCTACCTGACAGTCTGTAACATTCTGAAAGCAATTTTCTCTCTGTCATTATATCTGATGTTATTCTTGATGACAGGATGCTCTATCTGACACTCTATCTACTCTATTGGATGCTCTGATGTTCAATTAGTTGTATTGGATCTTTTCATCTCATTGACTCATTGGATCCTCTATCTGCTGCTCTATCAGATGTTCCATCTAATCTGTCATATTCAACAAGATGTTAAATACACTGTATCAGATTTTCCATTTAAGAAATCTTGTTACATATACACTGTGGGATGCTATATCTGACACTCTATCTTAATTTCTATCTGACATTCTACTCTATTGGATGCTCTAACCCATCTAATGTTTAATTTGTTGTACTGGATCTTCTCATCTCATTGATTCATTGGATCCTTTATCTGCTGCTCTATCAGGTGCTTTATCAGATATTACATCTAATCTATCTGATGTTCAACAAGATGTTAACCACACTGTATCAGATTTAGTTACATATACGCTCTGTGGGATGCTCAATCTGCCACTCTATCTTACCTTCTATCTGGCATTCCATCTACTCTTTTGGATGCTCTATCTAACCTACTAATATTATTTTCTTCTCACGATATCTCATTGACTCCACTGGATCCTCTACCTGCTGCTCTTTAGGTGCTCTATTTGATGTTCCATCTAATCTATCTGATGTTCAACAAAATGTTAATTACACTGTATCAGATTTTCTATCTAATAAATCTTGTTACTCTCTGGGATGCTCTATCTGTCGCTCTATCGCATCTACTATCTACTGTTTTGGATGCTCTATCTAACCTATTGATATTCATCTCTGTCAAGATATCTTACTGACTCCATCAGATCTTTCATCTGCAGCTCTATCAGGTGCTCTATCTGATATTTCATCTAATCTATCTGATGTTCAACAAGATGTTAAATAAACAGTATCAGATTTTCTAATGAATCTTGTTACGTATACACTCTATGGGATGCTCTATCTGCCACTCTATCTTATCTTCTGACATTGTATCTACTCTTTTAGATGCTCTAACTTATTGATATTAATTTCTGTTAAGATATCTCAAAGACATCTCTATCTGCAGCTCTATCAGGTGCTCTATCTGATCTTCTATCTACTCTATCAGAGTTGGATGTTCCATCTAACGGATGATTTTCCATTTTCCCTTTAATGGAGGATCAGATGTTCTATCTCTGATGTTTGACAAGATGTTAAATACACTGTATTGTTTTTTTTCTATCTAATGGATCTTGTTGCATATACACTCTATCCGATGCTTTATCTGCCACTCTATCTTATATTCTGCCATTCTATCTGCCCTTTTGGATGCTCTATATAACCTACTGATGTTCATCTCTGTCAAGATATCTCATTGACCCCATTGGATCCTCTATCTGCAGCTCTATCAGGTGCTCGATCTGATCTTCTATGTACTCTGAGTTTATTGTTTCATCCATGTTCCATCTAATGGAAGATCAGATGTTCCATCTATCTGATGTTTGACAAGATGTTAAATACATTGTATCAGTTTTTCTATCTAATGAATTTTATGTTATACATACCCTCCATGGGATGCTCTATCTGCCACTCTATCTGATCTTCTATCTACTCTTTACCTATCTGATGTTTTACTAAATGTTCAAATCACTGCATCGCCTCTTCTATCTCGTATCTTATCTTTTATTAATTAAATTGGATCTTCTATTCGCTGCTCTATCTTCAATCTATTCTACTGATAGAATATATACATACTATATACTCCATGGGATGCTCTATCTGCCCTGCAATTTACTGTACCTGATGAACATACCTTATGCTCTACTAGATATTAAATCATGTGAAGTTAGAAGTAAATATAGAATACAGAAATGCAATTTGCATATGACCTGCTCTAAAAACAGAAATTAATTGGTATAAAAGCTTGAGTAAATGGCTTACACAACTTGAGCTTATGATAAAAATAATGTTTGACTAACAGAATTCATCTTTCTGCGGTAGTGTGTTTATTTAGCAAGGTGACTAGCTTTTGTCTGACTATAAATAGCTCAATAAAAATCACTATGGCAGAGGAACTCCCACAGGCGCCTTGACTTCGGGAACTATGCCCCTAAGCATTCCCCCAAATCCCAGCCCTGAATTTAAAATACACAGATATGTTGTTAGATATGTGTTGCCAAAGAGCTACAACCAAGCACGCATGTTTTTACCCATTTTGGCCTTAGGGATTAAACTGTCGAGGCATTCACACTGATCTCAGATCAGGGGCCATGACTCTCTGTTTGTGGCAGTGTGAGTTGCCACTGTACCGAACTACTAATTTAGACACGCAAAATGGAAATGAATGGAAATACGGAGAGGGAGAGATAGCGGGAAAGAAACATCTGGACGGGGATTAGAAGAACTAAAGGGGGTTAGCGAAAGGAGGGGTGGGGAGAGGGACAGAAAAAATGGTAAAAGCTTAACGCACAGGGTTAAAGGAGGAGGTTTAACGTGACAATGGGGGAGGAGAGAGCAGCCCTTACTTGAAAGAAGCCGGGAGGCATGGGTCCACCTGGCATGCCGTCGTTGGGCGGCATGTTGCCCATCACAGGACTGGGAGCTGCTGCCGCACTCTGAAATAGAGAAACATGCAAAGCCTGGTCAGAAAATTATTCTAAAAAAAATAGTAAAAAATTCCAAACCAAATTCCACCTTTAAGCCAATCCAAAATTTTGTATTACAAAATACATTAAATATCTCCAACTTTTCCAATAACAATTCCATAATACAACAACATACGAGTAGAATCTTTCGTTACATATGTGAGCAGTTCTTTAGGTTGAAGCCGGGGCCCCCCACACCCCAGACAGAGCCAAACTCAGCCGTGTCTTTCCCATGATGGTAAAGAAGGGGTAGACAGGGATTACACATGACCCAACGCCCCCTCCTCCACCCTGTAATCAGATCCTTCGCTCTCGTCTGGATGGAGGAGGGTAAACCGCCTCAGTGCCGCTGACCCTAATAGCCCAGACACTCACTGCTGACCCTGAGAGGGCAAAGGGGACCGTTCAATGCACCAACATACACAGGCATAGGTACACAATTATCTCTGTCTTTAGCTCTCACACATATGTAGTACCAAGCCCTAAAGCTATAAACATACATGTAAGATCGCATATAGTCACGCACACCAACAGGATAGACACGTTGACTTCATACAACCACCACCTAAGTTTGAGAAACCAAGAAATGGTTCGATTTTAAATGTTTTTCATGACTTCCAGTTCCAACAAAAATTTCCTGATCACCCCCATGTCACCCAATATGTCCAGGTCTTCTTCAGTCGAAAAGAAATTAAGGTTTTTGAGGAAAACATTCCAGGATTTTTGTCCATATTATGGACTTTAGTGGTGCCTTAACAGATTTCAATGGGTTGAAGGTCCAAATTGCAGTTTTAATGCAGCTTCACAGGGCTCTACTCGATCCCAGCCGAGGAATGAGGGTCTTATCTAATGAAACAATTGTCCATTTTCTAAAGAAAAAATTAAAATGTATATACTTTTTAACCACAAATCCTCATCTTTCGCTGGCTCGACCTCACTTGTTATGTAATCACGCACATGACGTAGGTGAAAGTACCAAGCCAGTGTTTACAAAGCGAACGTGCAAAGAAAGTAAATTGTAAAATAGATGGTTTTGAAGTTGGAGGATAAAATGAGACCCTACTCTACATTTTTGAACCAAAGTACACAAATTAAGACTAACCACACGTGATCTTTCCAACGCGATTATGTAATGTGTGAAGTTGAGCTTGTCCAAGATGAGCATTTGTGGTTAAAAAGTATAATTTTTATTTTTTTTTAGAAAATGACCAATGGTTTCTTAGATAAGACCCTTACTGCTCGGCTGGGATCGTGTAGAGCCCTTTGAAGCTGCACTGAAACTGCAATTTGGACCTTCAATCCATTGATCCCCATTGAAGTCCACTATATGGAGAAAAATCCTAGAATGTTTTCCTCAAAAACCTCAATTCACTATGCTTTCATTATATGGCAAATAACAGCATGAACACAACTCAAAATTTCTCCATTTCCGTTCCACTGAATAAAGTCACATAGGTTTGGAACTAAATGAAGGTGTGTAACTGACAGAACTGTCATTTTTAGAAGAGCTACCACTTTAAGACATGACAAATCACAAGCGCCAACAACAACCACCACGGAAACCCAACATATTTGCATATAATCTATATACAAGGAAGTACTTTCTCATAAACGAGGGAGGAAAAGGAGGCCGGAGGCTGGCGCTGGGCAGATAACAGGTGAGGTACGGCCGGGCGCCGTGTTTGCATGCAGTGGAGGGATTGGCGAGAGTGTTTGGTTAAGGAGAGGGAGGGGCTGAGTGATAGATCGGGCCGGTGAGATTTTGTTTACACAGTGGCTGGTGTAGGTTTAACCAGCAAAATGGCTCCAACAGCATATATGAACGAGTGAGAATGCAGAAGGCGGGCGGACGAACACTTTAATTAAAACAAAGAGATGAACTAGAAGAAAATCACTGGCCAGAATGACCAGCGGCCCATCAGCGGGAACAGGAGTCGTTGGTAGCTCACACACACATTCGCACGCAGCGCGACTCCTCTGCACTCAGGTAGAGCGGCAGAGGGCCCAATCGGCTTGTTGCCATGACAACTCAGACCTTGGCTCTCCCGCTCTCCGGTGCCCATTAAAACCCTCAGGCCGTCAATCACTTGCCCGGCCAGGGAGCGAAAGAGAGAGAGCGCGAGAGAAACTGAGAGAGGAGAATGAAGATAGAGTTTAAAGGAGCCTGTGGCTTTTGATAGGCCTGGCTGTTTGCTACTGCTATCTCTCTCCCTCTCAACCACATAAACAGACACATTCCAGTTCCTGTTAACCCTTCTTGTGCCATGCTTTGCATGGTTGTCCTGCCTTCTTCTATTAAAGGAGAAGTCCACTCCCAAAAAAAGATTCACATATAAATGTACTCACCCCCTTCTCATCCAAGATGTTTATGTCTTTCTGTCTTCAGTCATAAAGAATTTGCTTTTTTGAGGAAAGCATTTCAATGTCTTTATGACTGAAGAAAGAAAGACATGAACATCTTGGATGACAAGGGGGTGAGTACATTATATGTGAATCTTTGTTTTGGAAGTGGACATCTCCTTTAAAGCAGAATCATTGTACATGAACGGATCTTTCCAAAGGTTTTGACCATTAAGGCACGTTTATGTTTCAATTGTTTGAGTGGGAATTTTGCATGAGGGGAAAAGATTTTCCCACACTTTTTGGCCAAAATTTCGCTCATGTGACCAAACCAACACGGTAAAACGGTGACTTACATATATGAACCTGGACCACAAAACCAGTCATAAGGGTACATTTTTTAAAATTGAGATTTATATAAGCTGAATAAATAAGCTTTTCATTGATGTGTGGTTTTCATTGATGTGCGGCCAAATATTGTCCTATTCAAATATTGAATAGGACAATATTTGGCCGAGATACAACAATTTTAAAATCTGAAGGTGCAAAAAAAAAGTAAATATTGAGAAAACCGCCTTTAAAGTTTTTCAAATGAAGTTCTTAGCAATGCATACTGCTAACTGAAAACTAAGTTTTGATATATTTACAGTAGGACATTTACAAAATATCTTCATGGAACAAGATCTTTACTTAATATCCTAATGATTTTTGGCATAAAAGAAAAATCAATCATTTTGACCCATAAAATCTATTGTTGGCTATTGCTACAAATATACCCGTGCTACTTATGACTGATTTTGTGTTCCAGGGTCACATATACACACAGACATATATACACAGACATATATATAGATGGATAGATAGACATTTCTAAAGCACCCAACATGTACATCATTATTTTGGGTACATTATTGATTATACAACAGCGGAAAGCAAGCAGATCAAAGATTCAGCAATAAATGTACCTAATTAATTATTAATAATCAACGAGTAATATCGGTGGCCTATTCGCTTACCTAACATCCACGCACACATACACAGTCCAAACCCTCTGAAGTAATTAGCCACTGCTGTTTTAATTATCAGTATCAATCGTGGGGCTCGGCTGGGCAGCAGACGGCGGGGGAAAGGCTTAATCTGGGCATCGATCTGGAGCAGGGATCCAGGATGAGGAATGGATCCTACCTTATCTGTGCTCAGACGAGCAGGGTAACCCAGATCACCAGCCAACAAACACAAGCACATGTACTCTGGTAACAAGAAGTCACCGGCAACTCAGCACTTGCTGAATGAGCGATACAGTGGCATTGAAATTATGGATCTGTGAGGATGAAAGTTAACTTAATTTAATAATATTCACTAGCTATTAGACAGTATACCAGAGGTGTTTCCTCTGAGGAGGCAAGGGAAAAAAATATATATAGTATAAAAATAAAACAACAGCAAGATTACAAAATATAACATTAGAAAGTATATAAATAAGACACATTGTCCAACAGCCGACACCAGCAGGTAAAGTTACAGCGGGAGTTCACGTCTCTCTCGCCTTCCCTGAGCCCATTAAGTTTTAACAGACCCCCTAAAGCGTACGTTGGATTTGGTGGGGGGTAACTGAGAATGAATTGGGGAAAGTCACGCCTCCATTGCGATATGATTGGACATGACTAGTTATGAGCAGCTGTGATTGGTTCATGCAATAAATCCTGCCTCTTCTGCTCGTTCTGCGTTTACAAGTCCGAATGAACAATATAACAGCGTTAATGGGAAGACTAAATTAAAAAGTAAGTGAACAACTCACACATTTAAATAAAACCACTTTGTTACGTCAAAATAAGACTTGAAATGGCATGAAAACATGAGGTAGTGCAAATAAATATCCAAGATAACAGCGTTCTTCTAACTTACTGCATTTCAACACACTCATTGCCTCCTCCGCGCTTTCTCCCAGCATCCCCCATTTCCAATAACTCTGTCAGTGAAGTTGACTCCATAAAGATTAGCTAGTGAGGACTGGCAGCCATAATCAGCCGTGCTGGCTGACAGATGTGCCTTTTAATCAATGGGGCGCTGGGACGGCAATCTACACTGTGAAACATAGGGAAGCCACTATGACGAGGGGTCTCTCTTTCTGTCGCTCCCTCTCTTTCCCTCCCATGGCGTCAACAGCTGTTGTATCAATCAGGTGAATTAATTACCAGTAAACAAATCTGCTGAGGAAACCCCTCATGTACACCCCCACCCTGCAAACACACACACACACACATACACATACTGTATTCCCAGAACCCCCTAGCTTTCTCAATCTCAGTGGCCCACAATTATGCTTGCTCAAGGGCCTAATCATAAGCCATGTACAGAGACAAGCGTGTTAATGTGTGTGTGGACAGGTGGAGAGAACATTTCCCACCCAGAACACCTTCCAAAACGCTGAAGCAGCAGTACAACTGAAACAAGGAAAAACAGACAGACGTAGCCCAGCTCCACCTGTTATTTACATTAGCCATTATGCTACCACACTAATGTACTGTACTGAACAAAAGCTAATGTCGCCTTGAATTTTTACTACAAAGTTCAGAAGATCAGAACATTCTTTTTTCTCAATATTAACAAAATGTCAATGATAATACAACAAAAAGTTCTGACAAACGTCTTAAAATTAAACAGTGCAAATAGTCACAAACCTTAATTATGATTAATACTGACAAATACTTTTAAAAACGTTTAATTGATCTGCCTTGAACTCAGAAAGTCACGACTCGAAGAATATCGTACGTACATACGCAATGTTTAACAGGAATGCTAATCAACCTTTAAGCACCAAGTTCCCTCCAAAAAATAAAATACAAAACTGCAGTCAAAAGGCCCAAAATGCCCAAAGTTAATGCAAACAGGATTAGCTAACATGTAAATTAAGCAAAGCCGACAGCAGCAACATGGTGTTGGGATACAACACAAGCATTGCGCCGCTGGGTCCAGTCCTGTTCGCCACCTTATTGGCAGTGTCAGGTATTTCACAATGGCCTCGCACATACAAAAACACTGTAATAAGCTCCAAATTACCAAGAGAAAATAAGGTCTATGAGAAGCTCATATCTCACATTTACTTACACTACCAGCCAAAAGTTTTTGAACAGTAATATTTTTAATGTTTTTTAAAAAGTCTCTTCTGCTCACCAAGCCTGCATTTATTTGATACAGCAAAAACAGTAAAATTGTGAAATATTTGTAGTATTTAACATAACTGTTTTCTATTTGAATATATTTGAAAATGTAAATTATTCCTGTGATTTCAAAGCTGAATTTTTAGCAGCATTACTCCAGTCGCATGATTCTTCAGAAATCATTCAAAAATTCTGATTTGCTGCTCATATTATTGTTGAAAACAGCTGAGTAGAATTTTTTCAGGTTTCTTTGATGAACAGAAAGTACAGAAGAACAGCATTTATCTGAAACAGAAATCTTTTGTAGTTTAGAAATGTCTTTATTATCACTTTTTATCAATTTAAAGCATCCTTGCTAAATAAAAGTATTCATTTCTATAAGCTCATTCCCAAAAACAAACTGAAGTTATGATGCTGAAAATTTAGATTTGATCACAGGAATAAATTGCATTTTAAAATATATTCAAACACAAAGCAGCTATAGCAAAAATATTTCACAATATTACAGCTTTTGCTGTATTGTGGATCAAATAAATGCAGGCTTGGGGAGCAGAAGAGATTTTGAAAACATTTCAAATCTTACTGTTAAAAAAAACTTCTGACTGGTAGTGTATGTTTTGATAAAAATGAAATTCAGAGCTCTGGCATCACTATTTATTCATTCATAACCAGGTAAACCCAAAAAGATCCCATACATCAATATCGTTCTATAGGTAGCATCTTCAAGCATCACATGTCAGTTATTTTCATGTCAACTTGAGGCCAATGCACAGCGCTAAACATCCAGAGATAAGAACGGCTCATTCTAAGTGCAGACACGTTTAGAACCGTCTAAAAGCGAGAGACTGATAAATGTAAGAAGGGTGGGAGGGTTGTTTAGGACGTAGGAAGGTTTTAATGCCAGTGTTGCCATCCTATTTCTAATGTGAAGCATGTAAGGGGGTCATATTACAATCCATACATTGCAAGAACGGTTGGCGGGAAGGGCGTTCCCACTGGGACCATTGATGTTGCCTGCTGAAAAGGGGAGTTTCCCCATCTCACCCTCCCTTTCGTTCTCTCTCTGCTTTCCTTTCTCTTCAAGTACGCTCTCTAAGTAGGCAGAAATCATTCCTCTTTGGAAAGAGTCTCTGGAGTTCCCGCTACGGGGTTAAGGAGCTTAGCGTACTATAGTTAACATTCACCGAGTCTGAACACTGGGAAAGTGAGGAAACCTAGCGGGCTGTGGGTACCCAAGAGGAGCAAGGAAAAAGAGAGGGCCTCGTTCCTGCCAGACAGAGGCTTGGAGAAGGGAAAACACGAACATTCCTTAGACAATGAAGGGTCTGTAGCGCCGGACCTTTGCGCTTGAGGCACCAACAAAACCGAAACACAATCAAGGACAAAAACTATGAGCAGGTTGAATTCCTACGATGAAAAATGATAAGAAGAAACTGGCAGAAATCATGTAGTTAACAAGAATGCAAAGTCTGGGCAAATGAAATGCAGCCATAACACATCAAGAGGCCCAAACAAGTTTCTCTGCTCTTCAAGCTTCAGCCTGGTTAAAGTGGCTTTGGGTTCCCTCAGATGTCCAAATCCACAATCCCTTTATGCAGATCGTGAGTGAAACCACTGAAACTGAGTCAGCCAACTCGTAACCGGCTGTGGCCAACAGTGGTCAGCCCACCCAGTGGTCAAATCTGTCTTCCATCTACAATAACTCAAATTCTTTACATCCACCGAAAGTTATAAAACTGTCAGTTGATGCAGTACCATTAATGCTAACCCATCTTCAAAAGTATGCAAGAAATGTCCTCTTGAGGAATCAAAAGCACCTGAATTCTCACAATCACAGTTGCTGAAGAAAAACAAGAGGCATTCAGGAGCTGAAGAGCACGTTGTGTACAAGCGTGTGCATGTCATACTAACCTGTGCTAGCATCCCATCAATAAATAAATAGCCTTACAGAAATATCTCTCCCCAGTCTCATGCCCAACCACATGCTAGGCTACTCTTCATCTTTTTTCCTTGGAGAGGTTATTCTCAATTTGAGTGGGTACAATGAATGAAAGGTACATTTAGTACATATGGTGCCAGCGCAAACCGTCTTTTGGCGTAAAATAGTACTTTACTAAAGACGCGAAGTGAAGAACTAACCCTGAAAAGGTGTGGACACCTATTGACTATGCATTTGTAGGAGTTTCCCTTTTAAATGCAAAATTTATGAGAGAAGTATATTCAAATAATTTGGGCTGCTCTTGGTAGATGGTCATTATGGAAATGATCCAATGATGTGCGCATTGTCAGTAAATCACACGCAGAATTTTCCCTTCCCCATCGGCGCTTTTATGGAATTGTGCTCTAATGCTAATTTGCCCTGTTTAGTAAATCTGGCCCATAGTCGAATGCATCTTCTTTACAGACAATATACATTCAATCATTTCATTATCTTGTCCAACATTATTTAATGTGCACCTAAAGCTTGATCATCCCCATATAAGATAATAGATAATTTTCACCTGGAAAGCACTTTTGCTTCCACTCTACAGGCTCACTCCCGGCATCCAGGCTCCAACTGACCACAATGCTTCCATATCTTTACAGAAAGGCTACGCAAAAGCCATGACGGTGCACCGAGTCAACAGTTTCACTTGATAGTGATCATTCTGTCAGAGGAACTACAATACTACTACTACTAAGATCTGCCGACTTAACAATCCATTCATTTGGAGCTCATTTTAATTGCATTAGCCCTGTAGGAGGTATGGATGGAATGCAACTTTGCTAATGTGATTACAGTGACATTGGAAACCAAATATTTGGTGTCAAAGTGTTCGACAATGGAAGGTGAAAATTATGTGGGTTTGATCCTGATCTCAAACAGTAAATGGGCACTCGGACCCTGGGGACACCAAGAGGACATGTGTCCGGCAAACTCCCGGCATACGGTGTCTGTCCCTCGCTCTAATCTCGGTCTTGATATACGGTTCTGTCTCTCTCACATTCTCTGTCTTTATGCTAATTCTACATGTGAACGCGAGCAAACCGCAAAGTCCCAGGGGGGAAAAATGGGGTTGTCTGATTCCACACCCTCCCTTCTCTCTTCTCTCTCATTCTGTCTCTCTCTCGCCACCCCCTCCCACAATAGAGTCTGGGTGTCAGGCAGCTCACAGAAGCCGTTGTCATGGTGACAGGTCCTGTCTGTGTTCCGTCCCTCAGGCATCTCGGATCCAGAGAACGCTGTATTTTTGAGAGGTAGAACGAGAGTCAAAGAGAAGAAACCAATATCCATACATTGGCGAAATGAGTCCTCGCGAATTGATTTAGGAAAGCGACAAGAGTGGGGCACAAGGCTAAGGGGGAGAAAAGAAGTATCGCCCTTCTCTGACCCACCATTGTTCATCTGATGGGACACCGAGAGGTCAGGGGTGGCATGGTCTGGCCAATTGACAGAACACCCTCCCAGAGCCAGCAAACAGAGTAGGCATCTCACACCCCTATTCCTGGCACCCTAAGCCCTCCACTTGACCTTTCGGACACTCTCCACCAGTCCACTCTAACCCATCTGCCCCAGCATCCTGCCCCACCTCAATGCAAAACTGCATGCAGATCCCCTCGTATCATGTAACACGGCTAAAACATTGTGCACCTGGTGCAGGCTAAAATAAGGTCTCCTGTAGGGACCATGTCAAGAAGGCCATTGGCCTCTCAAAAAAAGATGTCAACAAGTTAGAAAACATGAAGCAAACGATGCCAATCCAAGATGTAAGGCAAAGCAAATACTGGGTATAGCACCTTGTCCTGCTGTTTTTTGATACAACTGTTCCTAGGAATTGGCTTCAAAATGCTTGGCTTGAAACTTGCAGATTTTTTTCTCCAAGCTGCATGTTTTTGAAAAGTGAGATGTTACAACTGGTCGAGCCATCTGGCTTCTTGTCCATAGCTTCCGATGACCAAGAAACCTCCAAGTTCTAGTACTAAGGAGTCTGCAAGTGATGCTTAGGAATGATTAGGAATAGCAGTAAACCCCTCTCGTGCTAAACAAAAGCTAAGCATCTGAAGACCTCCCACTCATATACTCAAGACATTGCCTACTGCAGCTAACTGCATCCATAGGTGCAGTTGCCTAAAGTCTTGTTTCTTATTACTTATTACAGCTCTTGACTTCCCCCGTAGGGCCATCCAGCATGTTAATTGCAAGGCAAACAATCCGAGAGCCCACATTAACCTCCAGAAGTCTCCCATGAGTGGAGGTTAGTTAAGCCCTTTTCAAAAACCTTAACACCACTGGACAAGTACCAGTTTGAAGCTAATCCCATTGGAGGAGGGACCCCTTCCCTCTAAATTCACGCAGCAGGGGAGAGCTGATGAAAGTAGCAGCGATACGAGCCACATCAAAGAAGGTGCGTAGCGAGACGAGCGCTACCGCTTTGTTTGACCACTATTCTGTTAGTGATGGTTAGCAAGCTGGATAGATTTGTCAGCGGAACAGTACACTTCAATCATTACACCGGAACGGCCCTTGTATTCATTTCCCAAGGTGTGCTTTGAGGGTTCTCAGGCAGTAATGCTATATAACTAATGTTTTGTGGCAGTTGAAACTTTCGAGACAAATTGGTAGGGTAATAGTTTAAAATTGATGTCAAGATTTGTGGGTTTAGGCCAGGGTGGGCAAGTTTGGTCCTAGAGAGCTGCTGTCCTGCAGAGTTTAGCTCCAACTCTAATCAAACACAGCTGAACAAGCTAATCAATGTATTCAGGATTACTAAGGCTACAGTCAGTTGAGTTTTTTTTAGATGGTTGGAGCTAAACTCTGCAGGACAGAGGCTCTCTAAGACTGATCTTGCCTATCCCTGGGTTAGGCCTTCATTAGTCATATTTAGGGCTGTCCTTGACTACAGATTTTTCTGGTAGACTAGTAGTCGTTCACTGTAAGCATTAGTCGACTAATCGCATGTTAATTAATAAATCATTTAAATCATAATAATGAGCCTTTAATTGCCTACATAGCGTAAAAAGGCGCTCAAGTGCTCGCATAAAGCTTGCCACAGCACACTGACAGAAGCAATGATTATAAATGTGTATGGAAAAACAGTAAAGTGGCTGCATTAACATTTTAATAATTGATAAACTAGTGCTTTTGTTTTCGGCTTAAGAGATGAAGTCGGCGACACAGACTGGATATTTTCTTTACGCACTCAAGTTCACAGCAGAAAGTGCAACCTGTTCGCTTTAATTATTTTACAAAAGCGCAACGTTGCGATATTATTCTGAGTGCACACAAATACAGATTCGAAAGATGAATTACTCTTATCTGTATGACTAGGAATGACGGAATATTTTAAGAGCCAGTGACAGCACCAGCGTCTACATCTGCCATGCAGTAAGCATGCTACTAATCAGCTTTGACACTCCATTCAGACACTTGAATAGCACTTTTTCTAGGTTAACATTAGATTAAGCAGCCAAGTGAAGTTGCTACTACTTACATATTTCAGATAAGCCATATTTAAGGTCAATGAATGATAGGCGAGCATTTGGATGTCCTGCTTGATGTACTGTATTACTGTATTATTAGTTGCTTAGTCGCTAATAATACAGAACTATGCTTAATTGCTTAGTTCCTGCGACTAAGCAACTAATAACATTTTGGTCGACCAAGCCTCTTCTCGTCGACTATCGGTTAGTCAACAATTAGGGGGCAGCCCTAGTAATATTAGCATGTAGCTAGTAAAATTTGTTTTAAAAATGTACTATTTGAAATGTTATCGCAACTTACTGCAATAAATACTACAAAAAAAATGGAAAGGAATAGAAGGTTGAGAGACTTTTTTTTAAAAAGTTTAACTATTTCTATTTTAAAACACAACACCTTCAAAAACAATGTGAAGAGTGACTAAACAGCCAAAAACATCTGTCTGCATATGTATAGTTGTAGAATTAAACCTAGGTGTTGGATTGCGGGAATGACTGGCATCTAATATGAAAGAAAAATATCTAATTATATGCAAAACCTGGGTGATTTATTGTCATATTTACTAATATCACAAGAAATGTTTTAACCTTTAAAAAGCTTTACAAAACTACCTAGAATTAAGCAAGATCCAGTGGTTCTTCTTGTTGGTACTTTGGGAATGCACAACCACAGATGCAATATGCCTGGACAGATGGAAACAAATTAGTAACAAAATAGTATTAGCATCCCTCGCTTGCTCACCCACAGTCCACTGTCAACCCACCACCCCCCACCCCCACCAGCCTCATCTGGCACAGATCTAGGTTTGGTCTCACATAGCCTCCTAAACCAACTCTGTTCCCTTCCACACTCTTCGGACCCCTTGTCCCACCCCCCAACCCTCGGCCTCACAGCCTCATAAGCTTGCAGAAAAGTGCAAAAAAAATCCTTTGGTAGGTCGGCCAGATTAAACTGCCACTGTAATCCGCTTGGCTTTCACCTCCTTGTCCTCAACCAAGAGATGAAGAGAGAGAGAGAGAGGGGGGGAGAGCAGTGAGGAAAAAGAATAGCAAGGTAAAAAAAAAAAACATAAGGGCAAAGAGAGCATTAGGAAAAACAAAGACTACAAGTAAAGCAAAGAGTGAAGTAAATAAGCACTTTAAAAAAAAGACACAGGGACTAATGGGAAAATGGATGGAAGGGAATAAGGACAAACAAGCAAGAAACTTAGGAATAGTTTTCAAAGGAAGGAAGTAAGGAACGTATAGCATCGCTACAGCCTATCACCTCAACTGACCACAACTATCAACCACGGGGCTATAAACAACTCAAACACACAGTAAAGATATCATGGGTGAAGACCGGTGTGGGTGTTTGGAAGTGTGTTTAAGTGTGACTGGAGAAATAGAGTGTGGAGAAACCGTGCTCTCAGTCAGGTACACACGCACACACACACAAAAGTCTTGGAGAAGCCTGCAGGAAGTGGGAGGACATCCAGCGAGAAAGGGCGGTGATATACGACTGGAGCACTTCAAACAGCGAGAGCAGTGATGGACAACTCCTAAGACCAATAAAACCCAGCAGGGAAGGAGGGTGCGAGGGAGCAGGGCAAAGGGAAGAGGAAGTAACTTTATCTTTCAGACAAAACAGGAGGGGGTAAGAACAAGGCTAGTAGATTGAAGAACCACTTCCTAAAGATGTTAACAGCCTTTCCATTTCCAAAGAAAACATATCAAACACTGGTGTAGCTCAGTGCTGAAAACCAGCAGCTTTAGATGCGTTACCTTGATCTGAATTGGGTGGGTAATTCGGAGGTCCTGCGATCTATTGTAAAATGCAACCTGCATTTACAATCTCCAGATAATAAAATGCTTAAACACCCTATATCCTAACTTCTACAACTATGCACAACACATTTTCTTTTGTTTTTCCTACTTGGGTAGTCCCCTAGCATTCATTGAGAAAAAATTAACTAACTGATATTGTCCTCTGCCAAGCAAATGTTTCTACCCATAAACTCTTGAGCGTGTGTTTTTTGGCTCGACGAGTATTAAAATTTAGTCAAACTAAGTAGTTTTATACAGGGTTTTCAAACTTTTTGATGCCAAGGACCAACAAAGGAACCCAGAAGTAGGGCTGGACGATTAATCGAAAAGTAATCAAAATGCAGAACATCTAACCAACGTAATTTTCCAATGCTGGTTATTTAGTTTTATACAGCTGCCCGCAGCTAAAAATAACTATTATTAAATATCTAATAACTTTTGAACCATCCAATCTGAATGCTTTAAAAAGTACAGCAAAGCTGAGATTCTCCGCTTTTTTCCTGTATCACATTTGTCTCATTTGGATAGTCAGAGGCTCTGTAGATCGATCCATTTGACTGTTATATTATGGCAATTCTTCTCATATAGTTTAAAAAGATCATTTGCACTATTTTTTTCTGTTGCACTCTGTATATTTTCTCTTATTTTTCGAAACAAAGAAAAGTGCAGGCGTGTCAGGTGCCCCGAAAAGTCTTTAGGGGTTAATACTGCTAAAAACATTTAACCCAACCATCTGGGTCAAAATATCCCAGCATGTGTTCCGTCCACTATTTATTCACCACTGGGTTGCCATATAACCCAAGTTGGGTTGTTTTTAACCCAACATTTTTTAGAGTGTACACGTTTTATATTGTCATGTGACCACAATATCATCGCAATACCACGATATTGATAATACAGTTACATCCCTGTTCATTAATCATAATAGAGGTTTTGCCTAATATATAAGTTTGCCTAATATATGTGTGTGTACTATGTGTAATTTATATATATATATATATATATATATATATACACACACACACACAAACACATTCATGTATGTATTTAAGAAATATTTACAAGTATATGTATTTATTAGATTTTTATCTAATGTATATTATATATAAATAAAAATATTTTGTACATAAACAACATATTTCTCTTAAATGTATACATTAATTTGTGCGTATTTACATTAGGGCTGTGTATTCCCAAGAATCTGGTGGTATGAAACGCATCAGGATACAGGGGTTGCGGTACGCTATGCTGCGACACATTGCGATACTGTAAACAAGGCGATATATTGGGATATTTCTTATTTTATGAATAGGACATAATTTTAGGAAAGTTGTAATTAAGAACACACCACCATATGCAAACCATTCAATGTTATTGAATCACTTTTTGTGCAGTACCAGTAAAGGGGGAAAATAAAGTTCTTGCAAGATTCTTTAGTTATTAAATGTATAAAATGTAAGCTTTTATAAACAGACCGTATATATTTTTAGACCCTGATTTACAAATAAAGTTTATAATTGTAAACATGTCAGATCATGATGCGAGCACCGCATCAACTGCACAAAACAGCGCCACCATGAGAGAAAGCGGCTGGCAGCCACGCAGCCGGCGCAAAGGCCCTTTCAGGGGGCACGGCAAGCGCTGGAACCGCGGAAGTGTGGCTTGCCACGTCCTGGAGCGAACGTTACCTCAAAAGCCGAAATTTTCTTTAAATACCGACATTCCATTTTTGAGAAACGATACAGTATCGCCAAACAAAATATCACGATACACACGTGTATCGATATTTTCTTACACCCCTAATTTATATATACATAATAATGTCATTATTATGTATATATACATAATAATGTATATATATAAATAAATAAAAAGCACAGCACACACACATATATTAGGCATACATATATTAGACAAACTCAAACGTTTATTTTGCATGTGATTAACTGACAGCCCTAGAGATTTTGATTTTCGGTCACATCGTCCAGCCCTACCCAGAAGAACATTTTAACTGCATGACAATATAAAGCCAACGCAATGCATCCAAAGTTGAATAATTACCTTTAATATTGTCATTGAACCAAAGCAAATTAAGAAATTCACCAAGGCAAAGTGACACCAAAACTTTTTACTCCATAAAAAAAACCTCTCAGTTTGAAAAGCTCTGGTTTAGAGAACTCAAAGTCTTTCTTTTTCGTTCTGATATCCCAGCTAATGGAAAAATAGAGAACTGATACATATCATTACGAAAACCCAGTAGAGTAGCATGCATCCATCACGACTGATGAATGTGAATGCCTCATAATCTTGGCTACTTTATGTCCGTAATCCTTTTCGGCTAGGTGTGTTAACCTTTTCCTTCTGATGAAGCCCATTACAGAGAATAATCGCACGCCAAATGAAGACAAATGATGTGACCGCACCGTGCATGGAGTAGGAAATCCCTGATCGCTGAGGCCCCCATTCAACAGCATTGATTAGCTTCCCAACCAAAGTAGCCAGCCAGAGGAACTAAACGCTCTGAATCGATGCTACTTAGCAGATTATTGACCAATCGTTGCCTCTCCCTTTGACATTAAAGCAAAATTCAAATTCGAAGGAAGCGACGGACAACCAGCGACATATAGGTACAACACGCTGGAAACTGTATTACGTTAATCTGGACCTCATATCGATTGGGGCGCAACAACAAGCTAACGAACTGAAGCTGCTACCTAAAAACAACTAGGCGTCTGTGTGTTGGGGGTGGACAGGGGGAGGGTGATTTAACACCCTCCAACGGTCCCAAAGCACTGTAGTATTTTGCATACACTGCACAAAGTTACCATGGTGACAAGACCTGATTCTAGGCCCTGACCCACGAGGCACATCCAGCCAGTACCGCTGTGTTAATCGAAGCCGTGCCGATCAGAAATGACTAGTGTCTATGTGAAAACTTGCGCTATCGAAATGATTTTCCTCATATTGTTTCATTTAATTTGTTTTTAAGCATCAAAATGCCAACGGAGATCGGCTTGGAACTCGACAGTGGAAGAAAAAAGCTTGCATGCGAGAGAACAAATTTTTTTTTCCTCGGGTTTTAATGTCTAGATGTAAACAGATATATCTAGAAGACATGCACACATTGGGGCTAACGGCCAAAAAGTTCATCTGCCGATTTATTTTATCTATTTAAGGCACCGTCTTATTAAACATACGTGTGAAGCCGTTTCAATTTTTCCAATATGAGATAAATGTTTGTTTCCGTTGTATACATATCTGAAATTGTATACATTTCTGCCGACAGTATGCAATGTTGAAACTGACAAAGTATGCGAGCGCCAGTGTGTATTTGTGCATGAACCTGTGATGAAGGGGAGAGGGGGGTTTGGGGTGGAGAGAAAGAGAGAGATTTTGGTTCAGCTGAACCTCATTAATTCAGAAATGGAAATCATTTCTGCATGGAGCACAGGAGAGACGAGAGATGGAACGAGAGAAAGCAATAGAGAAGGAAAGTCTGAGAGAACAAACAGGAGAGAGAGCGAAGGGACATTCAGAGAAAGTCGATATTTCTCTCTTTTTCTCTTATCGAGAGTGTCAACCCTCACAGTTTGCCAAAAATGTCTGATATTAGAGCTTATTTTTGTTTGATTTTTGTTAATATTAGTAGCGGGTGGCATTACCAAAATCTTCCATCATGGTGAGGCGCGTTATATATCATAGCACATATCAGAATATAGTTATTTTTTCCAGATGGTCAACCCTAAAACGACTTAAAAATGCTTTTTTTTTTTACAGTTATATTAAGTCGCACCACCCAGCCTCCATCTATTAATTCAAGAAAATATTTGCGGGGTAATAACTCAAATTAGACACACATAATCTATTGTTTTCGTAATATCACATGGGTCATTATGATAGAACAAATCTGTCATGCACATCACAGCATGTTTTTAAAACCATTATAACATCATAAACTGTGAACGGCAACAGATGTCAAAACTATTAATTTGTATCACAACCAGGCCAAGAAATAATTATAAACCGGAGTCGTTTCAGTCAACCGTAATAATGCCACAGCCAAATAATTACATTTGTGAAGTAAAAAAGCCACAACGCAAAACATAGTATTACTATCAGAATTACATTAATGTTTTGATGCCGAGCCTAGCACATATCGTTGTTGAAAAATCAGATTTGGCAGTCACAGGCTGAAATTAATTAGTGCAATTAAACACAATTTGCAGCAGTGTCAAACCCTTTATTTTGGGTGGGCATTTACGACACGTTGGGACGCTTATTACCAACAAACATTTACTTTGCAGCACTGCACTAATAACCTTTCGTGATAAATCAGCAACAAATTAAAGAGACAAGGAGTTGAAAATGTGCCATGCAACAGGAAAATGAATACATGCAAAAGCAGACAGAAGCTGCACAGGTGAGAAACTAAAAAAGATGCATTGTTATGCATTCTGGTTTGATTTTCAGTCACAGATTGGTGAAATATGCTGAATTAATTTATTATAAAAGAACGCATTGTTATAAAATTTACTATAAAGTCACTTATTATATATTAGTCATTTAATATTCACATTTAATAATAATAATAATAATAATATTTAACATGGCACACGTTTTAGTCTGTATCGTTAAATATTATAAAATATGTTCACCAGACCCATCAGATTTACCTACTTTCTTGTTAGTAGGTAAAATTATTTGTACCAAAAATCAGATCAAATAATTCTTGAATGATGAACATTTTGAAAAATTTTGAAAAAATTTTTTGAACATTTTGTGAGTTTTTGAAAAATCTGAAAAATCTTTGGAAACTGTGAGAGAGAGAGAGAGAGAGAGAGAGAGAGAGAGAGAGAGAGAGAGAGAGAGAGAGAGAGAGAGAGAGAGATGAAAAATTAAAATAATTAATATTTTTAAAAAATAAATATAACCAACACCAAAATGTTAATCACACTTTCAAACAGAAATATAGCTGCAAGCAATGGGTTTAAGCACTTATGAAAAAAGGCATTTAGCAAGCCAGTAACCACCTAAATCAATGATTTAAAAAAAGCATTTTTGGCAAATCAAGGTAATTTACCATATAAATATTATGGGGTTTTTTTAGCACCGGCTGTGGTTCGATCACCTTAAAACTTTGCATACTTGTTTAAAATCACCTATTGCATGTGCTCAGCAGGTTGTGAAGTTTTGTGTTTTCCTTTAGGCTTTTGGGTAAATTTGGACAGGCCCCCTTTTCTAAACAACCTCATTATAGCTTCCCAAAGTATAAATGTCAATATTTTTGGCTAATTATTGGCCTAGAGAGTCCAGAGAATTGGTACTCCAGCGTTTTTTTTTCCAGATTATGTGAAAAATTATGCGACTAGTTCGCAAAAGTAGGTATTTTACATCTTCTCAATCATTTAACAAATGATTTGATTGACAGCAGTGATTCTAGAGGCAAAGAATCCAGAATGTTACGAACACTGTGCATATGTGTGGTTGATTTCTCTCAGACCTTTGGGACCGTGAGTCGAACAGGCCCACCGAGTTTCATTCCGAACGGCCTCCGTTAACCTCGTCTAACAGGTGCTCAAAATTGAGATACACAAATGCCCTTGTGGCACTTCGGACCAAGACCGTGTACACCGATTTTCATGTTGATAGGACAAATCGTTGTGCATTTTTATGTTTTTTTTTTCCCCACTTACAGCACCACCAGTTTTTTTTCCTGTGACCTCAGATTGAGCGCTTACGTAAGTGTTCTGAGTTTGACAGAGATATCTAATTCCGTTTAGGAGTTATAGGCATTTTACTAAACGTGGCCCTGCCCCTTTCAAACATTTTGGTGTCCCTTTGCAACGGTGAGTCGAAAAATTATTTTTTTTGGATAATTATAGATATTCACTCAATCTTTCTAAACTGGTTCGGTTCCGATCAGGTGAAAAACCTGAGACTAGTTTGCAAAAGTGGGTTTTTCAAAAAATGCGAAATACCTGAAAATTTCGCCTGACTCACGATCAAATATGAGGCGTGTTATGTCCGACTGCGACTGACAGTTTAGGACGTTATGAGCGATTCCATAGTTTTGTTCGCTGTAGCGCCTCCTTCAGGCCGATTGGGGTGAGCCTTGGTCACGTTGTAGGAGGTGTAAGTACTAGTATCCATCCAAGTTTCAAGTCTCTACAACTTATGGTTTGGTCTGCACGATCAGTTTTATGTGTAGATCGCGACCCGTGACAATTACAATGCGGTTTCAGCGCTACGTGCTTGAACCCCTAAAAATGTAAAATTATAAATAATTATATATTATAAAAATATATAATGAACAAATATATTATTAAAAATAACACTTTCATTTCAAAATAACCAATAACCAACATTCCCATGAATAAAAAGAAAATGAACATGCTAACAAATAAATAGCAAGAGAGAAATAAATAAGTGAAAAGCCACCTTCCCCAGCGGTTGATCTTTCCTGAGCCTTTTAGTGACTTTCCCGCCCTCCCCTCTCCCGGCTCTTGTAATATGGGGCAGCCACTAATCTGACCGTGCATCCCTTGGATTACAAAACCCTCCGACAACACCACTATCACAGTCTCCACAGCCCCCTAAAATCAGGTCAACTGCCCCTCCCCCGGCCTCTTCATCCCCCTCCTCTTCCTCAGTGGCTCACTTCTTGAAAAACATGACAAACTGTCTGTGCATGCTGTCGGACGTAGTTCGAATGTTTATTTATTCATGCTAATGTATTTTTCTTTAAAAGTGTTAATGTAGCACCAACTGATGGTGTAAGTTGCATTTACCGTTTTAATTTAGTTACAGACATGCTAGCAAATACAATTCAGGTGACTAAAATCAAAATGATTATCTATCACTACAAACCAGAATAAGGGAAAAACCAAGGCACCTGCACATTTGGTAAACAACACCAGGTCAGATTTTCAGGGCAAGGTGTGATTTAACATTTCAGACAGCTGCGAGATTTCTGATTGGCAGCTGAAGAGCCCGTGACCTTTGTTTGACCCCGTAGCCTTTATAAACTGCAGCAGTTATTGAACACTCGATCTTGCGCGGAGAGTCCGCCGAAGCGGAGGTATGAAACTCAAACGTGAAAAGAGTAAGTGGATGAGAGACAAAATGAAGATCAGACATAAGAGATGAAGCAGAACAGATGCCATGGGCAAAATATCGGACACAATGAGGCATAAACAGCTTTGTAAAAGCCACCTATGCTCAAGAAACTATAATCTATCCGGTGTATGCTGCACAACTATAGAACAATATGTCAATAAGCATAAAGCATGAGATTAAACTAACAACCAAGCAATCAAATCTGCATGCAAGTAAAGATAAAGAAGCCATGTTGAGTGTTTAAACGCGAGACAACAATGCACAAAAGCACAGAGCGTCATAACTCGACAATGCAGCTGTGGCTTGAACACGCACGCAAACACACACACAGAGGCTTGAGCACACCTGATCAGCTCAGAGACAGATGCATCTTTAGCTTTGTGAACAGAGCCATCAGAGCTGGCCTCTCACAGAGTTGATAAGAATTTAGAGCAAATAGACCAAAAAAAAAAAAAACTGTACTAAATTGACAAAGCATGGTAAAACTAAACAATACACTATTGGCATCTGTTAATAATGCAAAAGTAATACCGTAGTATTCTTATGTACACCATAGTACTGAATGATTACCATATTTATATGTGACCCTGGACCACAAAACCAGTCATAAGGGTCAATTTTTCGAAACTGAGCTTTATACATTCTCTGAAAGCTGAATAAATATGTGACCCTAGACAACAAAACCAGTCATAAGTAGCTTGAGTATATTTGTAGCAATAGCCAAAAATACACTGTATGGTTCAAAACGATCAATTTTTCTTTTATGCCAAACATCATTAGGATATTAAGTAAAGATCATGTTCCATGAAGATATTTTATAAATTTCCTACCGTATATCAAAACATAATTTTTGATTCGTTATCTGCATTGCTAAGAACTTTGTTTGGACAACTTTAAAGGTGATTTTCTCAATATTTTGATTTTTTTGAGATTCCACATATTAAAATGCAAATATTGTCCTATCCTAACAAATACATCACGCATCAATAGAAAGCTTATTTATTCAGCTTTCAGATAATGTATAAATCTCAGTTTCAAAAAATTGACCCTTATGGCTGGTTTTATGTTCCAGGGTCACATATACCATCATATTTAAAGTAACAGTTCACTCAAAAATGAAAATTACCTCATTATTTACCACATTTAATCTCTAGCTTAACTGTCGAATGCACGTTCACGAGAGAGTGGCGTTCCAGCGGATGATGTAGGATGTAGGTGTAGCGTACACTCCAGTGAGAATATGCTAGTTTTGTGAGAACTGAGTTGTGTTTACACAAAAGGAAAGCCAGTCTCCTCTTGGCTTATATTGAAATCCTCCAACATTTTTCTTTACAAACCTCATTTTGTACTTCGAATTCGTGACTGGAGTTTTGTTTTGCTCTCTCTCCTCTGTCCTACCGTGTTCATCACACAACGACTACATATTATAAATAAAAGATAATTCTTTTACACAAGCATATCAAAAGTTTTAAATATAGATATTTTTCTTACACAAACGCATCAATTTGCTTCAGAAGGCATTTAATAACCCCCTGGACTGATGTGGAACACTTTTTATGATGGATGGATGTACTTTACTAGACTTCAAAATCACAACACCCATTCACTGCCATTTCAAAAAAAGCTTGGAAGTGCCAGGACATTTTTTAATATATCTCTGATTGTATTTGTTTAAAAGAATAAAGCAATAAGCCCCAAGAAACTGTGGTTTACAGTGAATTTATAACACTTTGTGTCATGCCTAACAATGCCCCTTAGCTGTTATAAATTCACTGTAAACCACAGCTTCACAGGGCTTATTGCTTTTATAAAGTGGTTATTCCATATACGTAGTAAGGTTTCCTAAATAAAAGAGAGCAAATAAAGTGTAATGATGTTAATAAAAACATTATTCTTTCGCCAAACAATGTAGTTCCTCAGAAACGGCTGTGGTTGCAGCAAAGTGGTTGCAGAGCAACCCACAAACGTAAACAAAGGTGTATGTTTGTAGAGTAATTTACAACAGCTTAGGCTGCGTTTACACTACTGCATTTTTGTTTTAAAACGCATAACTTTTGCTACAGTTACGTCTATCATTTACAGGGTAGTTTTCTACCCTCTTAAACAAAGACTTTCGAAAATGCTGCAGACCCTGTTTTAGTTTGAAAACTCCAGGTTTGCGTTTCAGTGAAAACGGACCAAAACGGAGACTTTTGAAAACGATTGCATGACTGCCCACATTCGCTCTGTGTATCCTTGACGACATGACATCATGTTCACTGTTGTCCCCATAGATATGTATAGGTAGATTCCCCATTTGACCGCTCCAAGCATGTAGACAAATCCGCCATCTAAATAATAGGGAATCTACCTATACATATCTATGGTTGTACCAGCATGAATGGTCATGTGACATGCGTTTTCGGTTGTGTAGACGGAGATCGTTTCTGAAACGCAGTGAAAACACCAGTGTAGACAAGGATCATTTTCATTTTAAAACAACGTTTTAAAACGAAAACACACTATTGTAAACAGGGCCTAATTTACAACAGCTTAGAGTGCAGCTTAACCAATCAGAATCAAGGACCGGAACTATCCGTATTTTTTTTTTAGATTTTTATGCCTTTATTTGGATACAACAAGTGTAGATGGACGGGAAGCGGAGTGGGAGTGAGAAGGGGGTGGGATCAGGAACGGTCGGGATTCGAACTCAGGTCGCCCGCAGTGCAATGGCGCTATATGTCAACGCACTAACCACAAGGATATTGGCGCTGACCGGAACTATCTGTTTTATAAGAAAGCCATATACACTTAGGATGGCTTGAGGGTGAGTAAATCATGGGGTAATTTTCATTTTTGGGTGAACTATACCTGTTATAGAAAAAAATAGAGGGAAAAGTAAAAAAAGAATACAATAGTACTATGGTAATTTTGGTAACTTGTGAAACAGGAAAGCAAACAGCCATACAAACATACAAGAAAGCCAAAAAGAAAAAAAGTTACCATAGTACATTTATGGTATCAGATGCAATACCATGACACTTTAATACATGCCGTCTCCACAGCACTTCAAAGAATATCACAGCATTATCATGGTACTTTTTTGTGAGCGCAAGCAAAGAAGAAAAAAAGGATCTTGTGAAATGTTGAGACAGTGAAAGCAGTGAACATGGCAATTAAGACATGTAAAGAACCATCCCAGTTAAGCCCCGACATTCTGTCGCTGGGGCAGCGGGGTACAGCTCTGCCAAGGTACGACTGGAGGCAGGTGCGGGCACGGCCTCAGAGGTAATCAGCCGGTCAGTGGGGAGCCATTTTGACTTCTAGTGAAAGCCTCTGGAAGCACATGGTATAAAAATAATAATTACTCTGCATTACGCTCACTGTCTGGGAATAGACCCACAGCAGCCGTTACAGCAACACGAGACAAGAGACGATGAGCCGCTGCGTCTTTCACCACACTGTAGTAAGTGTGTGCAAAGGTGAAAAGTGGAAAAATAAACACTCCACCCAAATCAAATAACGTAATCTCCAGTCATAAATGCTGTCATGCGTGAGTAAATCCAATCTACAAGAACCTAAAGACGAAGTTTTGTGGCTTTTTCCTCGCAATCCACGGAAGCCTGTTGAAACTTGATCTCGAGCACACCACTGTATTACAAATGGAAGTTTTACTTCATTGCACCTGGAGTGAAGAAGGGTGGCCCGCTATGCCGGCGGTGCCAGACGTGGTAAATGGCAGCTGTGGGACCTGCTAACTTAACCTCGCAGCCACCAGTGCTGCCCACCGCTAGCGCAACAAAGAGGGACGAAATGAAACTGAGAAACTTGGAATAACTGTGGTATCCCTTGATTCACACCCCCTTGCAAGGTTATGAGAAAAACACACCACTGCGGTCTCTGTATTGACACTTGCAGAAGAACCAGATGGTTTATTCGGACAAAACCCACAGCAGTGCAAACAGGAATCTGAAGCGTCATGCAGACGGCAAGCAAACACCTCCCGCTTCTGAAGAACAGATCAAGAAGGAAGGGCGAGTCGGTCAATGGAGAATTACTTTATATCATTGTTTGCGACTCCCTAGTTCACCGTGATAACCTTCAGTGTGAAGGTCACCAAGAAACCACTGGCCACGAATGCTTTCAAAAATCAAAAAGACAAAAGATGGAGGTTCGAAAACTCAGATACTGACGCCGCCTTTTCACAAACTTCAACAAACCGACAAACCGGAAATTATTATTTTACAATGAAGTGTAGTATGTAAGCTGCCACATGTGGATGCCAAATTTTCAGGTCCGTTTCAATTGCTTTGTGTGAATATAGTCATACATTGAGTATTTATTCATATTACCATGGTGAAAAAGCGGTTCCTTAAATAAAGTTTAGCACGACTGCCACTAGGGGGCGAAATGCGACAATTGCACACAAATGTTGGCGATAACGACAACGTGTTAATTTGTGCTAATTTCTCACTCTTGTTGAAATTTTGAAACTTGTGCGGAAGATCCGATCAAGGCACAATTTGCATATTACAATGAAGAGTCGCACGTAAGCTGTATAATTTCTATAAAACGGGTAGTTTAAAATAATTGTCCAAAACAATTACTAAAAAAAGAAGTTAACTGTTTTGCATGAATATAGTCATACATTGACTATTTATTCCTATTACCATGATAAATAAGCAGTTCTTTGAATAAAGTTTAGTACGACTGCCACTAGGGGGCGAAATGTGACAATCATACACAATTGTTGGCAAATACAAAAAGGTGGCTTGACAAACTACACACTATAATTTATGCCAGCAGTGAGAATATGTATTGGTCATCAATCAAAAAGTGAGGCTACGTTTATATGTGTTTTCCGTTTTAAAACGCATAACATTTGCTACGGTTTTGCCTGTCGTTTACACCACTATTCAGAAACGCTGCAGACCCCGTTTTAGACTGAAAACTCAGGGGTTGCGTTTCATTGTAAACGGCCCAAACCGAGACTTTTGAAAACGATAGCATGGCTGCCCATATTCGCTCTATGTATCCTTGATGACCGTGTAAACAATAACATCATGCTCATTATGAATGGTCATGTGACATGCAGTTTCGGTTGCATAGTGTGGATGGAAATCGTTTCTGGAACGCAGTGAAAACGCCAGTGTAGACAAGGATCGTTTTCATTTTAAAACAAAAATTCACTATTGTAAACAGGGCCTAAGGCTACGTTTACACTAGTGCATTTTCGTTTTAAAACACATAACTTTTCCAACGGTTACGGCTGTCATTTACGATACTCCGCCATTTTTAACCATCAAAAACAGACACTTTCGAAAACGCTGCAGACCCCGTTTTTGTTTGAAAACTCCAGGGTTGTGTTTCAGTGTAAACGGACCAAAAGAGAGACCACATTCATTCTGCGTATCTTTGACGACGTGTAAACAATTACATCATGCTTATTATGAATGGTCATGTGACATGCGTTTTCATTTGTGTAGTGAGGACGGAGATTGTGAGGATGGAGATCGTTTCTGAAACGCAGTGAAAACGGCAGTGTAGACGAGGATCGTTTTCATTTTAAAACGCCGTTTTAAAACAAAAATGCACTATTGTAAACAGGGCCTAAGGCTACGTTTACATTAGTGCGTTTTTGTTTTAAAAAAATTTAACTTTTGCTACGGTTACGTCTGTCGTTTACACAACTCCACCGTTTTCGACCCTCAAAAAGACTTTCGAAAATGCTGCAGACCCCATTTTAGAGAAAACTCCAGGGTTGAGTTTCAGTGTAAACAGACCAAAACAGAGACTTTTGAAAACGATGGCGTGGCTGCCCACATTCGTTCTGTGTATCCTTGACAATACACAGAACAATAACATCATGCTTATTTGTTGCGTCTCATTTCAGAAGCTCATTTAAGAAAAGTAACCGTCAAACTCCAAAATAAAAAAATTAAAATTACAGTAATTTTTACACCCCAAAAAATAACTCAATTTCATTAGTTACTGCTCTTAAATTGAAACATCCTTGATGACATACGCAGCCTGAACGGTCATGTGACAGGCATTTTCACTTGTGTAGCGTAGATGGAGAAACGCCAGTGTAGACGAGGATCATTTTCATTTTAAACTCCGTTTTAAAACACAAACGCACTAGCGTAAAAAGAGCCTGAAACTATGTGAATCATTAGCAGTACTCTAGAATTGGTAGTATTTCTTGACGTAACATTAACCAGAAGGCCAAATTGCACAACGCAGCAACAAAATCTGCAAAGTAGCCTGCAGAGAGCCACCAGTTTTACTCATTTAATGCCTGTAATTTATTCCATTTTCTGTGAGAAGTGAATATCTCTGGACCTAAATCTGGGTTGGCCGGCCATCCTCAAAGTAACGACGGAGTTTAGATCAAAACAGCACTAGGGAGGGGGACTAGCAATTGTGGGAATTCAGATGGAGTTCAGGTCACACCTCCTCCAGACAGATGACATTTAAATTCCATTTATTTTCTTGGCAAACGTCGCCTCACCAGAGCAACTTACAAGAAAATGCATATACTGTATCGTGCCGATTGCTTCAACACAGAGTAAAGGACACAAAGCGCTACCAACAAGCCAGGGGACAATAAAAACACAGCACTAATAAGCCAAGTAACTGTGCTATAGGAGGAAAAACATACAAATCACTTCTTTAAGATGAAACAAGGCCCTTCCGCTACTTAATCCTCAAACGTTAGTAAATACCTAGCAAGATGTGGTTGAATTTCAAAATAAATAAATGACCCTCAGACACACCTGTCCTCTATATCCAGACGCTCTGAAACGTAAACAACAAACAAAGGGTCAAAGTAACTTTTGATGTCTCTCATGGCTATAAAAAACAAACAGCATGAGACTCGATTTCACACTCATTTTTAAACACAACATGCTTAGGAAAGTCATAAAAGCTTTGAAGATAAAAAAGGGATGATAAAACAATAATGGTGTGTCCACAACAAAAAACGAAGCGAATATTCGCATCCCATTACTCACTCCAGATTATTCTCGGGATGTTCTTAACATTGCACGGTGAGGAGTGTCTTCACACATATCACTCTAGGTTGTGTTAACTTTAGCTAATGCCAGTGCTAACCAGTTCATAGTAATGCAAAACTCAGATGCTAGAATCAAGTAACAGACGCATATTTTCATCACATACCAGGTAGTCCAACTACTTTTTTCCAAGCTGTCTCCCTTTCTATTCGCTCTCTGTATGAGTAATTTGAGTCATAAATTTTTGGGTGCCTGCAAACAGCTACAATAATGCTATCCTCCATTTTTTAATACAATCGGATGTGTCATAATGCGTTATGCGAATTTCCCACTAAAATTGAAAAGGCTCAACTTGCATGGATGGCGCGATCTAGGCAAAACAAACTATTTTGTGTGAATATAGTCATACATTGACTATTCATTCATATTTCCAAGGTGTATAAGTGGTTCTTAAATAAAGTACAACTACCACTAGGGGTCGAAATGCAACAATCAAACATTATCAAACGATAATGACAGTGTGTTATGCGAATTTCCCACTTGAAATGAAATTTTTTCAACTTGTGTATAAGACGCAAGGCAAATATTGCATATTACAATGAAGAGTCATATGTAAGCTGCGAACATGTGCATTGAATGTGTTGAAATATTTGAATTTTGCAGCTAAACTTTACACGACCACCCAACCGGATATGATGCACTCTAAAAACTATGTGAGAATTACCAATATTTTTGCAGTAGAATGTTAATCTTTAACCATTATTTTTATAAAATGGGAGGTTATAAATAATTGTGAAATAATTTTTTGTAAAAAGTAAATTTTTTGCAGTCAACTGTTTTGAGTGAATATAGTCATACGCTGACTATTTATTCATATTACCATAGTGAATAAGTGGTTATTTGAATAAAGTTTAGTACGAATGCCACTAGGGCGCGAAATACGCCAATCGCACAATTGTTGGCGATAACGGTGGCGTATTACGCAAATTTCCGACTCAAATTGAAAGTTTTCAACTTGCGCAGAAAACGCGATCGAGGCAAATATTACAGTTTATGTAATCTACTCACACAAATCGAGGCAAATATTGCGTATTACAATGCGTTTGCCAAATTCTCTGATCCGTTTTGAGATTTGACTGTGTTGAAATATTTGAATTTTGCAGATTAACTGTACACGACCACACAACTGGATGCAATGCACTCTAAAAACTAAGCGCAATATGAGAATTACCAATATTTTTGTAGTAAAACGTTAATCTTCAACGATTATTTTTTAAAACGAGTAGCTATAAATAACTGTCCAAAATAATATTAAAAAAAGTCCATTTTTTGCAGTCAATTGTTTTGTGTAAATATAGTCATACATTGACTATTTATTCATATTTCCATAGTGAATAAGCGGTCCTTTGAATAAAGTTTAGTACTATTGCCACAAGGGGGGCGAAATGCGACAATCGCACACAATTGTTGGCGATAACGACAGCAAATTACGTAAATTTCCGACTCAAATTATTTTTTTTCAACTTGCGCAGAAGACGTGATCAGGGCAAATATTGTGTATTTGCGACAATCATGCTGCCCAATTTGCTTTGCCCAGTGTGAATTCGCATCTATTCACATCTTTGTTTTTCTATGTAATCTAACTGCACGAATCAAGGCAAATATTGCGTATTACAATGTGTTTGCCAAATTCTCTGACCCGTTTTGAGATTTGACTGCGTTGAAATATTCAAATTTTGCAGATAAACTGTACTGTGTAATGTGTAATGTACCCTAAAAACTATAAGCACAATATGAGAATTACCAATATTTTTATAGTAAAATTTTAATCTTCAACCATTATTTTTATAAAACGAGTAATTATAAATAATTGTCCAAAATAACAATTAAAAAAAGTAAATTTTTTTGCAGTCAATTGTTTTGTGTGAATAGTCATACATTGACTATTTATTCATATTATCAAGGTGAATAAGCGGTTCTTTGAATAAAGTTTAGTACGACTGCCACTAGGGGGCGAAATGCAACAAATCACACACAATTGTTGGTGATAACGACAGCGTATTACACAAATTTCTGACTCAAATTGAAATTTTTCAACTTGCACGGAAGACGTGATCGAGGCAAATATTGCATATTTGCGGCAATCGTGTTGCCCAATTTGCTTTGCCCATTGTGAATTCGCATCCATTTGTGCATTTACGTTTTTTTTTGTGAACTACTCACACAAAAAAATTATTCGCTTCTGGTGTGCACACACCATAAAAAAAACGTTTTTTCAACATTTCCAAGCTGGGTTAGCTGGTGAACTAGCTACGTGAAACTTGACGAAGCAAGTCTTAGAACCTAATTGAGAAGCCTGGTGGGGACACTAGCATGCTAGCATCTCATGCTGAGGACCTGTATCCAAAATACAACATATTGTCTCCTGGTGTTTTTCAGCTGGGAAATCAACAGAGAGGAAGATGAAGGTGAACAACGACAAATCCTTTGAGTGAAAACGTGTGTGAGTCATTGTTCGCTCCTTTAAGGTTTATTCCTGTTCGTCATCTTTCAAAAAGCTGGTAATTCTCATTGAGCGCAAGAGAACGGGGGTGCATTTTTGAGAGATTTAAAATGAAAAAGGGCAGAAACTGAGCATACGAAAGGGATAAAAACAGACAGGTGAACGCTAGGGCAGATGATGTGGCGAGAACAGCTCAGATTGAGAGAAGGAAAAAGGCACGTAGCTCACATTCAAAATCACAGTCACACATTAGTCATCAGGACCACCTGGAAGCGCATGAAACAAGAAAGACGAAGACAATGACCAATGCTTATTCACTTTCCACTTTTGAAATGCTCGGATATATTAAACCACCTGTTCCTCCACTTGTCTTTTCAATGACGCAGAGCGCTGCCAAAAGATGCCGCAATGAAAAACATGTTCGTCTGTCGCCCTTGCGTCCTCTCCAAGTTTTCCGCCTCGTAAGTGTGTCATTGAGGAACGCTCATGTCTGTCGTGTAGGCATATGTGACGGCTGAAATCGGTGTTAGTTATGTTCCAATTTAAACGGTGTAACAGAGCAACTCAACAGTGCTGAGGGTCAAGAAAAGGGCCTCCATTATGTACTGACAATGTTTCTGTCAGTACGTGATGGGATGGAGAACGCCATCTTTTAGAGCGTGACACTTGATGTAGCAGAGAGGTCGAGTGTCCAAATCTACGCCTTTTCAAAATGGACTAGTTGGTGGGTTGCCTGAACTACTAATTACTCTTAAAAAAAAAAAAAATCAAAGGGAAAGTTCACACTTGACATTTTTTCCATCAAAGTCAAATATTTTGAAATATGTCTCAGCATTTTTTTTGTCCAAAAGGGTTGTTTTGGACCACACTGACTTGAATTTTTATGTGCAAAAACACTTCAAAATTCTTCAAAACATCATTTTTTGTGGTGTTCTGCCCAAGACATGAGGCTCAAAAAAATGAATAAAATTGTGACCCATGCTGGCAAAATGAGTCAGATTGTGGACGGTCTAATTTTGAGCTACAGGCAAAGTCATCAAAAATGTAAGTTTTGGTTGAATTTGAGGTTTTCACAAAAATTAACCCCTCTTCTATCGATCCCAGTGCTCCAAAAAGTAATTAAACATCTAAAATTATCTTTATTTGTACGTTTTCTGAGAGGAGTAGCTTATTTTCTCACTTCTGGATTGCTGCTGCTGCTTCTCACCACAAGTTGTCGGTCTATTGTTGCAGTGCAGCATTCCAGCTTTGTGAATATTCCTAGTGAAATATGATTTTCAAACCCATGCTGATGAAAAAAAAAATATTGAGAGAGTGCGCAATCTCCCTATAAAGTACATTATTGCAAAATACGTCTTGGCTAGATTTACAGAAACATCATCCGTTATGTCTTAAATGAATGTTTAGGTAAAGGTTGGGGAAAAATCTGATGATATTAACATTAACATTAATTAATATGTAACATTTTAGGGCTGTCAAAAGATTAATCGTGATTAATCGCATACAAAATAAAAGTTTCAGTTTGCCTAATATATATGTGTGCAGTTATTATGTATATATAAATACAAACACATTCATTTAAGAAATATTTACGTATATGTCTTTATTATAATCTTTATATAATTTATATTATATATATAAATAAAAATATTTTGTACATAAATACCATTTCTCTTAAATATATACATTAATTTGTGTGCATTTAAATATACACATAATAATTACACAGTACACACACATACTAGGTAAACTCAAACTTTTTGTATGCGATTAATCGCAATCGTTTGACAGCCCTAAATTAGATCCATGCATTACAGTAGGTCTTAATATAGATCTGTCTCGATGTTAATCAAACATTAAAAGAAAAGACGGAATCGCTCGCTGCTTATGATTAAACTATGGTTTATTTGCATCTTTGTTTTTATTTCTACTAACAAAGACAAAATAAAAATGGCTATATTCTGATTAATAATCTAGTAATTATTATTAAGAAAAGAACTGGAGGAAAATATGCAACGCTACAAGGTGATTTCGCATTGGAATCTTTAGAAAACTTTAACTAAATTTTTCTCAAAATCAACTCTGCTGACTCTAATCGCCTTCAAACGGCTGTAGCACATTTTCCGAATCCAACAAGTCATATATCATTTTGAAGGTATTTTTAATGGAGAATGTGAAAATAAAAACTCATTCTGACTCATTTTGCCAGCACGGGTCAACGGGTCACATTTTTTGGTTGAATTATCCAATTAAGGAAGCCTTGAATAATTCTGGTTTTGGGTTCACCTAATCATTTCTTTGACATTTACATTAACAGATGATGTACAACATATTGACACTATTTAACTGCAATTTGTTTTAATAATTTATCAGTTTCTGTCTATTTTAAAAATATTTATTGACCAATATTGGAAAATTAATTAATTAAATTGTCATGTAATTGCAGTATTTACAATCTGTTATTTTGCTACAAGTGAATTGAGGCATCACAACATAATAAACAGTATTTAAAAACTTTTTTTTTTTTATATATTTTGAGATTTGTCAAAGATTGCATTTATCAGTGCTACTAATTTACAACATTTTGTCATTAATAAACCCGTAAGACCTTCATTCACCTTCAGAACACAAATTAAGACACTTTCGGTGAAATCCAAGAGCTTTCAGACCCCCCATAGACAGCAAGGGTCCTACCAATAGTCCATGTGACATCAGTGGTTCAACCTTGGGTGATACAGAGAAGAGGAATTGATCAAATAAAATCCTTATTTTTGTATTTTTGTCCTCGCTACATTTCTGTGCCTTGACCGTGGTAGGACGCTTCCTGTCTAAGGACGGGTCAGAAAGCTCTCAGATTTCATCAAAAATATCTTAATTTGTGTTCTGAAGATGAACAAAGGTCTTATGGGCTTGGAACGACATGATGGTAAATAATTAAAAGACAAGTACTTTCATTTTTGGTTGAACTACCCCTTTAAAGTGAGCATTATGTGATGGAAAATGAAATCTAAACATGCATTACAAACAACACAATAAATATCCAAAGCCAGCAAACAATATACAATATCAGACAAATTTATATTAGAATTACTCTACTACAAGTTCTCTCTCTACTAAACTCTCAGGGTACAGTTTCTTTAAAAAAAAATCTACTACGCCACAGCTCAGGATAAGATCTCTCCAATCACTCATCAGAAGAACACTGGTATGAACTCATCTGTTTACAAGCAACTCCACATGCAAAATTACATGACAAATATGCAAACCATTCTGCTTGTGTAACTAAATACAGAGGTTTAGACAAAGGCTCTGAAGGGAGACAGGCTTCTGTGGGAGTTTTAGGTGAGCAGGTACACACGTCATTCCAACAAAACCTGCAAAATCCTCAGTTTTTCTCTCTTCCCTTTGTTCTGTTTGGTAAGCGACCCTAATATTGGAGCAAACGCTCATTTCAGGTCTTCTATAACAGAGCAGCAATCAATACCTTGTCTATAAGTACACTGAAGTACTTCCAGATGACCCTTCCTGTTTAAAAATAGGGGGGATGGGCGTTAAAAAAAATGTGGTATTGAGGGTTTCTTGGTGGCACTAGTGGATGCCTGGTTTTGGGGAACTGGCTCTCCACTTCTGGGAGCCCAGCCAGAGTCACAATCCTATAGCAATCCTCGGATTAGTTATGAACCAGATTCCACAGATCTCAAGATTTGCATGTTATATCCCATTATCTTTCCTCCCAACTGGAGGACTTAACTTGCACAAAGTGCATCACTGGCCACTTGAGGGGAAAAAAAGTAGAGAGTCAGAGTTTCCTCAAATTCCACCACAAGGAAGTTTACAAACAAACGAAAAAATAACGGTTGAATTCTACGACTGCAAAAACCTAGTCACCGTTGAAGCCCAGACTTGGAGAAGCCAATATAACTGCGGCGCTGACAGTGAGGAGGATTTGACTCATGGGAACCCGCTTGTTTTTCTGCCCCTGATCCACTGACACACTAGGGAATGGCCACTGTTATCAGCCTTGCCTGAGATAGCAGGCTTGATGGGGCGGCCGGTCCACGGGGATCCCAGAGCTGAAGTTAATCAGACGGAGACAGGTCTGGAGCAACCCATGGGACAGCCGCCACCGCCTCCTCCTTGTCCTCCATCTCCACCATCCCCATCACCACCAAAACTCGTCACGACCTCCACCGTAAGACTCTTCACACAACATTAGCCTGGTGTCTACAAAAGCCTCAAAAATAGACAGAAAATAGCCTCAGGTCTTTCAAGAAGTGGCCAGCCATTGGCTCGAGAGTTGGCGGCTGGGGAAAAAAAGACGCTCAGGAAGATCAACGCCGCTGAGTAACCCTCGAGGAACAAACTTGACGTCTTCGCTTCATCCTAGCCCAATTAATAAAGCCCCAAACCCAAAATTAGTGCATTCTGAAGGCAAATGGAGATGAATAGCCTGATGAAAAGATTTGGGAAAACATTCGGAACGGGACACAACACAGGCCGGATATGCTCTGACCTCCTGAACTTTGCCGAGGGTTAAAGGTCGGGGGAAACCGGTCATTAATCCTCAGACTAGAACTCGAGGGCAGGACATCTGAGCCTTCAAACTCGCCCCAAGTCCCGGAGGTCCAGTAGCAAAGCCTAGAATCTGAACTGGGGTTTACTTAGAAAAGGCCACCGAGCATTTCAAACAGTCAATCGGAGCAGACAGCCTGTTTCACAACAGCCAAGCACGGGTGGTCAGTCGTGCGGAGGAGGGGGTCGTCAGAACACTCATTTCGACAATCCCAGGTGTCCATTGGGTGTTAGAAATGATTAGGCGTATAGATTAATTGAACACACGTCAGACTTAATTAAGCATGGCGTTTAATTAACCATGTAATTAATCTTATAGAGGCCGTACACAGGCGCGCAGATTCCAATTGGTTGAAACTTCAGCAGGCAGCTGACACGAACTTGTAACTGTTCTCTGCGAGCAAGTCCAGTAAATTAAACGTCTGAAGCAAGAATAGATGCATAATCCCTTTCGTGACTCAAGCCCTGAGATCTGGCCCAGGTGAGACGCCGGTGCTAGCAGTTAGCAGTAAATCACAGTTACTTTCATATAATCTTTGACGTATTATCCTCCTCTGGAGTGCATTCGCAAGGTTTTAACACTGCTAATGTGGCGGGTGAAAGATATTTGCACAATTTATATTTGACGCCAAATTTCAGCCAAAGAAAACATGCAGAGTGGGAAAGAGGTCCCAGTGTACTCAGCAAAATTGTAGATACAGGCGCTAACACTCAAACTCTTCAAGACCAACCCCAAGGGTTGAGCGAGGGTCAGTGTTTGTGGTCATATTAACATGGTCATTTGCAGTTGGAAAGCCGTGCCAACAAAGAACTACCCTTTTTGGTGAAGCTCAAGGGTTGTCCACACATGCTACTCCAGTTCTCCATTAAGGCCTTCCCACAGATCAAGAGGTCAAAAGGGTCATGATGCAGACCTTCAAGACCTTCAGCCTACTCTTAATCCTGTGGCCTTAAAGGGATAGTTCACCCAAAAATTACAACTGTGTTCCACAGCGGAAGTCATACTGGTTAGGAACAATATGGAGGTGAGTAAATTATACCAGAATTTTCTTTTTGGGGTGAACTATCCTTTTAAAGGATAAATTCAGAATTTCCTGATAATTTACTCACCCTCACGTCATCCCAAGATGTTCATGTCTTTCTTTAGTCGAAAAGAAATTAAGGTTTTTGAGGAAAACTTTTCAGAATTTTTCTCCATGTAGTGGACTTCAATGGGAATCAATGGGTTGAAGGTCCAAACTGCAGCTTCAAAGAGACATGATCCCAGTCGAGGAACAAGGGTCTTATCTAGCAAAACCATTGGTATATATAAACGTTTATATATTTTTTTTAACCAGCAGTGCTCGCCTTGGACTAACTTTACAATGCACATCCACGACTTCACGCATTGCGTAATCACGTAATCATGCGTGATGTAGGTTGAAGTACCAACCCAGTGGAAAGCTCCATCTCATTTTCTCCTCCAACTTCTGAATCGGCCGACATCGTTCCCTAACCTTTTTTGTAAAGAGCGTTTGACTTTCTTTGCACATTCACTTTGTAAACACTGAAGTTGAGCTATTGCAAGATGAGCATTTGTGGTTAAAAAGTACATAAATGACAGATTGTTTCACTAGACAAAACTCTTATTCCTCGGCTGGGATTGTGTAGAGCTCTTTAAAGCTGCATTGAAACTGCAATTTGGACCTTCAACCCATTGATCCCCATTGAAGTCCACTATATGGAGAAAAATCCTGGAATGTTTTCTTCAAAACCCTTAATTTCTTTTCAACTGAAAAAAGAAAGACATGAATCTTGGATGACATGGGGGTAAGTAAATTATCAGCAAATTTTAATTCTGGAGTAAACTAATCCTTTAAAAATATGGCTTATTGTGCCAGAACTTTATTACAACCAAAGGTGCATCCTGGTATGTTGACAATGAAGCTCAAGTATTTCCAAAAAAGCTTTAAAAAGTCATAACCTTGGGGAACATATTCACAGCACATATGCTCAATCAGAAATCGATTAAATGACCCAAAGCTTAGGACAGACAGCACCGGTAACTGCAAACAGACGGTAAACCTGGCCATTTTCTGAACAGCAGAACTTCAGGTTCAACCCAACCCCACAGCAGATAAAAAAAGGAACTCACATAGTCGTGGAAAGCCTTGGCCTCACTGGAATGTTCACATGTCTCCCGTCGATCTGGAGCTGCACAGTACAGATCCCAGAATACACTGCAAAATAAGGCAGAATAAACAAAGCTGAGTATCAAATACATGGGTGAACTTCGCCGAACAGCTGCCGAACTAAACACCAACACGCTGTGGTACACTTTATCAAGGCCGTGTGAAAAACAGTACTGAATGGTGTGGTGTGTTCTAGGCCTAGTTGCTCTAATTTCTCCAATTAGCCTAATTTTTACTGAAAATGCTTTTACTGAAAAGCTTGTGCTCAGCGGTGACGCAACTGACCTACTCACAAATAAAAACACAACATTGCATTTGTCATTTACAAGCCTTGAGGGTTTACTTTAACATGCAATATAATTTAACTCAGTGGCTATTCACCATAGGGAGCTTTTTTGAGGGAACCACGAAAACTAGTTGAAGTCAAAAGTTTACATACAGCTTGCAGAATCTGCAAAATGTGAACTATTTTTCCAAAATAAGAGGGATCATACAAAATGCATGTTTGTTTTCATTAAGCACTGAACTGAATAAGATATTCACATAAAAGATGTCTACATATAGTCTATGAGATGACCCTGTTCAAAAGTTTACATATACTTGATTCTTAATACTGTGTTGTTACCTGAATGATCCACAGGTGTTTTTTAGTGATAGTTGTTCATGAGCCCTTGTTTGTCCTGAACAGTTAAACTGCCTGCTGTTCTTCAGAAAAATCCTTTTTGTGTATTTGAACCCTTTCCGACAATGACTGTGTGATTTCGAGATCCATTTTTTCACACTGAGAACAACTGAGGGACTCATATGCAACTATTACAGAAGGTTCAAACACTCACTGATGCTCCAGAAGGAAAAACAATGCATTAAAAGCCAGGGGGTGAAAACTTTTGGAATTTGAAGATCAGGGTAAATTTTACTTCTTTTGTCTTCTGGAAAACATGCAAGTATCTTCTGTAGTGTCTGAAGGGTAATACTGAATGGGGGGGAGGGGGGGGGCAAATCACAGTCATTGTATGATTCTTCTCATTTTGGTAAAATAATTAACATTTTTGCAGATTATGCAAGGTGTATGTAACATACTTTTGACTTCAACTCATTTTAGGTAATGTAATATGACTACTTTTTAAGCGTATTTTTATTTCCCTGATAGCAAAGCATCTGGGAGATGTCTATTTGTCATCTGCAAGACATATTTTTTAGATTGTTTGCTCATCTGTAATACGTCTATAGGACGTTTCCTATCAGATGTTAAATAGACATCTATTAGATGTCTTTAAGATGTTTATAATTTAGACTGTATGTAAAACTGACATCTTACAGACATCTATCAGATGTTTGTACACAACAGATGCTTTCCAGATCAAGTGATCTTTAAGAGACATCTTGTAGACGTACGTGTGCTATTTGGGTATTGATATAGTATAGTATATATAATGAAGGTGAGTGAACAGTGAGTTGACAAAAACCCAATAATGAATTCAATCATAAAAATATAAAATAAATGTAAAAACTGGAAAAATAAAAATATAAATATTTAGTTTACCTGCACATCAGTGTGACCATTAACAGACATGAGAGAACTCTAAACATACCCAAAGTCTTCCAGGCTTGAAATATTTTTTCCAGACTTCAATAAATCCAGAATCAATAAATTAGGAATAATTCACTGCCATTGTTTGAAAAATATGTAATCATGTAATCTATAAAAAGTATTTTAACATGTAATACTATAATGTAATCTGATTACATAATCTAGATTACATGTAACGTTCAAGTTAGCGATTCATGATGCAAAACAAACAGCATCGCAGATTAAATTTTTCGGCGGTGTAAAGGTGCAACATTTGGTTTTGGATCAGCTATTGTCTCCAGCACAGTGTAAAAGGCAAATCAGAGGAAGAACAGAAAACGGATCTTCTTCAGCATCACACTCAGAAGAACTTGACAGCTTCTATCAAAGCTGGGTCACAACTATCATAACCCCTGGATAGCTTCCCACTTTATGAGGTGTGACCTGCGAGTGGCTAATCAATTAGGCTTGATATTTGTTAATTAAGGAAATACAGTCCTTAAGGGCTGCTAGGGGGAGCGGGTTGCACTCCAAATGGTCCCTTAATTACTTCATTGAAAATAAGTACCTGTTAAACAGGTCGGCATTAAACCGCTCTCACTCTTTAGATATTGATTTAATGGACGCTTCATAAAAGCTGCTGAAGCAGGGCTTAAGAAAACCAACGCAAGTTGTTCCATCTTCCGAGGCAGCACTTTTTACCGCCACGCATTATTTCTGCTGACGTAACAAAATTAGACTTCTGTTCTGAATGTGGGGAAAAAAGCTTACATTTGATGTGACAGATTGCAAAAGGGACAAAATAGGCCGTTCACGGCACAGCGACAGGTCAATGGGGCTAATCAGTTTCCACCCATTTCATATATCTTGCCGTGGAGTGGAAACCATTTGACGGATTTGTGTTCGTGAGCATAACGCAAAGGATAGCTTATGACAGCTTTCATAAATCACTCACTGTTTATGGGTGGAATAAGAGAGCAAGGTTAAACAACGTTCAGCTCATCAGACTACAAAAGTAGAGCAGCTGCAGTAAAAATCAAGTGTTTACATTTAAATGCAGATTGAATTCATACTTCGTAAAGGAAAATTAAAACTCTGTCATCCGTTACTCAAAATGAGGGGATCTTCCATGGAACACAACAAGAGAAAAATGCCACACTGGTAGCCCTTTTCCATGAAATTACAATGAATGGACCTTCAAACTTTCTAAAGGACACAAAAGAACCATAGAAACATCATCAAGGTAGTTCATTCGACGAAATAAAATGAACGGATGAGTTTAATTCATGAATTAATCATTCAGACCGTTTCTGAGAACTGGCTGAACCAATTCAAAGGAAAGGTTCTCAGATTCACAAATCAAACTTCTCTCATGAACATCAAATAAAACAGCTAAATTTCAGTTTGATCTTCACACAAAGCCATCATACGACTTCAAAAACTTTCGTCATGTTAGTCTTCTTTCACGTCAAGATATTTTCACATTCCTTTAAAAAGTGGAGGTGATACACTATAACAAATGAGAGGAGGAGTAACCCGAACACACAAAAGACTAAAAAAATAAAAGGAAACCGAACCAAAGACGACAAGATGCATTACAAGAACCATAGATAAGTGCATAAACGAGCGCTCGGCAGGAGGCACCATACATTAACACCTCACATCCTATAGAAGCCGTAAACCAGGAAACAAATAAAACAGGTGAAAGGAAGGGAAAAGAAAGGCACTTTGACAGAAGAACGTCATGCCTGTTCTTCGCCCTTCAGTCAGTGCACAATAAAGCCGGCCGGCATTATCATATCTATCAGCTGCCGTTAAAGAGATTGCAGCTTTGTCGGAAAGCTGCTGGAGGGAGACAGCAGGACCATCTCAAATCCAATCAGGGTGCAGGGGAAATGAAATAAGACGCCAGTTACACTTTGTTACTGAAAAGCCGCAACTAGACACACATCAAGGTGGGGAGGAATGGCGAGCGCGAGCATGAGCGAGTCACGTTTTTCTGAAAAAAGTGAGTTCGGTTGGCTTAATTGCAGCAGGAAAGCTTGTGCACGAACACTCAGGAAATGTGGGGAAGTTTGTCTTTAAAAAGCTGGTGTGATGACACTGTAACATACCTGAGTGGCTTTTAAAACATGAGGAGTGACACTTATATTAGCCTACCAAGTGTGAAATTATCCAAAATACTAAATGTAACCCTGGACCACAAAACCAGTTTTAAGTAGAATGGGTATACAAGTAGCAATTGGCAAAAATACATTGTATGGGTCAAAATTATCAGTCTTTCTTTTATGCCAAAAATCATTAGGATGTCAAGGAAAGATCGTGTTCCATGAAGATATTTTGCAAATTTCCTACCATAAATATATCAAAACTTAGACAACTTTAAAGGTGATTTTCTCAATATTTAGATTTTTTTGCAACCTCAGATTCCAGGTTTTCAAATAGTTGTGTTTCAGCCAAATATTGTCCTATTCTAACAAACCATACATCAATGAAAAGCTTATTTATTCAGGTGATGTATAAATCTCAATTTCAAAAAACTGATCCTTATGACTGGTTTTGTGGTCCACGGGCACAAATATACCGAATATAGAACAGTATTAAAACTTAAATACACAAGAGAAACACTAGAGAGATCAGAAGAAAAAAGGGGTATTGGAATGGGGCAATGACCTAAACTACTGGATTCGAACACTGGTTGCCCGCACTTGCAACAGGCCTGTACATGTACACTTCCCGCCATACCGTGGCTCCAACATTTTTTCCTTTTGATAATAGATATAAGACAATATACACTCATCAACATCCCAGAAAAGTAACTTCCAGTGCTTCAACGTGACTTATTTCACTGCTTTTCTTACTTTTCGTCCAAAATATCTAAACAAAATTCTAAAATCAAGAAGAATTTTCTAGACAAGCGAAAATTACTTTCTTGTTTTCAGAAAAAACAAGTCAAAATTAAGTGAGTTTTTGCTTGAAACAAGCAAAATAACCTGTCAGTGGGGTAAGCAATATAACCTTGTTTTCTACTTGAAATAAGATTATTTTGCTTACCCCATTGGCAGATTATTTTGCTTGTTCTAAACAAAAACTCACTTAAATTTGATGTCTTTTTTCTGAAAACAAGACAATCGTTTTTTGCTTGTCTAGAAAATCCTTCTTGATTTAAGAATTTTTAGATATTCTGGCTGGAAACAAGACAAAAAATCTAAGTAAGAAAAGCAATTTTTGCAGTGTTTGGAGTAAAACAGTAAAAGCAAATATGTAGGAGGAAGCAATTCAATTGCGTGGGATTTTACCTATTAAAACACAAAGAAACCAAATGAGAGTTTGCTAAAACAAAGCCTAAATAGCCTTTTGGAAGTTTTAGACAAATTATTTACTTTGAGACCAGAAACATTAATCCATCATCGGCCTGTTATTTTGATTTCAAAAACATGCTGCAATACACCAGAAGTACTAGATAGAAAACACTTGTTAGGAAATTACACAACGCTCATGCAACAACAAAAAGACGTCACCAGGCAATATAAACAAAATGCTTTATGCCCATTTGTTAACCCACATATGTTTCATTTGCTTTCAACATCAATGCAATATTGTAAAACATGACCTGACCTATGAGTTTATCAGGGTTAGATGTAAATCAGCTGCCTTTTCAATTACAGGAAGTCTTTTTAGACTGTGTTAGAGATGAAAGAGATGTCAGAAAAGATGTCAACTTTAAATGCACACACAACCGTTTAAAAGTAAATCCATGTGACATTTGTGTCACCCGACTTTCTTCTTTTACACCAGGCATTGATTAAACAAATACATGCGTTTCTGCGTAATCGCAAACGGTCGTCTTTTTTGGCGATCCACACCTGCACCCCAACTAAAACCACCACCCCCAACCCCTTGCTTGCCTTACAACAGATGTGGATGACTGCCCCTCACAGCAAACTTTGCCTCCACCCCCTTTCAGCCCCACCCCAGAGCCTGGTGCTACCATTCAAACCCCTTACAACAGGAAACTGCCTTAGACAGAAGGGAAGAAAATGCAAACGGGGGTGGGGAGGGTTGTAGTGGAGAAGGAGATTTGGCTGTTTAACACAAAGAAGACTGGAATGCAAGGAGTTAATCCGTTTGAGGGTTCTTCCGCAAACAAAGGACAGGCCTGGAGACAAAGGTTGGTGGGGGTACGCACGGGGGGGAGGGGTTGGCTTTCCCTTACCATCTGGCCCTTTTGTTTGGGGGAGGGTTGGTGAAGAGGGTGGTGCTCTGTGGCCCCTCCGAGTCCCTGAAACCCCGACACGACCCCCCTCCTTTACGTGCTACAGCTCCAGACAGACGCTCCTCCAATAGTGTCAACACCATACAGGGACCCTCCAAAACCTACTAGACTCCTAATAATCTCACAGAGGGGAGCCAGTAATCCAAGATGGAGAATAAGTTGAGTGTGATAAATAAACACACCGCTCTGTGTGAACCTGATCTACACACACTGATCTTATTTTTGAGTAAGCCAAGAACATAACGTGAATTCCAGACAAACACGAGAGTCTCCGATGGGCCAGAGTCAGGATAGATGCCATATTTCATTTGGTTCCGGTGAAATAAGGCCGTAATGGATAGGTGTACACTCCATCTGATTGGTTCTACTGTTGTGTACCTTGGGCTCGATAGTTAGACAGGCAAAACTTTGAAAAGAAGTCTTTCTGAAAAAATACCAGAGGACGAAAATAACAACTCCTGGAAACAAAAGGGGTTCCCTGCTGTAAACACTAGCATGAAATTCCAAGCTAGTCCAAACTAGTTGAAATCAGATTCTTGCTAGCCTAGCTAGTCCACTAGCTTAGGCTTTTTTTTTTTTTTACTAGCAAAAAAATGTTGGTCAACTATCACAGTCTGGGAAAGGAACACTTGCTGATTAGCCAAGATAAGAAGCCTTAGGTGCAAACCTAGTTTCTACCCTGGCTAAGGCTCACAGAGAAGAAGCTAACAAAGACAATACAAGAACTCATCTTGGCATCAACCACACTTTCATATCGTCAAATCCTTCCACAACATCTGTGTATATAAACAGGCCTAACGCTGTATGGCAACATACAAATGCAAGCGCAATAAGGAGGCACCTACTTCCAAGAATAATGGACCAGCGCTCATTTAGGCTCCTCTACTGCTGCTAACAGCTAGCATGGCCAGACCGTCAGAGAATGTTAGGGGTTTTGAGTTACAAGATCGATACATACCACCACCATGAGTGCAGGAATCCAGGAGGCTCTCCTAATGTGATATTCTTCTCCCATCGGATCTAAAAAGGTAGAAACAGACAGAGAGAGATGGAGAAAAAGAGGTCAAGTATGAATAGAACAGGTTCACAAGACATGAACTACAGTTTAAAAAGCTGCTTTACAACACCAAAACAATGAAAAGCAAATTAAACATCTAGTTCTTTTGGTTCGGCAGACTAACCGTTCCAGTCTAGGGATATACAAAAACCATTCAGCTGTTGTGTTATCAGAACGACTCGCTGAATAGTTAGTCCTAAACAAGCCATTTAATGGGGTCTCATTGGTTTGAACCACACTGACTGGCATATACGAACACCTCAACAATTAAGACATAGCTTAAAGTTTTATAGCTTAAACAGATGCTCAAAAACGAATGCAATTGTGATGCAATGTCCAAAACACCTTGTAAAGGACAAAACAGACATTCAACCCTAATTGTAATGCACATCAAGACCGACCTCTGAAGTATAATATATGTCCAAAATATGCCTTCAACACACCATTTCAAGTTTCTGCACCAAATCAGATCACGTTCACTCTCTCTTTACACATTACCCCTACTCAGCCTACCAGAGTAACGGATAGTATTTTTGCAAGCAGACATATCGATTTTATAACATGCCCTGTCCATAACTATGCACCCAAAAAGCTGATGTGCATTATTCTGCGTCTCCCTGATGTAAGGGACTGATTAACAGTGTTTTAAAGCGTGTGTGTGTTTGTGCTGATCAGTGCAGAGCTGTATAGCCCCTTGAGGTCCAAGGTGTAAGTAGAGGGAGTTTCAGCAGTAATTGTGAGGTGGCAAAGGGAACAAGCAGGTGACTGCTCCCTCATTAAGCTTCAATGCACAGGTGCGTCCTCCTGCTGTGTACCTGCCTGGGCCGAAAGACCTCCCCTGTGGTGTACAAGTGTGCCTGCGCTAAGGTCTCGAGATCTGACGAGCGTTCGCCTAATTGAATAGCAACGGCGGTAATGACGACTGTCGACGGCACGCATGTTGACGCCCTACTGCCGTTACAAAAACACTGAAACGTTGGTAAACACAGCCATCTGTTTACTTGTTGACTCTTTAATATTTACTTAAGGTGTACAGTCAAATTTTGCATGCATAAATGGCCTAGGTTGCGGAATTCACCTTAAAAAAACTGCTATTGGGTTTGACTGATACCTACATTTTGGCATCAATACGCGAAGCAAAAAATAAACAACCTCAGGGAAATAATGCATTTAAACTATGAATGTCAAGAAATGTAATAATTATCAATAAGTAGCGCTGTCAAACGATTAATCGCAAGTAATCGCATCCAGGTTTTGTTTATGTAGTATGTGTGTAATGTCATATTTATGACATATTTATAAATACACATGTGCATGTATATATTTAAGAAAAAAATGCTTTTATATATTACAAATATTTATATCAATTATATGTATATAAACATGTAAATACATTTTACATATAAATTTTCTCTCTCTATATATATACTGTATGTGTGTGTATTTCTATATGCACATAATAAACACATACACACATATTATGTAAACAAAAAACATGTATTTTGGATGCGATTAATTGCGATTAATCATTTGACAGCACTATCAATGAGTTATTCTGCAGTTAACATGAGTACATTTCAAATTTCTTTTTAAAGAAAAAAACAATTGTTAAGTTAATTAAGATGACACACATGGAGAAATATATTACATCTGACAATGCTATTTTTTAAACAATGCACATAGACTGCAACTAAACTATGAAAATACAAATCTGCAATAAATAATAACATAAAACTTTTTTTTCTATACATGTAATCAAACATTTTTGCCAGCTTCTTTTTAAAAATCTTTGTTAAAAAAACAAAAATCATGAGTTATGATTAAATTTCACCCTAAAAATTAGAGGTTGACCGACTGATCGGTAGCACTTTACAAACTTATGAACACTTTAGAGTCCATTTGTAACGCTGACTAAGGATAATTACTGTTGTGGAAGTATTGTTAGATTGTTAATTTCATTATTTACTAATATATTTTTTAAATTTCCAAGCTGTATATATTATCAGTACTTAATGCACTATGAAGTAACATGAATGATCAAGGTGTTATTAATGTATTAATATTTATTTATATTTAAAAAGCACAGTACATTTTCATGTTTCAGTATTTTTTTTTATTTTTGTAATAAAGTTCAGCACTATTTTAGGGCTGCAAAATGATTAGTCGCGATTAATCGAGTCAAAATAAAAGTTTATATTTGCATACTATATAAGCATATAACAAATATAAATATTTTACATATATATGCGTATATGTTAAGGAAAAATGTTAATTTATATGTGTGTTTGTGTGTATTTATATATACATAATAAATATACACAGTACACACACATATAATATGTTAAATTATATTTTGAATCGATTAAATCGCAACTAATCGTTTTGCAGACCTACTCTATTGTACTTTCAGTGTTATGTTTGTTTCATTCAGGATCCGTTATCGGTTAATTAATCCGTTATCGGCCAGAGTGATCCAACCTTGTTATCGTTATTGGTTATAAGTCATTGCGATTTCGAGAAAATCCCCCATTTATATGCGGATGTCACTCCTGAAACTTGCAGCAAGTACCACATTGGTTTTCTTAGTAACATGAAGAAAAAAAAAAATTTAAATTCTGAATGCACTATACATACCCAAGAGAGCACGCAAAGTCCCGTTATCACTAAAAGGCTGTCACTCATTTCAGTTTATTATGATCTCAGAAAATTAAGGCTATAATCAATGAATCTCTCTCTACGTGTCACAATCAATCTCTTATTTACATTCGCGTTCATTATAATGAGAGGGTTTGCGAGGACTTAAAGGAGAAGTCCATTTACAAAACAAAGATTCACATATAATGTACTCACCCCCTTGTCATCCAAAGATGTCTTTCTCCCTTCAGTCGTAAAGAAATTATGTTTTTTTGAGGAAAACATTTCTGCATTTTTTTCCATATAATGGACTGATATGGTGCCCCGATTTTGAACATCCAAAATGCAGTTTAAATGCGGCTTCAAACGATCCCAAATGCGGGTGTAAATGATCCCAGCCGAGAAAGAAGGGTCTTATCTAGCAAAACGACTTTTTAATGTCAAACACTCATCTTACCTTACTCTGCCTTAACTCTGTGTATTCTGGCTCAAGACAGTTAGGGTATGTCTAAAAAACTCCAATCGTATTTTCTCCCTCAACTTCAAAGATCATTTTAAAATCATCCTACATCACTGCAGAAGTTCTGACCCAGTCCCTCTCAACAAAAAAGGTAAAACAGCAATATAGGACAATATCAAAGTTGAGGGAGAACATGAGATGGTAGCTTTTCAACATATCTTAACTGTCATGAACTGGAAAAAAAAAAAACATGGTCCATTATATGGAGAAAAATCCTGAAATGTTTTCCCTTAAAAAACAGTTTCTTTATGACTGAAGAAAGAAAGACGTAAACATCTTGGATGACAAGGGGGTTAGTAAATTGTATGTGAATCTTTGTTTTAGAAGTAGACTTCTTCTTTAAACAAAAACTCGTTTGAGCTGTGAGTGGGTTTTGACTAACTGGAACGCCTCGATTGGTCATTGCGTTCCAGAAATCAACAGATAATGGCCACAATGCTCAACACTACTAAAACAGAGCGTAAACATAAATACACACTGGTTTCTTCCATGAGGTGGCTGCAGCTTACTTTTGTTTTGTTGTTTATGTTTATTTAGTTATTAAAATGAAGTTTGCCAGTTCCCGATTCCTTCTTCCATGAATCTTGAACTTTGTAACATACAACCATTTTCCTTGAATCTTCTGGCGACCCATTTTTTAAGACTCGCGACCCTCAGGTTTGAAAACCACTGCTCTAAACGATCCCAGCCGAGGATGAAGGGTCTCATCTAATGAAACGATCAGTTATTTTCTTAAAAAAATAAATAAATAAAAACAATTGATTTATACACTTTTTAACCTTAAATGCTTGTCTTGTCTAGCTCTGCGTGAACACTATGTATTCCGGTTCATGACAGTTCTTTTGAAAATCTACCATCTCATTTTCTCCTCCAACTTCAACATCGTCCTACGCTGCTGTTTTACCTTTTTTTGTAAAGGACGTTTGATCATCTTTGCATGTTCACTTTGTAAACGCTGGGCCTGTACTTCTGCAGCGATGTAGGATGATTTTCAATTTTTTTTTTTTTTGAAAATAATCAATCATTTCGTTAGATGAGACCCTTCTTCCACAGCTGGGATCGTTTAGACCATTTAAGCTGCATTTTGGAAGTTCAAACTCTCGGACACCACTGAAGTCCACTATATGGAGAGAAATCCTGAAATGTTTTCCTAAAAAAACTATTTCTTTACGACTGAAGAAAGAAAGACATGAACATCTTTAGATGACAAGAGGGTGAGTGAATTATCTGTAAATTTCTGTTCTGGAAGTGAACTTCTCCTTTAAATGTTAAACTTCTCATCTGAATTTAATTTGAAGATAAAGTATAGAATTCAATAATATTTAGTAAAACCATATTTAATGAATCTCACTCAACATATCCAAGTGCATCGTCCAAATACTCCTGAATGATGCTGTACTGCAGTACAAAGATATTTAATAAAAAGTACTGCCTTAAAATTTTAAAGCAGTGGTTTTTTATTAAATGTCTGTGTATTGTGGCACCTTTTACTTGCTAAAACTCAGAAACAACATCTCACCTGTCTGACCAAGCTCCCTGGAGATTCTCACAAGCACAAGGCCAGACTTTGGCACAGCGTTTTATCTTTGTCAAACTTTGTCTGAGCAAAACATTTAAAAACACTGGACACTTTTGGAAGTCCACTGTGAGCGCTTAATGATACCCACATAAACAAACACAGCAGGTACCGGAGGAGCGTGGCAAATGCAATAAGATAGATGATAACATTTGAAAAGTTCACAATCTGTAAAGGTCCCGAATCACTAAAGAAGAGCTACACAATCTTGTTAATGTCTTATAATGTCAAACAATTAACATTTACACATCTTAATAACTACAAACACATCTAGTCAAAAACGGCTACCTTATTCATTCAAATACCACATGAATAAGCTGAATGGACGTCACATGCTTCTAACTATGAATGACTTTCAACATAAAGCACAATAAAGCATTTTGTGATGAATTTCAAGCCTGCAGGTTGGCAAAAATCTGGCTAACAAACTTTGTACAACTTCTTAAAAAGCTGACAAACCAGTACAAGTCTTCGATCGGCCTTCGAAAAAGAGCACGGAGTATATTACAAACCAATTGCACCTATTCCCACCGAGGCCAGCGTTAAATCAGACTTTTAACACGCAGTCGTGCTTAAGAGCGGTTCTGAACAGAAGTGGTGGCATCACCTCCACTCCAGTCATGTAGTGTACTCAAGCTGGATATAACATTCATATAGTAAGAACAGCACTGACACCATCTACAGCAGAAGCTCCAACGCTTCACAAACCCATAACGGCAACCCGCTTTACCACGCTAGTAGTAACCGCACAAATGTTAATGCTCTGATTGCGCCCCCTCAGTGGCGTGCAAACTGTTTTTTAGAAACAGAATTACAGGTGACACATTATGTAATATAGCAACGACACTTCCATTTATTGATCAAGACCTTTCAATGTTTCAGCAGCTAAACGCAGGAGAAACAATACCAGAAATAAGAATTCAGAGATGATATCAGTTGCACAACAACTATGGTGTACAATCTTTAAGAGTGTTGTAATGAGTAATCGATTAATCAATGACCAAAACTTACATAGTCACAACCAAAAAGTACTAATTTTTGGCCTCAAACCTTTGAATTAAAGGGAGAGTTCACCCAAAAATAAAAATTACCACGATTTACTCAACCTCAAGCCATCCCAGATTCGACTTTTTTCTTTCAGACGAATATAATCGGAGCCATATTAAAAAAATGTCCTGGCTCTTTCATTCTTTGTAATAGCAGTGAATGGGTGTTGAGATTTCGAAGCCCAAAAAGTGCATCCATCCATCATAAAAAGTACTCCACATAGCTCGTGAGGGTTAATAAAGGCCTTCTGAAGTGAATCAATGCATTTGTGTGAGAAAAATATCCATATTTAAAACTTTATAAACCGTAATCTGTAGTTTCCGTTGCAGAAGAGTAGAGAAGAGAGCAAAACAAACCATCAGTCATAAATTAGATGCAGAAAACAAGGATTTGTAAGAAAAATGTTTCAGATTTCGATATAAGCCAAGAGGAGACTTTTCCTTTGTTGTAAACCAAATTTTAGGGATGCACCGAAATGAAAATTCTTGGCCGAAGCTGAAACCAAACAAAATGAAACACTATGCCAAAAGTTGATTACCTAACACGTTTTTTTGTGCTTCCACCCCCGCCCCCCCCATGTATTTTACCCATTTTTTTCACCATTGCATAAATTACATAGCCACATGTGCTTTGTATAGTTGTTTCTTGCCTTTCAAAGAAAAAAACAATTACAAAACAACAATTTAAAAATATTTACTTAACACTGAACATTTTTAACATTCTAGTAGACATTATAGCCTACCAACACAGCACAATTTAACTTAAAATTAAAAAGTTAAATAATTAGTCAAATAAAATTCTTTGGCAATTTTTAAGACCCCCTTCTTGAATCAGGCATGTGTTTTTAAAATACAAATAGGGCCCTATAAAAACGGAATTTACTGTAGGTCATTACACTTAAATCAAACCGCAATGTGGACTAGTATCTGGAAATATTACACCGCAAAAATACCATTTAAATGTGAATCCTGCATGTTCTGCGTTTCTGTTTTAATGGATGGAGCAGACGGGCGGGTTTGTTTACTACATACACTGAAGCATGCGCTAAATGAGTACATAAATGCATGAATAATATCTGCTAAGAGTCACTTCATGAGCATTTGACCGTTCCATCTTAGGAAAACTAGGGTTATATCATATACACACAGAAATGTAAAGGTAGACACGGCAACCCGTCAAAATAAAAGTCCGGTTTAACTTGAAGACATTGTGACAGATATATTACTACTATTACTACTACTACAAGAAATGAAACAAACATTATTTTTCGGGTTTAACCACACAACATTTCTTCCATGTTTTAATTTTAATAGTAAATTCCCCTTTGTTTGCCAAAAAAAAAGTTTGCTTAATTTTCGATAATTAAAAGATAAATGAAATTAATGTTTTATGCCTTCATTTGACAACCAGAACATTTTAAATACACAACACAGAATTTCTGAGGGAAGAAAAACCTGTCATAAGGCTATTTTTTAAGAATAAACTTGAATAAATTATGCATTCAAATAATTAGACATGCTAAAACACAAAATTTGATAACAATAAAACATGGTGAGAAAAAAGAAAACATTTCATAGGGCCCTAAACATGTCATTTTTGTTAAACCTTTATTAAATTGATGTGAAATTAGACATGCTTTTTGATTAATAAAATTAAAATTAAATTTAAAATTAAATTATTAAAATTAAAATAGAAAAAACGGAATTTGGAAAAAAAAAAAATAAAGCATAATTTGGGAATAAATAAAACAAATTTCATAGGGCCCTATACTAATAAATGCAGCCTTGCTGAGCAGAAGAGATTTGTTTTAAAACATCAGAAAATATTACAGATCCCAATTTGAACACTGTGTGTGAATGTTATAATAAATGTATTGATAGAGCTGTTGTAATTATTGTTAGCAATTTTTTGTCTCTCTTACTATTTATTTCTACAGAACAACAGTAAAATGACAGTACTAACATCTATGAATGTTGACTTTTATTTTGGCGGAAACCCACAAGAAGACCTCAGTACTACTTTTTGTTGACAGCAGCAGATTTATGAATTTAGCTTTTCGCTTATTAGGCCGAACACCGAAAGAGCATTTTTTTTTGCTATTTTCGGCCAAATAATTTCGGTTGCCAAACATTCGGTGCATCCCTACAAAATTTGGTTCTTGCGAGACTAGCATATTCTCATCTGAGCTTACGCTACGCCTACGTCATCCATTGGAACGCCAATCTCTTGTGAACGTGTGTACGGCAGTTAGCGTTAGCTACAGATAACAGTTTAAAGTTTTAAATATGGATATTTTTCTTACACAAACGCATCGATTCACTTCAGAAGGCCTTTATTAATCCATCTGAGCTGTGTGGAGTAATTTTTATGATGGATGGACGCACTTTTTTGCGCTTCAAAATCTCAACACCCATTCACTGCCATTATAAAGCTTGGAAGAGCCTTGACATTTTTGATATAACTCTGATTGAGCTTGTTTGAAAGAAGAAAGTCATATAAACCCAGGATGGCTCGAGGGCGAGTACATCATGTGGTAATTTTTTTTGGCTCAACTATAACTTTAATATTTGTTTTTCCTGAGTACACAACAACAACTGTTTGCACGGGAAAGTTGGATATGCGATGCCACTTACCTCTGACAGGAAGGTCTGTGCCGATTTCTGTGCGCCAACATGTAGCAAGTACTCATACACGTATAAAGCTAACCTGCAAGACAAAAGAGGAAAAAGGCATTGTAAATCTCAGTCGACTTATGGGTTAGGTTTTTAAATTGTCAATTTTGTGTCAGTCCCAAACTTCAAGTGAGAAAAATGCTGTTCCACTGGCTTTCCCGTTCTAGACAGACAAACACATTACGGCAATTAACTTCAGTGCATGTTGAAACCTTACAGGTGCTCAGTCGCAAAGCATGGAAATGCAGGCTGGTAAAAAAATAAAAAATAAAAAAATGGGTTGAAATCTGAGATTTGAGGTAAGGAGCATTGATTTCTGACACTAAAGTCTGGCCAAGTTTATGAGGTCAATATGAATCCAAGTAAAATTTCTTTATATCAATTGTTGCCGCAATAAAAATGTGCACTACCATTTAAAAAATTAAGGAGATTTTTATTTATTAATACATTACTTCAGCAAGGACACATTCAAATGATCATAAGTGACAGTAAATACTTTTGTAATGTTACAAAATATTTACTTTTCAAATAAATGCTCAAGCCGTTCTGTTGAACATCCGATTCATCAATAAATCCTGAGTAAAGTATCATGGTTTCCACAAAACATACCAAGAAGCAAAACTGTTTTCAACATGGATAATAAGAAATATTTCTTGATTCTTTGGAAATGTGTTTTGGTGCTCATATGACACTGGAGTAAAATCTGTTAAAAATAAGAAAAATAATAATTTTGAATGCTAGCATGTATGCATTTAACTAAATATTAATATCAGCATACATAACAAAAATAAATGCTTTTTTAAACTTATTTTCCTGAGTAATTATTAAAGTAAATATCAATAAAGATTATGCATAAACTCAAAACATTGATTCATTTATTAAGTTTGCTGCTAAATTAAAAATAGCCTTCATTAAACAAATAAAAATTAAGGCTTTCAATTAAGCAAGATTAAATTAAGTCATCTAGTGCAGTTATTTCAAAATTAATGTGGTTTAATTAATTAAATAAACAAATTACAAAATAACAAAAAAATCTCAATTATTCTGAGCAACTGAATCAATGTTTCTGAGAGCCACTTTATAACGTATATTAAACTAATCTAAATGTAATCAAGTCTAAATGTCTTCACATGGGGCATTTTGCAGCAAATATTGATATATGCAATTAATTCAATTGCATGTAACTCATTTCACTGGAAAAAGTAAAAATTGACAACCCTAATAAAAAGCATTATCTGTCTACATAATACACTCCCCATTACTATTTAAAGAGCATCTCCAGAAGAACAGCTTCAAGGATCAAACACCAAGGACTCATTTTCCCCTCAAACGTCTGAATTATTTCTTGGTGTTTCATCAGACGTACTCATTTTAGGAGCTCCCCTCAAATATATATATATATATATACATATATATACAGCTGTCAACAAAGTTGTACTTTTGTGCAGTGCAGGAAAGGATTTCAGAGTTTTGCTTCTAATTTAATTACGGTCATTTTTAACATGTAGATAAACGGAAATTCATCATCTGAAGTACGATGCGGAACTCATGTCACACTTCATTTTCTCAAAAACGCAGAACATCTACGCAGGTTCTTCCAGCAATGTGACGGAAGCACACAGTGATGTGATGAGTTCACGAACACCCACGTCCATCAACTGCCTGACAGACTGACCTCAGAAGACCATTAACACCCACCCTCTCACGTCATTCCCAAAATGATGGACTTCCTCAACTTGGAAGAAAAAACCTAGATCGAAATCTTTATTTCTGAGATTTTTAGCAACAGGGCTTAAATTAGCTGTTAAACTCATTTTTTGGGCGACTACATGGCGTCTACTTTTTAGAATCCTGCCACGAACAATAAAAATCTGTCGCATAAAATGCATCTTATGTAAACATCCCATTGTGATTCCCAGTTAAACGCCCATTCACGCCAAGAATGATGACTATATTTGCATCCACACCAATGGACAACAACACTATGTTTGTTGTTAGCACATGCTGCGGTTTTGACGCCAGCTGCTTTAAACACATAAGCTTTTTGCGAATGATAACTACATTGGCATTCAAACCAACAGGCGATAACATTTTTAATATAAGTGCGCGCTGCAGTTTTGTCGGCTGCCACTTTAAATGCTCAAACTTTTTAAGAACGATAACAAGAACGATAGCTATATATACACCAACGGACAATAACGTTCTGTTTGTTTTGTCTACTTCCAGAACAACAATTTGCAGATAATGTACTCACCCCCTTGTCATCCAAGATGTTCATGTCTTTCTTTCTTCAGACATAAAGAAATTATATTTTTTGAGGAAAACATTTAAGGATTTTTCTCCATATAATGGACTGATATGGTGCCCCGAGTTTGAACTTCCAAAATGCAGTTTAAATGCAGCTTCAAATGATCCCAAATGAGGTTGTAAACAATCCCAGCCGAGAAAGAAAGGTCTGAACTCTATTCTGTGTTCTGGCTCAAGACAGTTAGGGTATTTCAAAAAACTCTCTCGAAATCATCTTATATCGCTGTTTTACCTTTTTTAAGGGTGTTTGATCTTCTTTGCATGTTCACTTTGCAAAGATTGGGTCGGTGTTTCTGCAGTGATGTAGGATGATTTTGAAATGATTTTTGAAGTTGAGGGAAAAAATACGATTGGAGTTTTTCGACATACCCTAACTGTCTTGAGCCAGAATACACAGAGTTCAGGGAGAGAAAGACAGACGAGCATCTGAGATTAAAAAGTATTTAAATTGTATTTTTTTAATAAATATAACCAATGGTTTTGCTAGATAAGACCCTTCTTCCTCGGCTGGGATTGTTTACAACCGCATTTGGGATTGTTTAAAGCCACATTTAAACTGCATTTTGAAAGTTTAAAATCGGGGCACCGATATTAGCGTACACTCCTACGGACAATTCGTTCTGTGTACTATAAGCATATACTGCAATTTTGTCACCTGCTGTGTTAAAAGCTCAAGCTTTTTTTTTTTTTCCCAAGATCTGATGTGATTTCTTATCACAGAATGAGGCAGACAGAAATAATACCTCTCTCACATCAACAGACAATAACATTGTTTGTAGTAAGTAAACCGCACTGCGGTTTTGTCAGCTGCTGCTTTTAATGCTAATACTTTTAATAAGAACGATAACTATATTAGCATCCATAGCAACGGCTGATAATATTGTGTTTATTATAAAAATAAGCTACAGTTTTGTTGCTTGACACTTAAAATGTTTAAGCTTTTAATAAACAGTAACAAGAACGATAACTATATTAGTGTCCACAACAACAGACAATAATGTATTGTTTATTATAGGTGCAGTTACAATACTTATTATAACACTTTATAATATTTATTATAACGCTGTGGTTTTGTCGCCTGCTGCGTTAAATGCTCAAGCTTTTTTAAAAACGATAACAAGAACGATAACTAAAATAAAGGCCTTTTATATTCCACAGTGGCTTGGATTTATGAGTTTCTGACTTTACAAAGAACGATAACTATATTAGTGTCCACATCAACAGACAATAACATTGTTTATTGTAAGCGCACACTGCAGTTTTGATGGCTGCTGCTTAAAATGCTCACGCTTTTGAAGAGCGATAACCATATCGATAGCTACATTAGCGTCCACCCCAATGGATGCTAACATTATGTTTATTATAAAAATGAGCTGCAGTTTTGTCGCCTGACACTTTAAATGCTCAAGCTTTTTAAAGAGTGATTTTCTGAAAAAAATGGCCAATCGTTTCACTAGATAAGACCATTTTTCCTCAGCTGGGATTGTTTAGAGTCCTTTGAAGCTGCATTTAAACCACATTTTGGAAGTTCAAACTGAGGGCACCATATCAGTCCATTATATGGAGAAAAATCCTGAAATGTTTTCCTCAAAAACCATAATTTCTTTACGACTGAAGACAGAAAGACATAAACATCTTGGATGACAAGGAGGTGAGTAAATTATTTGTAAATTGTTGTTCTGAAAGTGGACTAACTAGAGCGATAACAAGAATGATAACTATATTAGCATTCACACCAACAGACAACAACCTTTTGTTTACTACAAGTGCGCACTGCAGTTGTCACTTACTGTGTTATAAATTCTCGAGCTTTTTTAAAAAACGATAACTATATTAGCGTCCACATCAACAGACGATGACGATGTTTATTATGAGTGCATATTGCAGTTTTTTTGGCTGCCACATCACATGCTTGAGCTTTTTAAGAAAGAAACGATAACTATATCAGCATCCACACTAACAGACAATAATGTTCCGTTTATTACAAATGCTCAAGCTTTTTGAAGTCGGGTAGATTCTGATTGGCTGTTTTTATTGTTCATCAGCTAGAAAAAAAATGGTTACAGTTGTGGTGTGAACTTCTCTATTCTCATAGAATTTTTAAAAATGTATCATTATTGCTGCAGTTTTCATCTTGGTCTGAATGGGCCTTAAGACTAGTAAACTATTTTCTCAGGCATTCCATTGGCTACCTAACTTCAAAGATGTAGTTTGCATGCAAAGCCTTACGATAGTTGGTTTGTTGAAAATCTGACCTCTAGACGGAGTCATGTACTCGACAGCATAAATCAGCTCATATGAACCCAACTGGCATTGAGGTGGATCAAACGGAGAATCCCACGAGTGGCCGGATGAAATTTTCATCGTAAGCTCTGGATGATCTGAGGAGCTTCTGCAGGTTGATGATGGGTTCCTGCTCTCGGCCTGATGCATTATTGAGAAGGACTTCATCTACAGTGGGCTTCGGGGAACGCTTTTTGTCATACTGACAGAGGAACATATCGGTATTTCGACTAATAGCGAGACCGCAGGTGGAGGATCAACAGGCTGAGGAGCTCAGTGTGCGTTCAACTAATCCTCATGCAATACAACAGCTCAGGGTGCAATAGGAAGGCGGACCTATTGACTTAATATTTAGATTAATGACTCCGCAAGACCGGTCGAGGGCTATCGTTTTCACACGCCCGCTTCTGAGAGCCGCGCAGCAGGGATAATTTAGACCTTGACAGCGGCGTACGAGCGGCTGCGTGGATGTCGATACGCCGATGATGGACAGGCATATCTGACGAGGTTCTGCTTTTGCTCTGCCATTCAGGCATGGCGGCTCGCTGTGTGTCCGGTCTCATCATGATGAGCTCTCCTGACTTAACCTGAGAACACATCTTGACATCTCGCCCGAGGCTCCCAGTCAAGACTCCGTTTATACATAAAAGAGGCAGAGCCAAGTTTAGCTAGCTTAAGCGCAGACAGTTAACAAATGAACTTTGCTGTCTCCATTTCAATAATTTAGCTGCAGGGTCTTGTGTGAAGACGAACGGCTTGTGAGGAGGGCTAAAAAGGCGGCTGAAGTTTAAAAGTAAAGTTTTAAGGCATATTCTACATCACCTTAGTCCTTAGTTTTGCTTCAAAACCCAAATTTGACATAAAAGCCCATCAGAAAGCTGGATTACATAGTCTGGGTCATATTTTCTTTTACCCGGAGTGTTTTTTTGAGGATGCCGGCACACTGTAAAAAATGATTTTTAAAATAAAGGCGATTTACGCTTTACAAGAAAACACCATTTCAGTCTTTATACTACAAAATTTCATTTTAGTTCAGTGTTTTACGTGTTGTTTCTTCGTAATTAACTGGGAGATTTACTAGCAATTTCTAAGTGAAAATTTGGTTTTACAGTTTTGTCTGTTTTGTAAGTATGCACCAATTTTAAAAGTCTTCCCAGTATAAATAATCTGAAAATCATTTATTGGTCTATATATGGCTTAACAAATTAACAACAGACACTAAAAACAATGATTTTAAGCAAACTTGGGCGTGAAAATTATAACAAACATTATTAAAAACTGAAATTTGAGATTTACTAATGATTACATTTAACAATGTTATTTAAATTGTATTAAATTATAAATTATTAGTGATTTTTAAAATTAATATTAAGTGACTGTTAGATGACGGAGAACAGCAATATATAATCTACAGATATTAATTTTAAAAAAATCGAATAATGGCGCATATGGTACTAATTTAAAGTGCATCCCTACTGTTTTAAACAAATATTCTGTTTAACCCGAAATTTATCTGAAAAAACCATGGAAAGTGCCTTATGTGTGACCCTGGACCACAAAAATAGTCCTAAGTATCACAGGTATATTTGTAGCAATAGCCAAAACTACATTGTATGGGTCAAAATGATCAAATTTTCTTTTATGCCACACATTATTTGGATATTAAGATCATGTTCCATGAACATATTTTGCAAATTTCCTACTGTAAATATATCAAAACTTAATTTTTGATTACTAATATGCAGTGCTAAGAACTTAATTTGGACAACTTTAACAGTGATTTTGTATTTGGATTTTTTTTTTGCACCCTCAGAATCCAGATTTTCAAATAGTTGTATCTCAGCCAAATATTGTCCTATCCTAACAAACCATACATCAACGGAGATTTTATTTATTCAGCTTTTGAATTAAAAAAATGTTACCCTTATGACTGGTTCTGTGGTCCAGGGTCACATATGCAACTTGTGAGCAAACTGAGCTCAACAATGGACGTTTTTAATCAAATTATTAGCAAACCAATCACAAGTGGTCTGACATGGCACTGACATCATGAAAAGTGCTGTCATAACATTGTTGGTGTGGCCTCTTTCCACATCCTAGTACTTTTGTGACCCAACTTAGCTGATCTTTCATTCATAATAAGCAAAGATTGACAGAAATATTCAGCAAAGCAATAGTACTAAATAAAAAATGTTGATAAACTTTCATGAGGCAATCCATCTCAATTATTCTGATGAAAGCGGAGCGAGTGCTCTTTTAGAAAAGATTCCCAAACACGCGCGCACAAAACAGACATTTCCGCGTTACAACTGAGAGCGATCATTAAATATGCCCCTAAATAATTACAGAGAACATCTCTCTTCAAAGTAAACTTAAAAAGCCATACATCCAGCTATCCAAGACAGAAAATTAATTGATTCTCATCCATGTCTGAGAGCGACGTTTATCCAAAACAGAGCAAATCAGACGCTCTTCATAAGAACAACGTCCTGTTTCTGTGTGCATGCTTGATTCCCTTTATATGTAGCTGAAAACACCTCTATGAAGGAGGCTGAACCATCTGGATGAAATCAAAACCATGCATTCAGACCTACTCGCTGCCTCTTAGACACACCAATAAACTCAGGGAACCCAGAGAAGTGCTCAAGATGTTGGGGGGAAAACAGGAGATGGAGAGTTAGATCAGAATCTGTTTTCATTAATTTCCACTCCAAAACACACACCGCGCAATTTCTTGCGGCGTTCCAACCGATTCGCGGAATTACATCGAACCTGCGGACGCTAAACTTTGATGAACCTGAGCTTTGAAATCCGTTCAGAAGTAATCAAAGTCAACAACGCTGCAATAAACTTGACATTATTGATTCGCAGAGTCCTCCAAGTTCACTTTGTCAAGTAGTATCTCCAAGTGAACTTCACAAGGATGCCAACGAACGAGATTTTAACTTCATTAGCGCATTTTGAACCCAAATCGGGTTTTTAAGACGTTTAATGCCACCTCTGCTTGACTAGTGCTGACAATTTGTCACCCTGGACCACAAAACCAGTATTAAGTAGCACATAGCAATAGCCAACAATACAAAGTATGGGTCACAATGATCTAATTTTCTTTTATCCCAAGTAAAGATCATGTTCCATGAAGATATTTTGTAAATTTCCTACCGCGAATATATCAAAACATCATTTCTGATTAGTAATATGCTTTCCTAAGAACTTCATTTAAACAACTTTAAAGGCCATTTTCTCAATGTTTTGATTTTCTTGCACCCTCAGATTGCAGATTTTCAAATAACTGTTTCTCAACCAAATATTGTTCTGTCCTCTCAAACCATACATCAATGGAAAGCTTATTTATTCAGCTTTCAGACAACAATTGTTGACCCTTATGATTGGTTTTGTGGTCCACGGTGACAATTTATTAACCTCCAACAACAGAAGAAAGCCTGTGTGGTCACAACACCTCATCTTTGAATACAACACGTGAAACGGTAACCTGTGCTGTTAATGCGGTTGAGGAACCGTCTACATCCTGGCATTACCTGTGTGAGCAACAAACACAACTTCATCTTCCACAGTTTGGTCAAAATGATCATTTCAGAGCATTAATTATAAGCGTCTTGGAAAAACACCTCAAACTTCCATGTACACCTAGTGCAACGCAAACTTCTGAGAAGCTTTTTACACAAAAACTACCTCACAACACTGAAATCACTCCAAGCAATTACTTTCTTCCACTATTTCCACTAGGTCTTTAAAGCAGTTTGTCTCAGATGCTGATCTCCTAAACATCACATTCACAATCTTCTCATGCAGTTTAACGATGACCACCAATATTTCCTCACATTCTTTCTTTCTAAGCGTGTTATATCTTCACAATCATCTCAGACTCACGTACTAAACGTCCTATAATAGTCTCCAGGTCTGACACAGTAACCTTCGACCCTACATGACAGATTTATGAATATTACAGGTTACTTTATTACATTTAAGGTTTGTAAGGTTGTTTCTATGGCAACAGATTGTACACAACAGTGGAAAGATCACATGGTGATGTACTACCATAAAATATTACAGTACGCAGTGTGGAAAAGTCAGCAAAACTTGAAGCAACACGAGTTTTAGTACAAACCGGTGCTTTGCGCGTCAGCAAAACACGAAATATGAAAACAATGGGGGAATACGTGCGAATTAGTGAGTCGGAATTACTAAAATAACTAAACAGTTAGCTTTAATACACACGCGAAACATATAAAGAGCATTAAATACAAATAAACCAGCTGAAACAAACACGAACGGCTACTGAACACCTCCACAAGTTTAAAAAACGTCCGAAAACCGGGAGTAAAACGACTCGGATGTGTTTACTCTACAGTTTAACTCTTAAACAACAGATGCACGGCATGCAATGTTGATGCAAAAGATGCACAAGCTTTAAAATGAGAGATGCGAGCATGCAACATCACTCAGATTGGATGCGTTGGATAGTTCAAGTGTTCACGTGTGCACCCAAACTTAAATAAAATAAAAATGCACGGACAACTTAACGTATTAAAGTGCTACAACCGGCTATAAAGTTCGGCAGACTCGGGGACGATCACTCCAGAGCGCAAGTTCGCACTAAATACACCTTCAAACAATAGTACGCACAGTTTAGAAAGTTGCGAGTCCGTAATAAGCAAGGCGAGACTCTTTAAAGCGGGCGCAATTCACTTACTTTTCTCTCGCTTGACTATCAGAAGGGACGACAGCTCCTTTACCTTTGGCGTACATGCTGGATTCTGTTTTAAGACTTTTACCCCACTCAACACCTGTCAAAGAAAGCAGCCAGGAAAACGTTCTATCTCCATAGCTACCCCCTTTAGTGTTTTCCCTCCCCCCCTCCTCCTCTCTCCTTTTTACATCTCCAACATTGGCCACAAATCAGGCACAGTTTCTATTGGGGGGACTTGAAACAGGTCGCTGGTGATTTTTTTCCCTCTCTCGCGCTGTTCCAGGAATGCGCTCTGCCTCCCGCCGCGTCTGAAACGGTGGGGGCCTCTTAAAGGGGAACGCACACTCTTCCAGTGTTTACTAGGCTCAGGGACTGATGTGGAAAAGACGCTAACATTGCCTCGGGCCTTGGTGTATGACTTTGAGGTTTTGAAAGTGGGAATTTACGCTCGTGTTCTGAGAATGGGAATCTGAGGCATTTTATTACGACATATTCCGTATGTCCAGTCACTTAATGAAGGTTTGTTTGATAGTTTGGTATAGAGGGTTTGCACTTACATCACGGTTTGGTCAGTTACCCAGATGCATGGCCATACTGACGATACTCGGATGTAAACAACAGCATGGACTGCGAGGTTAATGTACTAATGCTGTCTAAACCAAGAAAACAAAACGTGTGGAGGCTGCTAAATCATATAGGGAAGGACTTAATAAGCAGGAAAAGGCGCAATATTTTGACTAACTAAAGTTAATAGTTTCTATAGATATGTATGAGCAGTATTCATTAAAATATTAGCCTAATATTTCACCTACCTGACTGTAAATGATAAGAACAAACACAAATTTTGTCAAGATTCTTGGAAATCCTGGTTCAGTTTCGTCAAGCACAAATGCAGTTTTTTTTGCACTCCTCTCCTTGATTTGTTATAACTTTTAGCAGTTTATAATAGTCCAAATGTTTTTTCCAGTCTGACCGATTAGCACAGCCCAAAGCATGACAAAAATTGACCATTTTCAGCTGTGATAATCAGCAAAATATTCAAGTTTTTTTCGGTTCAGTAGCATTGTTTACATTCAGTGCAGCCAATATGGCCGACTGATGACGTGTCGTGAAAACACTATTACTGTCAGATACCGTTTTGTGGTTGATTTTGGATTGTGTTTGTGGGTGATCAGCAAGCTACACACAGTATTTAAAGCTACAAAACACCTTTTTAAGAGCTGTAGCCAGTGCTGGAAAGTAACTGAGTACATGTAATTGGGATTATGTAATCAGATTCCAAAAATGAAGTACATGTAATTATGCTTTAAAAAGCTCATAATCAGAATAAAATTTCTTTCTTCTGAACTGCATGATTTCATATTTACATAATTCAACAACACATTTACATGTTAACAGTTCTCTGATGTCGGTTACTGGCCACATTGACATGCAGTTAAAAAACAAAATATTTCTATTTTAGTGTTAGTGTTTTGATTTTGAAGAGTTTATTTGCAAAATCAGGTAACTGAAAATTTTCAAAAAACGTTTTTTATTCTGTTATTATGTTTTTATTATGTTTTATTGTGTTAGTTGTATTTTTTAGTTCTTTTTACTTAATCATATAACCCAACTGCAGTTCGATTAAGATTAATTGACATGCACAATGAAAAAACATGATTTTTTAAAATTGATAATAACTGAGTTATCTGTTTTTGCAAATGAACTCTTCATTTTATGATTCTATTATTAATTAGCTTTTCTTTAATAAACCCCCTGCAGTTCTTTCATTAACCCTAGTTTGGGAAAGCCTGGTGTAATGTTTAATGTATTTTATGTTGTTGATAACAAAAAGCGACAATTTTTTTTTTATCAATATGGCATACAATAATCTCATTTAGATCTATGGGATGAGATCAAAAGTAATCTAAAAGTAATGCATTATCTAAAACAAGTAATCTAATAGATTACATTACTAACTACAATTTTCATCATATAATTTGTAATCAGTAACTGACAATTTGAAAGTAATCTACCCAGCACTGATGGTAGCATGTTGCATATTTGTGTGTATTTACATTCACAAATATGCTTAATAACCTTACAGTAAAGGTAAAAAAAAGTCTTTTATTAAAAGTTTACTTTATCACATATTACTAGTCTGTGGTGAACAACGGACCTTAATCAGGTTAGACGCTTAGTTAAATTTAACACAGATGAAAATGAGGCTGAAGGACAGACTGCAGTCTTCACAGTGACACACACTGTAAAGAGTCTAAGATCATGTAATTTTCATAACTCACAACAGTTTTATGGAGCTCAGATCATGTGGATTTGTTTTATGAGCTTTTTGAATCTTTTAAATTTTGGTTACCTGGACCTTCAATAGAGAGACAGAAACATCTCGGGTTTCACAAAAAAATGTCTGAATTTAAGTTTCGAAGATTAACAGAAGTCTGATTTTTGGAAGAAGGATTTATGGATTGCAAAAAGATTAAATGGAGAGCAAATTGAGACTTTTTCTATACACAAGAGTCTTCTCCAATCCAGATGTCAACAGTGTCTCAAACTGTTCTTAAATATGCTAATGTAGCAAAGTCAGAGTTTTCAATACAAAGATCTTTCTAAAGATTCCCAAAATTTTTGGGGTTTCCAGGTTCCTAGAAAACTCATATTAAAGGGACAGCTTACCCAAAAATGAAAATTACCCCATGATTTGCTCACCCTCAAGTCATTCTAGGTGTATATGACTTTCTTCTTACAGACGAATACAGTCTGAGTTACATTACAAAATGTCCTGGCTCTTCTAAGATTTACAATGGCAGTGAATGGGTGTTGAGAGTTTGAAGTCCAACAAAGTGCATCCATCCATCCATCATAAAAAGTACTCCACACGGCTCTGGGGGGTTAATAAAGGCTTCTGAAGTGAATTAATGCGCTTGCGTAAGAAAAATATCCATATTTAACGTACGCACGTTCACGGGAAAGTGGCGTTCCAGCAGATGACATAGGGCGTAGGTGAGCGTATGACAAACGCAAAAGCACAGAGGTCAGAGCAAAACAAAACACTCGTCACAAAATAAAAAAATGAAGATTTGTAAAGAAATATGGCAGAGGATTTTGCCATAAGCTAAGAGGAGACTGGTTTTCCTTAGCTGTAAACAAACTTGATTCTTGATTCTCATCGAAGCTCATGCTACACCTACGTCCTATGTCATCTGAGATTATGATTTATAAAGCTTATGCTACACCTACGTTATCAGAGATTACGATTTATAAAGTTTTAAATATGGATATTTTTCTCATAAAACGCATTGATTCACTTCAGAAGGCCTTTATTAATCCATCTGAGGTGTGTGGAGTACTTTTTATGATGGATGGATGCCTTTTGTTGGACTTCAAAATCTCACCACCCATTCACTGATATTATAAAGCTTGCATGAGCCAGGACATTTTTTAATATAACGGCGATTGTATTCATCTGAAAGAAGAAAGTCATATACATCTAGGATGGCTTGAGGGTGAGTAAATCATGGGGTAATTTTCATTTTTGGCTCAACTATCCCTTTAAAGCTTTATGGTTACAAACATATGGAAAAAGTCAAGGGGAGGTCTGTCTGAATGCTCATACTTCCTTTATATTGTACGTTTTAGGAACTTGCATAGGATATTGTGGCCAACACAGTCGGTGAATCATTTTCAATAAAAAGCAAATAAGCAAATAAGAGTCAAATACATCATCTGAAAGTTATGCCTCTCAGTTTTATCATCTTCATAAAGTCCCATTTTCTAAAGGAGCATGACTGGGGTAATGACATCAGCGAGTGAACCAAGGCATAAAGCATGATTATATGCTGTCTGTAATCGAGCATTTGGTGTTCATGGTAGCTGATGTTTGGCCATTCTTGAAATTTTACTGTAAATAGTCAAATTATGACACTAAATGAGAACTGACGCATCCAAAGACTCGATTTCCATGAGACTATGGAACATCTCATGGCAGAAACTACTTTAGTGTCTCGTCATGCAGCTGGATCTCTGGCTACAACTCTAAATGTGCTTCAGAATTTTTTAGCTTTCTTGAATTATTGTTGTGTGTGTGTTTTTAAAGTCATTGTTGATAAGGACACCTACATTTGGCCATAATTCTTACACTTGTCACAGTTGTTTAGCTGGGAATTTAGCCTTCATTTTACTAAAAATTAAAACTAAAAATGTTATTTTTCACTCACAATATTCTATTTCAACATAGTTCTTGAAAAGACAGTTCACCCAAAAATAAAAAATCTGTCATCATTTAATCTCCTCAAGTTGTTCAAAACCTGTATGAGTTTCTGTCTGCTTTTGAGCACACTTGACGGTAGCCATTGTCTTCCAAGTCAATGGCTACCGTCAACTATTAAGTTACAAACATTGTTATGTGTTCAGCAGAAGAAATAAACTCATACAAGTACAAAATAAGTTGAGGGTGAGTAAATGATTGAGCTGAATTTTCATTTTTGGGTGAACTATCCCTTTACATACGCAGACCCGCACATAATATGCAAAAAAAATAAATATTGTGGCCACATTTTAATAATTTGTTTCCTTGTTTTAGTTCATTTGTGTCATTGTACTAATTTGTTAAATTGTCAAATTTGAAAACGCAAAATTCAGTATTGAATATTCATGGTAGCTGCACTGTAAATGTCAAATTTCGCACACTTTATACTGAATAATTGTGTACAAAATACATATGGGACTAGTTAAGCTCAATAAAAATGCTTAGGCCTCAACTGATGTGTATTAATTTTATTCAAACTTCAATAGTACTGGATTGAGGGGCAATCAATGGTGGGTAAATTTCAACAATATCTCACAAGCAATTTGTAAGTATTTTTTGAGTTGGCTAATTTATACGAATTCGTACAATCTCACTCATACAATTTTGTACAATCTTCGCAAGGGGTTAAGAGTGGAATTTCGTATTCGCATTTGTCTCCTCGTAAAAACTGTACGATTTTGCACAAATCGCACAAATTCATACAGGTGAGTTTGTGTGAATTCGTATGAATTTGCCACCTCATAAAATCCATAAGATTTTTCACAAATCTTACAAATTCATACACGGTTGTGTGAATTCGTACAAATTAGCTACCTCAGAAAATACATACGATTTTTCACAAATCGTACAAATTTGTACAAGTGAGGTTGCGTGAATTTGTACAAATTTGCCACTTCATAAAATCCATAATATTTTGCACAAATTGTACCAATTTAAACAAGTGAGGTTGAATGAATTTGTACAAATTAGCCATCTTGTAAAATCTGTAAGATTTTTCACAAATCGTACAAATTCATACAAATGAGGTTGTATGAATTTGTACTAATTTGCCACCTCGAAAATCCGTAAAATGTTTCACAAATTGCACGAATTTGTACGAGTGAGGTTGTGTGAATTCATACAATTTAGCCACCTTGCAAAATCCGTACGATTTTTCATAAATTGTGTCAATTCAAATGAGTGAGGTTGTGTGAATTCGTACGAATTCGCCACCTCATGAAATCCATAAGATTTTCACAAATCACACAATTTCGTACGACTGAGGTTGCGTGAATTCATATGAATTTGCCACCTTGTAAAATTTGTATGATTTTTCACAAATCACACAATTTCGTACGACTGAGGTTGTATGAATTAATACAAATCAGCCACCTCGTAAAATTTGTATGATTTTCCACAAATCATACAAATTCATACGAGTGAGGTTATGTGAATTTGTACCAATTAGCCACCTCGTAAAATCTGATTATTTTTTTATTTATTTTTTTTTACAAATTACACTCGTACGAGTGAGGTTGTGTGAATTCATATATTCACCTTGTAAAATCCGTACGATTTTTTTTATAAATTGTGCCAATTCAAATGAGTGAGGTTGTGTGAATTTCATACGAATTTGCCACCTCATGAAATCCATACGATTTTCACAAATCAAACAATTTCTTACGACTGAGGTTGTGTGAATTCATATGAATTAGCCACCTCGTAAAATTTGTATGATTTTCTACAAATCATACAAATTCATACGAGTGAGGTTATGTGAATCTGTACCAATTAGCTACCTTGCAAAATCCATACAATTTTTCACAAATCATACAAATTCTAATGAGTGAGGACTGTATGAATTTGTACAAATCAGCCAACTCGTAAAAAATATGTACGATTTTTCACAAATCGTACAAATTCAAAAAAGTGTTGTGTGATTTTGTATGAATTAGCCACCTTGTAAATTCCGAACGATTTTTCACAAATCGTATGAATTTGTACATAAGCCACCGCATAAAATATGTACGAATTTCCATCACATTGGGTTGAAATTTTCCTTCTCTCTTTCCTGTGAAACAATGTATAGATGCTCCATTATTCCAAATGCAGTTCGCAATTCTTATTTTATTCTTGATCACACTTTTGAGTGTAGTTTAACTAATAAATGAAGCTACAGAAATGATAGTATGCCTAAACCATGCTTAAAAAAGACTTTTGTAAAACCAAATAATTTCTGAAAGTTAAAAAAGGTGATTTTTCTAAATGTTCTATTTACAAATTATTTTTACAATTATTAAAAAAAATAATGAATGATTTATTTTTAAATGTACATTTTAAATCACATACATCACATCATAATCACATAAATTAGTGTGCTAAATTGAGAGGCTTAGGAATTTTCTATGGAAATTATAATAATTAGCAAACCTTATAATATTCAAGCAGTCTTTCTAAGTGCAAACTGAAAGCTGATGGATCCAGAGCTGTGGATCCATGAGAATGGTACTGCAGTCTGCGGGAGGCCCCCAGAGAGGAAAGACGACCCAAAACACCCACAGGACTGACCGCTCCTGTGACTCAACCCTGATTTACGGCAGCCCTCTGATCTTTCACACTCCTTCACTCGGTCCCTCAGAAGTCTGACAGACGTTATTTATTGCCGTGGAATAAGGCGCTTAAATGAGGATCTTTAAGAGAGACCATGCGACTAAACACTGGGATTCAGTCAATAGCCCGAGGTCACAGAGTTACTGTTGTTGTTACTGTGACGAAGCAACGAATGGCTGTCCTTTTTGTAGCGCACACATTTCACAATGCAATTTTTAGCATTATATTATAACTTTAAAAAAATTAGAAATAAATAATTTACAAATTACTTCTTTCAAATATAGTAATTGCATTTTATATTGATAGTTTAATGTGTTTTTAATTAATTACATTAAATTAGTCCCTTAAATTGAGATAAACGTCATTGTCAAGATATTTGTAAAACTGATAAATTTACAGCTTTTTAAAATAAAAATGTTTTAAATTACATTTCAGATGTCTAATTTAAATAAAAAATATTCACATTAATGTCTTAAATTGACATAAATTACATTTTGAAGACATCTGTAAAAATATATATTTAACAAAACATTTTAAAAATAAAAAATAAGATTTTTTAAGTGATTGTAAATAAATAATTTACAGCCGATTTTTAAAATAAAAGTACGCTTACATTTATAGTTACAATTTTATCATTTTTTAAATAATCACACTGAATTTGGTTTCATAATTGAGATAAATGACATTATTTAAAACATTTGTAAAACTGAACGATTTACCAACCATTTTTTAGAAACAAAAATATCATATATATATTTTTTCAATTACATTTTACAAATTAGCATGTTAAATTAACAGGCCTTTTCTTTCTTTTTTTCTTTCTTTCTTTTATATTTATTATTTAAAAAATGCTAAATATTTACATTAAATTAGTGTCTTAAGTTGAGATAAATGACATTTTCAAGATGTGTAAAAATGGATCATTTACAAAAGAATTGTGAAAGGTTAAAAATAAGACGTTTTTGTTACAAAACGTAAATTAATCATTCATAAATTGTCTTTTAAGTATTTTCTTAAGAATTACATTTTCTATTTAGAATTTTGTATTTTTTTAAATAATGACATTAAATTAGTGTCTTAACTTAATATAAATGACATCCTCAAGACATTTGTAAAACATAATAATTTACCAAGATTTTTTAAAAATAAAAATACCATATTTTTGAAAATTACATTTTATATTTATAATCTAAAATTTTATAATATTTACTTTAATTTTTGTCTTAAAATGAGAATGACATTTTCAAGACATGTAGAAATGGATATTTACAAATGAAATGCCAGTTTAAAAATAAGATTTTTTTTATAAAAATATACATTAATCATTTATTAATTGAAATTAAAAGTATGGTCTTTTTTTAAAGAATTCTATTTATAATATCAGTTTTTAAAATATTAACATTAAATTTGTGTCTTAAATTGAGATAAATTACATTTTCAAGACATTTGTAAAACAGAATAATTTACCAAAATTTTTGAAATAATAATTGAAAAAATTAATTACGTTTTATATTTACATTAAATTAGTATCTTTTCAAGACAAATGTAAAAACTGATAATTGAGATAACTGACATTATTCAAAACATTTATAAAATGGAATTATTTACCAGCCTTTAAAAAAAAAAACACATTTTTTAAAATTACATTTTATATTTATAATTTAAAAAAGGTAAAATATTTACATTAAATTAGTGTCTTAAATTGAGATAAATTACATTTTCAAGACATGTAAAAATGTATTTGTCAAAGCTTAAAAATAATACTTTTTTTTATAAAAAATGTAAATGATTCATTACTAATTAGTTTTTTCAATTGGAACTATAGCCTTTTTAAAATAATTATATTTTATATTTATAATTTCACTTTTTTTTTTAAATAATGACATTAAGTTAGTGTACTCAATTGAGATAAATGACATTTTCAATGACATCTGAAATATATATATATATATCATATTTTTGTTTTATATTTTTAATAAAAAAAAAAAAAAAATTACATTAAATTAGTGTCTTAAATTCAGATGTATGACATTTTCAAGACAAATGTAAAAATTGATATGTCAAAGTTTAAAGGTAAGATTTTTTGTTAAATAACTGTAAATTATTCATTTATAAATTGTCTTTTAAATTAGAAGTATAAAGTCTGTTTTAGCAATTACATTTTCTATTTATAATTTCATCATTTTTTAAATAATAACATTAAACTATTGTCTTAAATTGAGATAAATTACATTTTCAAGACATTTATTAAACTAATTTTAACAGTGTTTTCAAAATATTTTTTAATGTAAATTTTTATTTACATTTTATATTTCTAATTGTATGATGTATAAATGTAATCACATTAGTCAAATTCAGAATTTGTCTTGGTAAACAAAGTATTTTTTCATGCACAAGGATGTCGCTTGTTAAAGTCAGTGCAGGTTACTTTTCTTAGCCAGATGTAAATATTCCGTCAGATTTAGCAGAGGAAGCCACAGTGTTCTTGTTGTTTGCCAGCAGTGTTTTTGCGGTTCTGATGGAGGGTGAAGCAGCAGCATGTGCGCGGGCCTGTCCCTTTAAGAGCCGAGCTCAAGCTTGTGTGTGTGTGTGTCTCTGTGGGCTGATGTACGGTCCCATCACAGCACACTGCATGTGTGGGTGAACACATAGGTGTGTGTGCGTGTGTGTGTGCGTGTGTGTGAGGCAGAGCAAAAGAAATAAAAAAAAATAAAAGAGAGATGGATGGGTTTCACTTTTCTCCTGAAAAGTAACTGGGTGAATCTCCAAAAAAAAAAACAAACAAAAAAAAAAAAACCTCAAAATAATAAATAAAATAAAATAAAATAAAATAATGAGAAATTAGGGTGAAATGTGCTTAATGAAAATAATGCCTACATGCTTCAAGATAAATATAATATTAACACTTAACAATCATTAAAAAAGAAGTTAATCAAATTACTTACAATATATGCAGATTAATTAAATAGATTTGTGTATTTAATAAATATTTTCTAAAAAAAAACACTCATTTGAGACATAACATATATATTTTTATAATACTATAATCATTTCTTAAATAATTAATCACACTAAATTACCATGTTAAATAGAAAAGCCTAACCTTTTATTCATTTTCTTCTATTACCTCATCAGAGTAATAAGAGTTTGGAAAGAAAAATGTTAATCAAATGAACAAAATATGCAGATTAATTTATTGAATTAATGATTTTACCAATATTAAATTATACTATAATATTTTAAAATAATTACTAAAATTAAATTAGCATGTTAAATTATATTATTATAATAATTTAATAATTACATATATATATACATATATACATATATATATTATTTATTTATTTATTTTTTTTTCTTGTGATTTTGAGGTGAAATATGACCTGGCTATGTTCGTGACTGGTTTCGTGCGATTGACAAAGTGAATGAAAGCTAAGTGACACGTTATTGACTCAAGGCCAAGCATCGTGACATCACAGCGCACAACAGAGTGATGCACATCATCTCCGGCATCAGACCTCCCCTATTCACTGTTCACTAGTGCACAAAAATCTGAATGGTTCCCATTATTTCTCTCTCTCTTTCTTCTCTCGCTCCCTCTTTCTGTCTCGCACAAAACCACCCACGTGTGTGCGCTTGCCAAACCTGCTTGCCCACACAGACGTGTGTTAAGTCTGAACCCCCCTAACAATCCCATGATCCTGTGTGCTTACAACCCTCTAGCGATGCTGCTGCCTGACCTCACTGTGCCTAGAGGGATGAGCGAGCGTGTGTGTGTGTGTGTGTGTGTGTGGGCACTCGGAGTGGGAAGGGATTTAAGCAGACGGGTAATGGAGGCTGTCACATCAGGGATCAGACAGTCTGGTCTGATACGGATGGAGCTACGGACGAAAGTGGAACAGAACCCGTCCGTTTCAGAACGAATATTTTTGGCATATTCATTTATTTGAAAATGCACAGATTTATATGCACAGATTTAAATAGAATATATATTTTATATTTTATATATATAGCAATTTTAACCCGTTAGTTCACCCAAAAATGAAAATTCTGTCATTAATTACACACCCTCATGTTGTTACAAACCCGTAAGACCTTTGTTCATCTTCAAAACACAAATTAAGATATTTTTGATGAAACCTGAGAGCTTTCTGCACGGACAGCAACGCAACTGTCACATTCAAGACCCAGAAAGGTAGTAAGGACATTGTTAAAATAGTCCATGTGACATCAGTGGTTCAACCACAATGTTATAAAGCTATGAGACTATTTTAACAATGTCCTTCCTACCTTTCTAGGCTTTAAACATGCGTTGCTGTTTATAAAAGCTCTTGGATTTCATCAAAAATATCTTAATTTGTGTTCTGAACTGAAGATGAACAAAGGTCTTATGGGTTTATAAGGACATGAGGGTGAGTAATTAATGACAGAATTTGCATTTCTGGGTGAACTATTCCTTTACAGTGTTTAAAAAACTATTAAAAACATCAAAAACACAAGGAAATGGCAAAAACTTTAACTAAAGTCAATAAAACTGAGGTAAAATAATAATAAAAATTATAGTAGTACCTCAGTGATACTAAAATAACAATGTTTAGAATATGTTTAGGGGTGTCGCGATATACTGCTATTGAATATAATCATGATATTTAAATAATTAAATATTCTTACGTTAATTATAGGTGTCGCATGGTGATATTTAAAATAAATAGTACACATACGATAATATGACACATAATAGAGGGTTTGCACTTATGTCACGATTTGGTCAGTTAATGGGATGCTCAGATGTAAACAGCATGGATTGCATGGTTAATGTACTACTGAATACCTTTTTCTGCTAATTTATGCTGTCTAAACACGGGAAAAACATGTGGAAGCTGCTGAATCATGTAGAGAATGACTTAGTAAACAGGAAAGGGCGCAATATTTTGACAAACTAAAGTTATTAGGTGGTAAAGATATGTACGAGCAGTATTAATTAAGATATTAGCCTAATATTTTACTTACCTGACCGGAAATGATAAGAACTCGAATGTTGTCAAGATTCTTGGAAATCCTGGTTCAGTTTGGCCAACCACAAACATCTTTTGGCATTGTTTACATTCAGTGCCGTCAATATTGCCGCTTGATGACGAGGCCTCGTGAAAACACGTGGGATTTGTTTCATTCATACTTGACACCGGAGGGCGCCCTGGCACAGAAAATCCACAAACATACGGTGACCGGGAGGGGACATCTTCGGTTCACTTAAGTTTGTCGTGGCCACAACATATCAACTCGTGGGAACGTCATATTATGTCGTGGCCACGAGATCATTTTGTCGAGGGAACGACATGCATTTCTCGTGGCCACGAGTTTAATGCGTAAACAAACCTGCGTGACCATAGTAACCCGGGATTATCAGAGATAGATTTATTAATATCTTATTTTGAGTTAAGAAATTATTATATTAATTATTGTAGAAATGAATACATTATTAAATGATTATATTAACAACAGGGGATGCTGTCTATGTCAATGCTGTCTGTGCGCGATGCATTCGAAAGAAGTTTATCATTAATAAATATTACCCAAAGTACATCAAATAAAATAGGCCTACAATATATTTTTATCCAACCTTCTGACTGATCAACTGATCGTTTTTCCAGTATTATTATTATTATTATTATTATTATTAGCCTATTATTTTATGTTCGTTTATGTTCCATCTCTTTACTTAACGTTCTATATGTAAATACTGTAAATGCTCGACATATGTTATATGACCGGGATTTTTACTGGAATGCAGTTTAAAGGTTGAATTATATTTTATTTTGTTTCGTCTAATTATTAGACTAGTGTTTTACTGAGGAATGAATCATTCATGTAGTTTAATTTGTAAATGAAAATATACTCATTTATCGTCACACACGGGCATAAATACAATCATAAAGTCAAAACTTTATTGGCATAATTGTCAAGCATTAATAAAATTAGCCCTAACCAGTTATTAAAATAATAATAGCCTAACCATAATAATAATAATAGGCTAATAATAAATTATAAGTGACTTATAAGTGGCTATATTTTTATATTTATTGTGTATCGCTTGGCCTAACGTTCTGCCCTATATGCTAGTATTTGCTATATTTTGCAAATACTGTAAACGACAATTATGCCAATAAAGTTTTGACAGAAGTTAAAGTAAAACACTAGTCTAATAATTAGACGAAACAAAATAAAATATAATTCAACCTTTAAACTGCATTCCAGTAAAAATCCCAGTCATATAACATACGTCGAGCATTTACAGTATTTACATATAGAACGTTAAGTAAAGAGATGGAACAAAAATGAAAATAAAATAATAGGCTAATAATAATAATAATAATAATAATAATACTGAAAAAACGATCAGTTAACAGAAGGTTGGATAAAAATATATTGTAGGCCTATTTTATTTGATGTACTTTGGGTAATATTTATTAATGATAAACTTCTTTCGAATGCATCGCGCACAGACAGCATTCACATAGACAGCATCCCCTGTTGTTAATATAATCATTTAATAATGTATTCATTTCTATAATAATTAATATAATAATTTCTTAACTCAAAATAAAATATTAATAAATCTACCCCCCCTCCCATTTCGATCTTGGTACTTAACGTTCTATATGTAAATGGCATAAATACAATCATAAAGTCAAAACTTTATTGGCATAATTCTCAGGCGTTAACAAAATATAGCCTTAACCAGTTATTAAAATAATAATAATAATAATAATAATAAATTATAAGTGACTTAGGGCTATATTTTATATTTATTGTGTATCGCTTTGCCTAACGTTCTGCAGGCCCTATATGCTAGTATTTGCTATATTTTGCAAATACTGTAAACGACAATTATGCCAATAAAGTTCTGATAGAAGTTTTGATTGTATTTATGCCTGTGTGTGACGATAAATGATTTACAAATGAAACTACGTGAATATATAGGCTAGTCTATCAATTAGATTAAATAAAATAGAATATATGTCAAATTCAACCTTTAAACTGCATTCAAGTGAAAATCCCAGTCATATAGCATATTCAGATTTTTACTGTATTACATTTTTACTGTATACATTCAAAACTTTAAGTAAAGAGATAGAAATTAAGGTAAAAAAAAATAACAAATACAAAGGAATGATACAAATAATACAGAAAAAAAAGAGGATCAGTTAATGGACTTACAAGACTGTGGGATGCATGAAATGTTTGTAGGACTATTTGATATACTTTATGTAATATTTATTAATGATCAACTTCTTTTGAATGCTGTCTACATCGCGCACAGACAACATTCGCGTAGACAGCATCGCATAATATTATCATTTAATATTGTATTAATTTCTATAATAATTAATATAATAATTCCTTAATTCAAAATAAAATATTAATAAATCTATCTCTGATAATCCCGGGTTACTATGGTCACGCAGGTTTGTTTACGCATTAAACTCGTGGCCACGAGAAGCGCATGTCGTTTCCTCAACATAATAAGACGTGGCCAGAGAAATGGATGTCGTTCCCTCATCATAGCATCTCGTGGCCACGACATAAGGATGTCGTTACCTCGACAAAATGATCTCGTGGCCACGACGTTCCCACGAGTTGATATATCACGTTCCCACGACATAATATCACGTTCCCACGAGTTGATATGTCGTGGCCACGACAAACTTAAGTGAACCGAAGATGTCCCCTCCCGGTCACCGTAGTCACACGATTGCAACAGTATATGGTTTATCTGTGTTCTTCAAGCCACCTCAGGTATTTTAATAAGGATATATATTTATAAGGTAATGCTAATAGACATAGCATTTATCACTGTATAGAATACTGTAAAGTAATATAATTTCTGCCTCATTCTGTGATAAGAATTAGTTATTTAAAACACTTCTTTGGAGTAAAAATATATTGTTATTCTCATAAATTGTTGTACTTTGACACTGTGCTAAAATCGGTTAGCATTTTAGTCTGTTCTGTTTACTGTAATTGTTCTTTTTGTATGCAATGGTGATTCATTGGTCAAAAAGGAACATTTTTTATATATATATCGGTATCATGAAATTTTCTGGCCATGATAATTGTGTAGTGCAAATCCTGACAGTCCTAGTTTAGAACTAAATGTATAACTATGCTAACCAGTATTTGGAATAACAAACATAAATGAAGCCATTTTGTTGTCATGTGATAAACAGGATATTATGTCATGGAGAGGATAGCTGCGGACCCTTATGAATGTCAATGTAAGTAAATCTCTTAAACATAAGATTTTTGACTGTTTTATGATGGAACTGAATGATTTTCATACATATATATGAATATACATTTTATATACACTACCAGTCGAGATTTTTTATGCTTTTTTTTTTAAAGAAGTCTCTTCTGCTCACCAAGACTGTGTTTATTTGATCCAAAATACAGCAAAAGTAGTAATATTGTGAAATGATTTTATTATCTACTTTTTAAATTGAATATGTTTCAAAATGTAATGTATTCCTGTGATCAAAGCTAAATTTTCAGCATCATTACTGAAGTCTTCAGTGTCACATGATCCTTCAGAAATCATTCTAATATGCTGATTTGCCATTCAGGAAACATTTATTATTTTATTATTATCAATATTTAAAACAATACATTTTTTTCAGGATTCTTTGATAAATAGAAAGATCCTAAGATCAGCATTTATTTGACTATATCTTATTTATTTACTTATTTTGGGAAATAAATTATAGACATTAATACTCTTTTTTGAAAAAATTCTACTCAGCTGTTTTCAACATTATAATAATAATAGTTTTTTTTGAACAGCAAATCAGAGTATTAGAATGATTTTTGAAGGATCGTTTGACTGGAGTAATGATGCTAAAAATTTAGCTTTGAAATCACAGGAATAAATTACATTTTTAAATATAATCAAATAGAAAACAGCTGTTTTAAATAGTAAAAATTTTCACAATTTTACTGTTTTGGCTGTACTTTGGATCAAATCTATATATATAAATTTAACCTTGAAATGTTTCAAAATACTTCTGATAATAATTAAAATACACTTCTACACAGTGTACAGTGGTAATACGAAGTAATTTTCCATTTTGATATTTTACAGATGTTTCCCCAATATTTTGACGTCTGCCTTGGATTGTGTTGTGTTTTAAGTGTTAAAGGAAAAGTTTGTGAACATAATGGAAAATGTCCTGTCGGAAAATTACCAGAACCTTTTCTATTTTTCCACTTTTTTCCACAATTTTTTCTACTTTCCACATTTAGCCCTATTTTGGCAGTAATGGCTTTCCTTGTTGATGTAATTTCAGTATTCACAGACGCCAGTGATTTTATCTCTTTTCCAGTCGGAAATACATTTCTTGCATACATTTCTGAAGAAGAAAATTCTTAGTGGAACTGGAAACATCAGCTTTATGCTGTAATTTAACTCTCGTTAATATCATATACGATTACATGAAACAGTTGACCCAAAATTTATTTTCAAAAATCTTTTTTGACCACTGCTGATTTGGGAATTTGACGCAAACGGATTTGAAATGAATACGATTGCTAACAGATAGCTTTCTCCAGATACTATAGACCTCAGTGAGCTTAACTGACGTCTAAATGCATAAGGTTCTTCCACGGAGAAGACATGCAAATATTCCTTTGCAGACGTCAGCCTGAGAAACGAATCCCATCCGAATACTGCTTTTGTCAGCTGTATACTGGTGGAAGGAGCTCAACTTAGCAAAGGACTATGCAGTGTTTCTGCAAAACACTGGGGTCAACAAAGGGACAGAGTGAGGGAGAGAAAGAGAAAAACAGAGCGCGTGTGGAGAGCTGGGCGGTAGATGGGCAGCATTGTGTTCCGCCCCCTGGCTCTCAGAAAATGACTAATGCTCCAGAAAGCAAACAGTAGTTCTTCGCCAGCAGATGACAGATGACAATACTCAAGAAAATGAAAAACGTGTGTAAATATAGTTCATGGGCACGACGAGCTGTTTCGACATGGCATGCCTGGTGAAATTGGCTAAATTAAGTGGATGGGCTAGATTATTTCCTCATGCTTAGGGGATAGATATGTGTGGAAAACTTCAACAATGTAAGTGAAAGTAAAGGAATAGTTCGCCCAAAAATTTAAATTCTGTCATTAAAGGAGAAGTCCACTTCCAGAACAACAATTCACAAATAATTTGTCTTTCTGACGACAGAAATGTCTTTCTGTCTTCAGTCGTGAAGAAATTATGTTTTTTGAGGAAAGCATTTTAGGATTTTTCTCCATATAATGGACTTGAGTGGTGCCCCGATTTTGAACTTCCAAAATATAGTTTAAATGCAGCTTCAAAGGGCTCTAAACAACCCCAGGCGAGGAAGAAGGGTCTTATCTAGCGAAACGATCAGTCATTTTTTTCGAAAAATAAAAATTTGTATACTTTTTAAGCACAAAAGCTCATGTAGCACAGGTTCTGGGATGCGCGTTCACCTACTATTGAATCATGTTGAAAGGTCACGTTGAACATAGGCGGAACTACAGACCCAGTGTTTACAAAGCGAACGCACAAAGACTAAGAAAGTGCAAGTAAGTCAAACGCTGTTTACAAACAAAAAGCTACAACGATGTCGGACGATTCTGAAGTTGTAGGAGAAAATAAGATGGAGTTTTTCGCCATACTCTACCTTTTTTAGCCGGAGTACACAGACGATGAACTTAGACGTGATTCGTAGTAGTGATGGGAAGTTCGGATCATTTTACCGACTCGGACCTTTGAGTCTCATTCAGCAAAATGAACAAATCTTTTTTCGAGTCATTTCGTTCATTTTAGCAAAATATAATTAAAATGTTATGTGTTACTTCCCTAACACATCTACTGCTTACACAAACGTTGATCACACTACAAACAAGACAAAACTGTAATGCTATAAGAAACAGAAAATATTAATTCATTGTTTACCTGGGTCTTTAGTCTGTGATTAGCTCACCTCACCTCTTATCTGACAAGTTTTCGTGTTTGAGTCGTTCGTTCATCACGTGACAGCCCCATAAGCTCAACCAATGCGGTGTGAGCCGGAAAAAGATTTCATTAGTTCATCTCTCGAGTCTTCGGGTTCGAGTCATTCGTTCATCATGTGACACCCCCATAAGATGAACGAACAACTTGAAAAACCCGAAAACTCGAAACAATTCCAGTACAGAACCTAACAGGATGTTGTGCATCCGTGACTGAACGAATCACTCCCAGAGACGACTTGTTCTTCCCGAATCAGATTAAAGATTCGTTCAAAATGAATTAATTGTTCAAGAACGACCCATCACTAATTCGTAGCATCGTGAACTTTTGCATTTTTCTGTCCGAGCCCGGCCCGCATCCGACTGAGCAGTAACCGAACCCGACCCGAGCCCGACAGGCATTAAGATATTTATGTCCGAGCCCGATCCCAGCCCGACACAGTTAAAATCTAATTTTTTTCTCATACTAATGACACATGCACTTTTTTTGTGTGGAAAGCCCGCTTTTATTAAGCAACTGTAGGAGAGCATCAGTGCACACAAGGGGCAAAAAGCGCCGTTATAACACAGGCGCACACACAAGAGGCTTTATCATATAGCCAATTGAAAAAATAAATAAATAAATATAAAAATAAAAATAAAAATAAATAAATAAATAAATAAACATAGCCCAACAAAAAATGGCCCAAGCTAACAGAACAAAATCAAACAATACAAAAATAACAAAACAAAAATAAAAATTAAATAATAACACAACAGGTTTTGTGGGCCTATCGATAACATTAACAGTGTCCCCAGCGATAACATTAACGTAACACAAATGCAGCCTATTGAAATGAAAATCACTCTTACCATTTTCCTCGAAAACTGTATAGGCTACTAAAGTGCAACATGGGATCTATTTACATAATCCATCCATCAAAGTTTAGGCTAATCTACTAAGCAGTTTTAAATTTTAAATGGTCAATGCCTTATCGCGCTGATGTGACCGAGCCCGACCCGAACCCGAGCATCCTTTCTAAATATCTGTCCGAACCCGGCCCGGCCCGTCGGGTACCGTCGGGTCAGGTCGGGTATCCATCCTCTAATGTAGGGTCAGAAAGCTCTCGGATTTCATCAAATATCTTAATTTGTGTTCCAAAGATGAAGAAAGGTCTCACGGGTTTGGAGCCACATGAGGGCGAGTAATTAATGACAGAATTTCCATTGTTTTTTTTTGTGTTTTTTTTTTTTTTGTAAAACTTAGGAAATGAAAAGGCACACCAATGCCTTTGCAAACATCCCAAATTTTGGGATGTTTGCTATTTGTAAATGTGACTGTCATCATTAATCCAATGATTGGCCTGTCAACATGTCTGTCTGTCTGTGTTTGGAAGGTTGTTAGTGGGCGGGTGATGTGACCTACATATATGCACATGACTACTCATTAGCATAGCCCCCATAATCCTTCATCACATAATAAATAGTGACTGGAGTCACGCAGACAGGTCAGTGAGAGAAGACCATTTACATTATTTACTTTGGTTCTTTTGTTTGTCTGTCTGTTGGTCTGTCTCTTTCTTTATCTTTCCTTTGTCTTTCGTAATTGCTTTCTGATGATGAAATATTGGCTGGTTTATTCTTCTTACAGTCCAAAAGAGTGAGATGCTTATGTTAATGAAATACACTATAGGCAGTTTTTTTTTTGTTTTTTTTAAGTTATTGGATAATGCCTTCTGAGGTTTCCCTGAATATATTTGTTTTCACATAATGGAGCTATATTAAATGTAAATTAGTATATTACCAGTGGAAGTATTAAGTCAGTTCTACTAAAAAGAGTCCTTAATTACCATCTATTTAAATAATGAAAACAAACGCCTATATTTCTGATAAATTCATTTATTACCAAAACTAGATGAGTTTTCAAAAATTCAAACTAGATAGATAGATAGATAGATAGATAGATAGATAGATAGATAGATAGATAGACAGATGGTAGATAGATATATAGATAGATAGATAGACAGATGGTAGATAGATATATAGATAGATAGATAGATAGATAGATAGATAGATGAATGGATGGATGGATGGATGAATGGACGGATGGACGGATGAAATGGATGGACAAATGAACAGATGGGCAGACAGATAGATAGATAGATAGATGAATGGACGGATGGATGAATGGACGGATGGACAAATGGGCCGGATGGGCAGACAGATAGATAGATAGATAGATAGATAGATAGATAGATAGATAGATAGATAGATGAATGGACGGATGGACGGATGGATGGATGGATGGATGGATGGATGGACAAATGGACGGATGGATGGATGGAAGAATGGACAGATGAGCAGATAGATAGATAGATGAATGGATGGATGGACAAATGGAGGATGGATGGATGGAAGAATGGACAGATGGGCAGATAGATAGATAGATAGATAGATGAATGGACTGATGGATGGATGGATGGACAAATGGACAGATGGAGCAGATAGATAGATGAATGGACGGATGGATGGATAGATGGATGGATAAATGGACTGATGGATGGATGGATAGATGGATGGATGGATGGACAAATGGACGGATGGATGGATGGATGGATGGATGGAAGAATGGACAGATGGGCAGATGATAGATAGATAGATAGATAGATAGATGAATGGACTGATGGATGGATGGATAAATTCATTACAAAAACTAGATGAGTTTTCAAAAATTCAAACTAGATATATAGATAGATAGATAGATAGATAGATAGATAGACAGATGGTAGATAGATAGATATATAGATAGATAGATAGATAGATAGATAGACGGATGGATGAATGGGCGGATGGACAAATGGACGGATGGGCAGATAGATAGATAGATAGATAGATGAATGGACGGATGGATAAATGGGCGGATGGGCAGATAGATAGATAGATAGATAGATAGATAGATAGATAGATAGATGAATGAGGATGGATGAATAGACCGGATGGACAAATGGGCGGATGGCAGCAGATAGATAGATAGATAGATAGATAGATAGATAGATAGATGATAGACGGATGGATGGATGGATGGATGGATGGATTGATGGATGGATAGATAGATAGATAGATGAATGGATGGATGGATAAATGGACTGATGGATGGATGGATGGACGAATGGACAGACGGACAGATGGATGGACAGACAGACAGACAGATAGATTGATAGATGATAGATAAATGGATAGACAGCTAGATAGATAGATAGATAGATCTTGTTTATAGAGAGAGATACTGAGATATCATCAACATAGGTAATTGTTTAACCAACTTTTAACCATTTTTTTTGTGTTTTAACCTAAGAAATCTCTCATATTCATACTCTTAAATACCAGTTGTTATTGGTTTATAACACAGTGCATGATGTCACCACTCGTGGGCATGGCCCATCAGAGGGCCCCCAAAATTTGCGGTACACCGCTGCTGGGGGGTCTTAAGTGTTTTTAAGTCACTTGACCGAGAATGGTCCAGTGTTAATCTATTTCCTTCTTTTTTCCCTCTGCAGTCCTTCCCAGTACACTCATTAATCACAGACAGAAATGATAGATGTTGTGCACACCAGCAATACCATCTATTACTATGCATATCTCTCGCTCTCTCTCTCTTTCTTTCTCACACACATACACACACACATTCTCCTTTGCAATGATGCACCACCAGAAAGATGCTGTGCTTGACATTAAACGCAAGAATGACTGTCCTAGCATAATGGTGCATTGCTGATTCTTCACAGTTGCTTCTCCAAACAGGGATAAGAAATCCTTGTCACTGGCACAGAATGTCATTTTCACACAGCGCTCAGCATTTAAAGAACCACCAAAATTAAAATGCTAGTTTTGTGTCTATTAGCTTTGAGGCCATCTGTATGCTAGTGCAATATTAAAACTTGATCAAAATCTTGACTAAAATTTACAGTCTTTCTTGTACAGGAAAATAGACCAGGAATATTCTATTCATTTTATATACTATATGTAGTCAAGAATTTGAATGTAAGCATAATCTAATGGAACATTAATGGAATGGAATTCTAATGGAATAATGGAACATTAATGTATGTTATTTTTACTACAAGTAGTTTTTCAGTTGAGAGAAATTACATTTAGCTTTACCTTGTTAGCTAACCAAATACAGTTATGCTACAAGTACTCCAAAATGGCTTTTTAAATAATGCAAATATTATATATTGGGTTAATTCTTGTTCTTAACATGTGTTTTGTCTTTTTTTTCCAAGTTGAAGTATTGAGACTAAATACACTCATATTCAAGATACAATCTATGAAGAAGTCTTAATATCTACAAGTGAAAAAGAATAATTAAAAGCTCATTTACAATCCATTTTGCAGTGCACAGATATTGAAATATAAATCACACAACACTGGGCTTTTGGTTTGTGAGTGTTTAACGCACATTTGTAATGTGCTGTTTTTTCCATTCTGTAGGAAAATCTGTGTTAGTCACTATTAAGTGTCCAACATACTGTTTATTCAGTTGAATAAGTGCACCATCTGTACATCATCCATCCGGTACACAGTACACAAGCTCTTTCATGAGGTCTTTAACATAATACGATTGGCGTAGGGTTTATTTTCCACCAATGATCGTCTCTTTTTCCTTCAGAGAACAACTCATTTGAACACCTGGATGCTTATAAGGGGAGTTTGCTGGGTTGGCTAACACGTTTCGAATCGATACACACTGACTGATGGGTAATGTGGAGACTCTACTCTCAGGGTGTGATTGCACGTTGTGTTCACTTAATGGCTTAATAGCTCCAGGGTAACTGAGCTGCCTTGTTGGCAGCAGAGATGTGTGGAAATAACCTTAATAAAATACAGAGGGATATGTGTGTGTCCGTACTGGATGGGGACTAGGACTAGAGACATTTCAAAGAGAAGGGGATGGACATGAATAAATGAACGGGAGAAAATGTGATGCTCAAATCGGAAGCTATAGTACTGGAAGTCCTGCCTTTCAGTAAAAAGAGCTAGCAATGTCCTTTTAAATTAAGTTTGTTACTTCAAAAAATGCAAGTCCATGGGGATCATACCTATTCTGGACCAAGTACCATCCCTGCATCCGATTATGCCTTCTTGCCTACTACTTGCCTACCTAATGGTTAAAGCAGGGGTTCCCAAACTTGGTCCTGGAGGGCCAGTGTCCTGCAGAATTTAGCTGCAACCCCAATTAAACACACCTGAACCAGCTAATCAAACTCTTACTAGGCATACTAGAAACTACCCAGCAGGTGTGTTGAGGCAAGGTGGAGCTAAAATCTACAGGACACCAGCCTTCCAGAACCGAGTTTGGGCACCCCTGGGTTAGCGAGTCCGACTTGTAACCAAATGGTCATTGGTTCGAGTCTTGGTACCGGCAGGGATCGTAGGTGGGGGGATTGAAGGTACAGCGCTCTTTTCCACCTTCAATACCACAACTAGGGCAAGATCATAGAGCAGGGATCCTCAAATCTGACTTGTGAGATCCACTTTCCATACAGAGTTTAGCTCCAACCCCCGATCAAACTCACCTACCTGTGATATTTTCTAATGATCCTGAAGTCATTGATTAACATGTTCAGGTGTATTTGATTAAGGTTAGAGCTAAACTCTAACCTGAAATGCGCAATTGATGATGGCCACAAGAGAGGAGTTGTGAATGACAAGATGTTGTATGTAGTACAACCCGCCTTCATTCATATTAGTCTCGGCTTCAAATGTCATGCCTGTAGATTGTTGGCTGAACGTCTGATGCATATGGCACACAAAATTGGAAACACTTCAGGAGTTTCAAAGTCGTCATTGGATTGATTGCATTCTACAGGATTTTCTAGAGCAGTGGTTCTCAACTCCAGTCCTCGAGGCCCACTGCTCTGCACATTTTATATGTCTCCCTCATTTAACGCACCTGATTCAGATCATCAGCTTGTTAGGGGAAAGATCCACGAACTGAACTGAGTGTATTAGATTTAGAAACATACAAAATGTGCAGAGCTGTGGGCCCCGAGGAATGGAGTTGACAACCACTGTTCTAGAGCAGAGATCCTCAAATCTGGCTCGTGAGATCCACTTTTTTTGGAGTTTAACTTAAACCCTGATCAAACACACCTACCTGTGATTTTCTAATTTCTTGAAGAAATTGATTAGCATGCTCAGGTGTGTTGATTAGTGCTAGAGCTAATCTTGCGAGCCAGATTTGAGGATCCCTGCCCTACAGTAAGGCACCAAACCCCCAAAATGTCTGCCCACTGCTCAGGGTGCATGTTCAATCTATAAAAATGTGATTCTGAAATGTGCAACTGATGGCCAGAAGAGAGTTGTGGATGACAACATGGCATATGTTGTACAACCAGCTTTAATTTATACTAGTCTGAGCCTAGTCAGACCACTGGCTGAACATCTGATTCATATGGCACACAAAAGTTGGAGTTTCAAAGTCGTCATGTGATCGAATGTGGTCGAATTCTACAGGATTTCCAGGAGACGCACATGTCGCGTTCTTTAACGTCCACCTGGAAACAAAGATGCAGTGACTTCAAACCCTCTCATGGAAGAAGAAAGCTGTTGTGTTTACAACTGTGACAATGAGCGCTTATCAGGATCAACTAAACGCTGGATTCAAAAGTATGTGAAATATGTAAAGTTCACGGCATAGACTCTTTAGAGGGCCCCCAATATTCCCCCTTTTTACAAGATGTAATATTGGTCGTGGGTGTCCCCAGAACGCATCTGTGAAGTTTCAGCTCAAAATTCCCGACAGATCATTTATTATAACGTCTGGAAAATGTCATTTCTGGGGTGTGTCCAAAAAAGAGCCATTTTGGTTTGTATCACTTTAAATGCAAAATGAGCTGGATATTCCCACCCCATCTTCAGAAGAGAGCGTAGCGTATACATCTCTGCTTTGCATACCTACAGCAATAAACAGCTGGAAGAAGCAACATGATTTAGCAAGATAACCGGTGGTTAGCCGTACTGTACGTTTGGGAAGCCAGACACATCCATGCGACTGACTCAACAATGCAGGGAAGACGTTTGCTAGCGCCACCAAACGGACAGCATAGCATGATCTAATTTCACCAGCGCAGTGCTAAAATACTTAGATACCGTACGTGCACGAATACGGTTAAAACATTACCTAAGCACTATAACAACATGACGTTCACAAAGCAGTGTGGAGGGAAATAATTTGCGCAGACATAAACGTATTTTGAGGTGCATTACCTTGAAAATTAAAAGTAATCCACTGCAGCCTCAATGGCTCAGATGTTTGGAGAAAATGAAGACTCTTATGTTTAGTCTTACATCCAAACACAGAACACAGGGATTGCTTCCGAGACATTGTTGATGTTACAGCTGCTCGAGCGTTGAGAAAATGAAGGACAGCGTACAACTGAAGACAACTCGCTGAGGGCGGAAACTGTGGCAATGCAGGATTGTCAATCAGATGTCGTGGGCGTGGCCTAAACAATGTGATGTCACATTGCTTGGAGAATCAAAATGGCATGCTTAGTGAGACTGATTTGGTTTAATCTGGATTAAAAAATAAGGAGTGGGTGGATTTTTATCATTGTAGGGTGGTTGTGTTCACACACTGCCAACACACATTCATGTCTAGACACCATGTAAAAGTGGATTTTGCATAATAGGTGCCATTTAAAATAGTTTTACACAGTGGTCTGTTATTATGGGGACATTTCCACGCCCCTAAACATGACGCGGCACAAAACGAAACATGGTTGGTTGCTTTACCTGCCGGTCAAAAAGCCTCTTGGACGGTCCTTGGCCATTCAAAGCACCCATGGTTCCCAGACCTTCTACCGTCAGACTGATGCGAGACTACGTTCATACTACTGACTATGAATGAAGTTCCATTTATGAAACCACTGATTTTATTGATAATTTAATCTTGACAATCCATTTTAGAGAGATTTGGGTCTTTCCTAATTTACTCCTAGTACAAATGAGCTACTAGAAAGTCGATGCACAAGATGGCCACTGAATGAACTGATGTGCCTAAAAGGGACTTTGCTAAGAGCAAAATTATTGTGGGGTCTTCAGACACTGCACAAGTGCCAAGAATAAAATCCACCTCTCTTTTTCTGCATCCCTCCCTTTCTCCTCTTTCTTATTCTCCAGAGAGAGCCTCTCTTTTAATTCAGTGTGCTTGCCATGCTAAAACAAAAAAAAGACATGCTCCCTGTGCTGAAGCTGTGTCCAATTACTCCGGTGGGGGGATGGGCACTGCAGGAGCAGAGAAGGATTGTGACCCGCAGAGATCCTGCGCTCCGGAGAAGCCAGAGATAGGGAATCATGTAGAGTAGAAGCAGTCTGCGAGGATTACTCACCATTGGCTTATTCCGTCTGGCCTTAGAGCCAGTCTCTAGATTCTCGAGACATGGAAATGTTTGGAAGTTTGGAAGAATCTGTAAGTCCTTCCCACCTCCATCTACACTACAAGCCTGACCAATAGCTATCTACGAGTCAGTTTCCCAATGCTGGAACATCATATATCTTGTCTACACCCATTGGTGCGACAACAATACAGAAAGGATTGCAAATTAGAAATGATTGTTATTTAATGACAAACAATGCCCAAATAGAGGATCTCCCAGGGAATTCTTCAGATGAAAGCATGTCAATAACGAGACCGCGACTTGCATCAGAATCTGGAGCGTGCATAACAATAATCATCTCAATATGTTGGGTTATGTCCAAAGAGATAAATCAAAAATAATTGTGCACGCTCTTCCCATTTTCCAAAGCTGAAGCTGGCAATTTAGGCCAACAATGCAAGACAAGAGGATGCAACATTCCTATTAGGACGTAAAGATTTACTGCATCATGATCCACATAAAATGAAGAGCATAGAGTCCAAACTAACCCGAAGATGGAAGGACTGCATGAAGATGGAATCTACGCGGTAAAGATGTATCAACATATTTACAGTCAACACTGCATCCAGAGATAAGCCAAGAAGTAGCTTCCCTCACACCCACATGCTCACCTCTTCTATCCATTATTTTGTAAGAAAATGAGGTCTGTTGGAAAAGTTGTACTCGGCGGAGATTAGATCTGCCTTCTCCACCATTGAAGCACTTGCCAAAATGGCACGTTTGAATCAGCTTCTGCACAACGTTTAGGTGTCAAGGCTTTTTATCAATGTGCCTGGAAAGTCATGTTTACAAGTTTCCAGGCTGTGCTTCCGAGGAAGAACTTTTGGATTTCCCAAAGTTTGAGAGGTTCTCAGCACTGAATCTTTCAAAGAAGTTTTGTTTGAGACACTTAGAAGCAAGCAAACAAGATATGTTTGAGCTTGAGTCTTGTTGAGTCAAGTCCGATTTCTCAAGGATGTCACATAAATAAGCGAACTCTGATTAGTCATTTTACCTGTCAGTCATACGGCTTTCTCCCATGTAAGTGGGCGGTTCTTGGCTAGGATAGCATGTTATGCTGATACTCAAGAGTCTGGCTACATGTGGCTTTGAGGAACATGCTTCTGCTGGAAGTGATCACTCGTCAAATTCATCAAACGCTAAACTTGCGGTTAGCCATCCTCTCTCCAAAAACACACAGACATACACACAAACAGCTTTGCATACATAAGCCCTATTCTGACGCAATTTTCCCTGCAGATACATACATTTGCGTTTGACGCATATACGATGTGATTTTCAAATCACGTTTCACCACATTTATTTGTCGAACACTGATAACTAAAGCTAATCTGCCTGGTGTATCTTTATTGCCAAATCCTGTTTTAAAGTTTTGCATTCCTCCAGAGGAGTCTACAATGTAGTGGCTGCAAATGACAATTGCTACACCCTGTGATTTATATACACAATGTTATAATTAGTCTTGTTTATTTTAACAGGTTTTGTGACGTTTGTATCCAGAGAACACAACCCTCCAGACCAATCCTTATACATAAATACTTTTCAGTACATGAAAACACAGACATCCTATGTCAATAACTGTAACTCAGTTTATGTTGGTTTATTATTAAAATCCGATCTGAATATTGCTATAGGCAGGTCTCAGAGTTAGTGTAATTTCAGTGTATTTGCAGAGATTTTTTATCTATGTTGTACCTGTTGAATGACACATATACTGTATCAGTATCAGTGTTTCTGCGTGTAAAGCTTTGCCAGTGTTGAAATGAGGCACTTGACTTTGACACTTTAAGATTCAAGGATGGACCTTGTACTTGGCGAATGTTCTTATTCCAGTTCAACCTGTTCAGGAGTCATTGCTCACAAAGTTGCGTTCTGAATGGTCTGTTTGCCCTTGTCACAACATGCAAGACTTGTGGCTTGTGTGGCTGTGAGACCCACAATACATTTTAGTCGCAGTACATTTGATTTATTATTTTATTTATTATTATTATTTTTTTATTATTTTATTATTTTTATTATTTTATATTACTTATATATTGCCTATTATGATTATTATTAATATTAAAATAACATTTATTATTTATTTGACATTTTCTGAGTGGTGTAGTCGCAGTACATTTGATTTATTATTTTATTTATTATTATTATTTTTTTATTATTTTATTATTTTTATTATTTTATATTACTTATATATTGCCTATTATGATTATTATTAATATTAAAATAACATTTATTATTTATTTGACATTTTCTGAGTGGTGTTTGTGTTATGGTTATTGGGTGGTGCTTGGGTGTTTTGGGTGGAAACCAGACATTGCTATGTAGGTGCTAGAATATTGTGAGTAGGCATTGTTAGCTGATTGTTATGGTGCTTTGGCTGAGTGCCAGATGAATTACATGCTAAATGTTTACATTCAGAAGTTCTAAAATTTTTTGTCGTGCTCAGTGTCATTTACATGTGGCATACACATTAACCCGACTAATTGTTTTAGTTTACATAAATCTTTCCTATTAGTTGACACAATGTATTTGATCATGCTACATTTGAGAAATTGTGAAATACACTAACTCAGGATATGTTTATTTGAAAAAAAAATTCAGTTGCATTTTTGAAAAGTTTTACATAGGGCTGGGTGATAAAACGGTAGCGATAGTTATTGCGATATAGATTATCTCGATAAAACGGTAATAAAGCTATGAATTATAGAGCTAGAATAGAGCTAGAATTATGATTAATCGCAATTAATCATATACATAATAAAAGTTTGAGTTTGCCTAATAAATGTGTGTGTACTGTGTAACTATTGTGTATATATAAATACACACAAATATATATATATATATATTTAAGAGAATTATATTATGTACAAAATATTTGTATTTATATATATAATATAAATTACATAAAATTTATAATAAATACATATACTTGTAAATATTTCTTAAATATATACATGAATGTGTTTGTACTTATATAATAATTACACACAGTACGCACACATATATTAGGCAAACTCAAACTTTTATTTTGTATGCGATTAATCGCGACTAATCATTTGACAGCCCTAAGCGGTAACAAGAGTTTGATAAATTGGACCATTTATTCAACATGTTTGTCATGTTCTGACCGTAAAGAGTAGTTTAAAACCACAATTAACTGGTTTAATTAGGAGCAAAATCTGCCTCTGAATTTGAAAGAAATAAAGATTTGAAATTTATCATGATAATTATCGATATCAACTGATATGAAACATTTTATCATGATAATTTTTTGGCCATATCACCCAGCCCTCGTTTCACGTACAGACGACTCTTTGTCAAAACGATCCCTGTTCACACAAATCTGCAAAAACAAGTAAAAACGTGCATAATGTGCAGATTAATCAAATTCATCTCAAATTAATGAGATAATTTAACATGCACATCATGTACTGATTAATTAAAGTTATTATTAAAGATAATTTTAGTTATCAAGGCATTCAATTAGAAAAATACTGAATAGACATTACAAAAAAGTAGTTTTAGAATAAAATAATTTAATTCAACGTACAAAAATACAAATAAATACTGAAATATGAAATGATTTTTAAAAAGAAACAATACTATTAATATAGAACTAAAAGCAGTGAGTCATTAAGTTATTCATTCAGTTAATTCGTTTAAACGATTGATTCATTCAGAAAGGAAGCAATGAAAGTGACTAACTTTATGAATGACTCACTGAGTCACTGACTCACTCAATTCGTTTAAAAATTTGGATTCATTAATAAAACACTGCTGTGTGTTGGTCAGAGACACACATCAGTCCTCCTAGAGCTTTATTTCCGTTGGCGAAATTACTGACAATGTATCTGAAATGTAATTATTCGCACCTTTACCTTACCATCTTCATTTTTAAGTAAAAACATTAATGTAACCTATATTTTTATTTCTACCAGCCAGTGATGATGAAAGAAAGAGAACACGCAGTGTTTATTATAGTAACACATGCAGGTTAAGCGTGCATCTGACTCACAGAATCGCGCAATTGCATTTCAAAATAGTAGTCGAAAAAATCTACAGCATGCACTTTACCATCTGCACCACTGGAGCTGATGTTCAATGATGGTCTTTTGTAGTGTTGACTAGCCTAATCACACCTTGGTGGGCAGAGTTAGTGTAAATAGCCTCTGCCAACAAGGCAGGCTGTTTGCACTTAGTGTAAATAGACACTCCATAATATATTTTCTGTCCAATTTTATTGTGTTACTTTCAATGAAAGTGTGGTTATTTCATGTTTTGTGTGTTTTTATTCAGTATCAATAAAATGATTGTGTTAAATTAAAAAGTCTCACAAAATTACTTTATATTATTTGATAAAATAATAAATAATTATTCCAAAGTATTTTTGGTTTCTGTTTTGCTTTTCGGCCAAGTGCATCCAGAATTTTCGATTTCAGTTTTGGCCCAGCATTTTCATCCCTAGTCAAAACGTATCCAGTTTTTTTTTTTGGCCTTTATGCCTTTATTATGATAGGACAGTTCATAGCTTACAGGAAGCGAAGTGAGAGAGAGAGAAAGAGGCGGGATCAGGAAAGGTCCTCGAGCCAGGATTCGAACTCGGGACGCCCACAGCACCGACAAAACGCATCCAGTTTTCAACTAAACTTAAGGCTGGGACACACCAAGCTAATGGTTGGCCCATTGACGAGCGTCTGTCTGGCTATTTCTATCGATGTGTTCCACATGTCGACTCTCGTTGGGCTCACAGTCGGCTGTAGTCTGAGCACAGCTTTTTGGTCTAGACCTCGTCTTTCATCGCCACTAGTTCTGTGAAGTCGACTTGGTGTGTCCCGTCCTTTAGTTTCACCCTCAGTAACGATCTCCAAACTTGTCCAAAGACGAGTCTTTCATGAGTAGGTAGTGGAAAGTGTATATTTGTACTGTTTACTTTCACAGCATCATGAGACAAGGGCGGAGGTGGTTACGCATTAGCAGGCTCCTAATTAATGCAGAATGTGAAGGTGGGGGAGGAGCTAGGGTAATTAGGGATTAAACAGGGGTTGTTATGTTGTTCCTATTTGATGGGATTATTTACACACCAGGTTTTAATCACCGCCGTCCAGATGTCATTGAAGACGCAACCTTTAGCCATAGCTGAGTGGTTGTTGGGAGCAGACCTCTCAACCAAACCTTTCCTAATTACCTCATTTGGCCTTTCCTCTCCGGAGCTGTTCTCAGGTTTTAGTGCGTATGTGGTTCAGCGAGTTGGCTCTGTTTCTCCAATGCTTGTTTGTTTTTAACACCTGCACGTTTTCTCAAAGGAGTGATCGCAGGACACTGATTGCAGTTGGATCGGTCTTGTAAGCTGGACTACACTACAATGACTTTTCTATTTATAAAATCTCAAGAAACATTGCAACGACGTTTGTTGGCACGCCGAGACATGCCTGTGGCCAAATGTCAACTGTGCCTTGTAATCGATCAAAACTGACAATCATCTACAGTATTTAACACATCTCTCTGGTGAATGCCATTCATACATTCGTGCTGGTACAAAAAAAGTAACAATACCAGACTCCATTCAGCATCTGATTGATATTTTTGAACACTCAGCAGTGTAAGAACGGACGATGGGTGATCCGTGGCGTTTACAGTCCCGCCCAACCTATCCAATATGCTGAGATTGTTTTCTAGGAACCCATTGTACTTCAATCCCATGCTGTCGAACCTGTCTGTAGCCGCTTCTGTTTGTCAATATTTGCATGTAGGATGATGTTGCCAACTTCACATCCCATCCCCCGCCCTCCTTCTTTCTCTCCACTGTATCACATGTGTCAGTAAGGAGCTAATCCGCACAGTCTATTTGCCCCCTTGTTTTGTTTGGTTTCTAATTTCGCCGCTGTTGGAAAATTACACATAATTGCAGCCTACAAATGCTAATGCCCCTTCTCATTCACCTACATCTCCACTGCTTACAGCCCCCCACCCATTGCTTGTCTCTTCTCCTCTGCAGCCAGTAATTGTTAGTGTTGAAGAAATTCTTCATCCTCAATAGAGGCTATCCAAATACACTCGAAACAGAACACCACAATACACTGATTGACAGTGGACAGTGTCGGTCCGCTTTGGCATTGGCACAGCAAAACAACAATGTATTCACTGTAAGAGACAAAATGAAGGGAAATTCATACAGTAGGTTGCCTAGGTGGAGTCTTATGAACCTTGACGTACACAGGTGTGGAATGTCAAATTTAAAAAGAGAGTTCATCTAAAAATTAACGTTCTCTCAGCATTAAGTCAGCATTTACTCACACTCATGTTGCTCCGAATCTGTATGGTTCTGATTGTCACACCACAGAAAATTGTGATTAATCGCCCAGACAAATTTCAATGATTTTAAAAAAAACATCAAGTAAATAAATGATCAAAATATAAGCAGTATTCTCTGCTCTGAAATGCTGGGGGTGTCTGCTGTCTGTGCTGAAGCCACGCCCACTGTTGGGAAAGCTGACGCCCCTTTAAACTGTCAAATAGACCAATTAAAAGTTTGTAAACATTCGGAATGCGCACGCGTCATGGTTGCAAAAAACTCTGGAGAGATAGTCTTTACGGCTAGAGAATTTAAAAAGATTATAGATTTATATAGATTAGATGTCATTTTCAAAATGTTCTCCGCATATTACAAGAGCTTGTCACCCAGCGATAAGCACTGTTATTTAACGAAATTGATGTTAGATAGTAGGATAGTCTTACACGTCTGAAACAGGGATGACAATTTTGTGGGCGGAGCCTATCTGGTGACAGAAAATGGCGGTTTTCAAGTGGCAGTATGGAGCCATGGAATAAAAGAATAAAAAAAAAGGTCAATTTGATTTTATGTTTCAAAACTCTGCTTTTATTCTTGCAATTCCGAGATCATATCTCACAATTCTGATAAGGGAAAACAACTTGTCATTCTCTCTTTTCCCCTCAGCTCAGAATAGGAGTTTATATCCCACACTTATATCACACACTTTGTTTTTTTCCTCAGACTTGACAAACTCACTATTTTTGAGTTAAATCGAATTATAAAGTCTGAATTAAGAGATATAAACTTGCATTTGCGAGAAAAAAAGTCAGAACTGTGAGATAAAATAAATAATCTACTCCAAATTGGTTCACTACAATTATACCGCTAAATAGATGACTGAATTGTTTTGTAAATTATCGCAACCAGTTAATATGCATTTACATAACGAAAGCATAGCTAGCTAGCAAACTGTAGGCTGTAATAACTAACTGTAATGACAGTAACTCACAATTGAGCAGAAGAACCATTGACGCTAATGCGCTCTACTTATTATAGTGTTAGGGGTGGGCCCAAGCTCAGCGGCTCCAGTGTGTCACTGAGACATGATTTCAGGCCTGTCCAAAAAATGGTGTTTTCAATACATTTCTAACATTTAAAATGTGTTTAGAAACAATTTCCTTTACACAAAGTTAAAATTTAGTAGTGCTTTTGTAATTTTTTCTACACTACTTTTTATTTCTGCTTTTAAGTAGTTTTAGTACTTCAACGTAAACATAACATTTTTAATTTCCAAAAACATATTTCTAAAATTAAGTTTTTGTTTAATACAAATGTATTATATTTTCTACCTGATCTCATGATGAAAACATACCTGTGGGGACTTTTTTTCGCGAGACACGAAATACGTACCAATAAGTACATATGCAGTTTCCAACAGAAATTAACTCTAGAGGTGGTAAAATAGCGAGCACTTGTAATCGTTTTCATACACAGTTATGATTACAGCTCTGTATGTTTCGCTTTCTGGATGTAACAAGCTTGGTAGCTCAGCCGGCATGGAATTGGACTTAGATTTCGGAATCCTTGGGTACGAATCCTGTGAAAAACAAAACTCACGATCAAAGAGCTGATAGTGAAAGGTCGAAAAACAAGCTAAAACGGCATGTTTGCGATTGCATTTTTACATCACATTCGCTTTTGTTCATATTATCAGGTAGGTTTAGGTGTAGTGCAGATGATACGTTATTTTAAAACATCACGGAGCATTAGAGTTATAGCGCCATTCAACGGACATTTCAAGTCAGAACTGTGGTGACTCGTACAAACCATATCACATAAAACATACCATATGTACGTTCATCTGTTCCGAGGTAAAAAACTGAACACTCTTGTAGCGCCAGTGGACATTTCACTTCGAATATGTCACAAAATGGCGCTATGTATTTCGTGTCTTGTGAAATGTTCCCACGGGTACGTTTACGTTACGTCATGAGACCAGGTTGCATCTCATCATTATTTCAGTTGGCAAAAAACAATTTATAATATTTTAGTTTTTTTAATTAACAATAACAATCCTGGTCCATACGACTTGTGCGCTATATTCCAAGTTTTCTAAAGCCATATGATATGTTTGTAAAAAAGTCACACTGAAACTTCCTCAATTTGCTGAAAATCTTCCATATTCAAACCTTTAACTTTAATTTTAATACATTTTAATGTGAACCAGATGAAAATTTGGCTTGCTAACTTTAGCTTATATTAATGCATTTTTTTTTTCACAAAAATTTGTTTGAGATCACAGAGTAATTGATGCACCCCCTGCAGTATCATAGCAGACCCCCTATGGGTTGCGGACCCCCTGTTGAAGACCCTTGGTCTATGATATTCTGGTCCCTAGATATCTCTTTGACACATGCACATTTTTAAACTTGACATCACACCAGCTTTGATGTCAATGATGCCAAACGTTATTGGCTTTTGCATGTCGCCCAACTAATTATCACCCATCAAGTTTGGATATATTGAACTAGTACTAATACTCTCAGAAAGCTAAAACGAAGACGATAAAACCATATCAAAAAAGCGCAGTCCAAACATTCTTCAAACCGTCTCCTTTTTTGTATATTAAAAGGCTTTACACACAAGAATACTAGAATTAAGAGCAGGACGCATGGAAACTTGACCTTGCAAAAGAGTGGTTTTTAAAAGTGAGGCGTTGTGGGAGTAGAATGAGACCGAGAGACAGAGAGAGACAGAGAGAGAGACAGTGAGGGAGGGCATAAAGAGGTCATGAAAGTGGTTATGAAAGCTGTTGTGACCTAATCTTCAGTGTTTATGGCTTTTTGCAGTCGCAGAGATGCAGGCTGAAATTAGAGTGGGTGATGCCACAGAAGCACAGCAGAGACAACGGCAGACAAGAAGTAACTACAGTTCACCATCCCTCTCACTCCCACTGAATTAAATCACGAAACTTATTTTAAACAACAACAGCTGCATAACATTTCATTGTCTGCTTTTTTAAACACTGTAATTTAGGCAGAATAATTTTAGCGAAAGCTTGAGTTTTAGATTGACACTGGCATGATTTTTTTTAGATTGGACATTTCTTTATAGACCCCTGGAAATCAGTAGTTCAAGTCCTCCTGGGAAGAGAGTATTTACAAGTTGAGAAGTCGACAAGCTATGGCACTCTCATGCAGCAGCAAAGAGGAAACTGACAACGCGCCGACAGACGAGACAGCGCAGGTACATTTTTGTACGAAGCAAAGTTTCAGCTTTCAAATTTTGTAATTTTGTAAGAAATTCAAACAATAAGTATCAGTTTGTGGCTCTTTAATGTGTCGTGACAGATCGCTGTAGTGACACGTGAACCGATCATCACTTCCTGATTGCTAGTTATAGCACAAAATAAACATGAACGAACTTCTCAAGGTATCTTGTTTCAACCACGGAAAGACGTCAATACACACAATTTTTCATGTTCATGTCCACCGATGTTAATCTACTCTCCTGTCTGGTTTGTTTGTCGGACAAAAATGGTAAATTAAAAAATTTACTGTCAACCATAGACACTGCATCCATCATGTCCGCCAAATTTTCCTCCGTTAAATCCAAGTTTCCCTCTTGTAATTACTATATTGTGGTGCCGTTCATGTGCATTCAACTCGTAAATACAATCTCTCCGACATGACTTGAACACACCATTATTTACGTCACAACCATGAACTAATTTGCTACATTAATATTTTTGGTCCATTTTCTGAAAGAGAAAGAAATGTGTATATTTTCTAAAAGTTTTATGATGGCAGCTCTCTGAAGATTTTAGCATGGATATGACAATGTCAATGTATTTGGTCTTGGCGGAATAGATCTGCCATGCTGCTGAATTGCTGTTTCTGTTGGTTATTGCTATTGTTGTAGATTATCGCTGATGCTGCAAAGCAAGTACACAAACTTGCTACTGCCAATACATGCACCAATATGGTGCTGTAGCATATATAATAACCTGTAGCAGATGTATACAGGTGGAGCTGGGGAGGTGGAGGGTTTCAGAGGAACTCTGAAAGTGTGCTGCAAAATGCTCTTGTGAATGCTAACCAGCTTTAAAAGTAAAACAGTAAGCTTATTGGCTGCGTATGCAACATGAACCAATCAGCTTGTGCCGAGTAGTTCAACGCTGTGAATATCATCAATTTGCGCAATCAACATGCGCCATCTAGAGTTTCAAGATAGAACTTGGCATTTCATTTTGTCTAGCATATGGATGTTTTAATTGTGTTTGTTGACGTTTTCCAAATATCTAAAAATCTTTAAAACTATACAAAATTTACTTGAGAAGATATTTTACTACTGTTCAAAAGTTTGAACCAAGTAAGTTTTTTTGAAGAAAAGTGATGTTTGTGAAAGAAGAATCTTATGATCACCAAATCTGCATTTGTTTGCTTAAAAATACAGTAAAAACAGTAATAATGTGAAATACTAAACTTTTTTCTGTTTTAATATATTTTTAAAATGTAATTTATTTCTGTGAGGCAAAGCCGAATTTTCAGCATCATTACTTCAGTTTTCGGTGTCACATGATCCTTCAAAAATCACTGTAATATACTGATTTTCTGCTCAAGAAACATTATTATTATCAGTTTTGAAAACAGTTGTGCTGCTTGTGGAATCCATGATACATTTTTTTTTTTTCAAAATAAAAGCATTTATTTAAAACAGAAAAATTCTTTGAAAAATAAAATGATCAATTTCTGATTTTTTTCCCAAACTTGTTTCAAGATAAAGTTAGTTTTAGATATTGCAACTGGCGAATACAACAAAAAATGCTATTTGTGAACCTGGACAACAAAACCAGTCATAAGGGTCAATGTTTTGAAATTGAGATTTATACATCATCTGAAAGCTTATATAAAATAAATAAGCTTTCCATTGATGTATGGTTTGTTAGTGTCAGGACTATGGACCTGTTTTGTCTTGTTTCGCCTCCGTAGTTGTTCCTGTGTTTCTTTATTTGGTCATGTTCTTTTCCTAGTTCAGTTTGATTATGAATCCCTTTCACCTGTGTTTACCTGATTACCCCGTGTATTTAAGTTCCTGTCTGGTCATTTGTGGTTTGTCGGGTCTACTCATTGTTACGGGTGCCTTCTCAAGCCTTTGCTGTGGATTATCCCTTGTGTTTTTCGATTAAAGTACTCTTTACGTTTACTCCGTGTCTCCAGCATGTTCCTGAGGCAGCGTACTGTGACAGAAGACTGAAACAGTGTTTGCCCCCCGTTTTCTTTTTCACGCTTTTTCATAAGTTTTTGTTTCCATAGTTTTTCCCTGCATGGATTCCCTCCTTCGCCCTGATTACCTCTTCCTCCTGCTGGAGCAGGGCCACACCAGACTGTTCCTGGTCCTCACTAACTTTTCCTGCTACCCCGACGACGCTCTCTGTGCGTTCTACAACACCAGCCTAAACCCCACGTACAGAGTGCCATCATCCAAGGACAGCCCTTGAGCGAATTTCACCGCCTTCGTGGAGTGTAAACAGATCCCCTTTCACCGTCCGTGCTGAGGGGGGTCTTGCCAGTGCCACTCTGAACCCAGCGCCCAGCCCACCATCTTTCCGCTGCGTGGAGCGTTTGTCCGAGCCCACCGCTGGGACATTTATGCTGACCTATCCCTCTCCTCCCACCTTCATCAGAACTGACTGAAACTGCCCTGCCAGAGCTCAGCCCAGATGAGGCCCAGACACTCTCCCAGCCATGGGTCTGCCAGTCTCCATCGGCATTACAACTGGAGGATCCCTTGTCTCCGCCAGGACTTCTCCTCGGCCTGTCGACCCAGCGGCTCCACCATGGCTCCTAGCTCCCTCCTCTCTGCCGTGGCCCGGCAGTCCACTGGCTCTGCCGGGCTCCCTCACTCCTCCAGCTCCGCCTTGGGCTGTCATCATCCATCCTACGCCTCAGGACTTCACTTCTCCGACTTCGCCTCATCCCTCCGTCCCTCAGGCTCCGTCAGGCTGCTCCATCCCTCCAGCTCCATCTTGGTTCTCTGTCGCTCTGGCTCCACCGCAATCTCCACATCAGTCGCCGGAGCCATCAGTTCCACCTCGTCCCTCCGGATCCTCCTGATCACCCTGGCTCTTCTCCATCTCTGCCTCGGGCTCCACCTGGAGTCGTCAGCTCTTCCTCCTCCATGGCTCCTCCTTCTGTTGGCTCCACCATGGGTCATCTGGCTGTGGCCTGGGTCCCACCTGGCTCCCCCTGCTTCAAGTTCCTCATCCCTCCGTCTGGTCCGCCCTGGTCTCTCCTGTCGTCTCACTGGCTCTGCATCGTCTCCACCCAGAGCTCTGTTCGTCGTCCTCCTCCTGGATGTCCATCCTCCTCTTGAGCCTCCTCCCAGGTTTCCATCAATGCCTCCCTCTGTTGTTGTTATGCCGCATTTTCGAGGAAGGGGGCGATATGTCAGGACTATGGACCTGTTTTGTCTCGTTTTGCCCCCGTAGTTTCCTTCCCTCATCCTTTGTGTTTCCTTCCCTCATCCTTTCACCTGTGTTTACCTGATTACCCCATGTTTTTAAGTTCCTGTTTGTTCATTTGTGGTTTGTCGGGTCTACTCGTTGTGTCTTCTCAAGCCTTTGCTGTGGATTATCCATTGTGTTTCTCGATTAAAGTATTGTTTATGTTTACTCCATGCCTCCAGCATGTTCCTGAGGCAGCGTACTGTGACAGTTACAATAGGACAATATTTGGCCAGGAATCAACTATTTGAAAATCTGGATTCTGAGGGTGCAAAAAAATCTAAACACTCAACTTTAAAATCGCCTTTAAAGTTGTCCAAATGAAACTCTTAGCAATGGATATTACTAATCAAAAATTAAGTTTTGATATATTTACAGTAGGAAATTTACAAAATACCTTTATGGAACATGATCTATACTTAATATCCTAATGATTTTTGGCATAAAAGTACCCATACAGTGTATTTTTGGCTATTGCTACAAATATATCCATGCTACTAATGACTGGTTTTGTGGTCCAGGGTCACATTTGTCTCAGTTTATTATTTATTACTCCACATGACTTAGGTGAAAACCGAGAACATGTATTTACAATATTAACAGGGCCATATATCGATGTATCTTCTACATCCACAATAAAAATACCATCCATTCTTTCAAATTAAGCATAAAGATTATGAATCGCAGTAGCAGAATCGCATCTGCCTGTCTGGGGTTTCACTCAGCTCTCGAACGCACCGTCGTTCCGAACTAATCAAAAGCAGGTATTGCTAAGAGCAACAAGAAAAAGCCTATTCGTGCATGAAAAAAGTCCCACCACATTGTGGCGGACCACGCATGCCATTTCGGTGATGTAGGTAGATGGAAGCGGGCCTCTCCGACTTGGGGGAAGCAGAAAAAGCAAAGATATTCTGTTTAGAGATGGCGGCGCATCTGGTTTTCTCGCATCAAACTGTCGATTTTGGAGCATTTGGGATGGGGACAAATGAATGAGAGTGCACGGCTTTATGGCGAAGATACGGTGGATGACATTTGTGGTTTGAATGCACGGTGAGAAATGCCAGCGGAGGAATTTTCTTGTCCCTTTTCCGTGCCGTACTGTCATCTCATCTCGTCTTAGCGTGTCGCATTGTTGACTGTGTTTCCGTGGGTCAGGCCAGCTAACAAGATCTGCCTGTTCCCTTCCAAGGGCCTCAACACCCCTAAAACTGCGCATACTAACACACACACACATACACACACAACCCTCCCCCACTGCGAGCAGAGGAGGCATGTGGACAAACCGCAGGCAGGGAGAGGTACACAGGGCCAGGGCTATACTCTCCCTGATTACTGCAGGAAAAACACCATTGCCAAGCCGTTTCTCTTGCTTTCTCGCTCTCGCACACACGAGCGTGCTCGCAAACTGCTGTCTTGCACAGATGCGTGCGCATTCAGCCTGTCGTTTTCACGCAAAACACACAACAGCACTGACAGACACGTAATTGGACGCATACATATGCTTACCCAACAGGCTACCGGCATACACACACACACTCAGACGCACCCACACAGAGATGTTCATTATTTCAGCAGAAACACGCACACACAAACATTCGCTCGCACATAGTTCTTCAGTGACGTCCGCCGCACACACACCCTCCTCTCTGACATACTACTGCGGCTCTCCCACACATACACACACACCTTCACACACTCTTAAACCCATAATGCACTCCGACTCCTGTGAGATTCCCTCACACACTCCTGGAAACGAGCTTCTTTTGTCAAATACTCACTCTTGCACGTTCACACTCAAACACATACACACACACGACACCTTTTTAATGACCTGGCTTGGTTTTTACATATAACTGGGGTCATTTACGATACACTGTAATGTAATTATAAGAGGCGGCATAAACTGTAGAATGTTAGAAGAGCAAATTTGCAACAGTTATGTGTACACATACTCGATAGACTATTTACTTTTTTTTTTTTTTTAAGGTGCCATGCAAGAAAACATTAACAAGGTAATTGTGTCTATTTATCTCACAATTCTGACTTTTATGAAGTCGCAACTGCAAGTTTATATGAATTTTTTTCCCCCGAATTTTGAAATTTCTTGCAATTTGTCTTACAATTCTGAGCTTACATCTTGTAATTGACATTTTTTCCCTCAGAATTCAGTGTTTTCATGTCACAGTTCTTTTTTTGCCACAGAATTGTAAAAAAAATTTAATTTACTTTAATCTCACAATTATTACTCTTTGAGGAAAAGTTGCACACATTTGCAAAATATTTGTAACATGCAATTATATCTTGCCATTCTAACCCTTTTCTAGGATTTTTCAGGTTATGTTTCACAACTGTGACCTCTCAGAATTTAGAGTTTACATTTTTAACTCACAATTCTGACTTAGATCTTGCAATTGTGACTTTTTTCTGAGAATTCCACATTTACTTTTCACAGTCCTCGTTTTCTTCCTTTTTTCTGAATTCAAAAAAAGGATAATTGCGATAATTCTGACTTACATCTTGCAGTTGTGACACTTTTTCTCAGAATGCAGTTTTAACATCTTGCAGTTCTTTTTTTGCCACAGAATTTTTTTAAATGTAATGGTGACTTTTTAATCCAATTATTTTTAATCCAAATATTTTTTCTTTTTTTTTTTTTACAATTATTCTTTTTTTATTTTTTAAGGAGAAAGTCAGCATTGGAAGATGTAAACTTGTAATTACAAGTTTATAACTTGCAATTATGAGTTAACAACTCACAAATCTGACTTTTTCTCTAAATTTTTGGGTTATGTTTCACAATTGTGACTTGTTTTTTTTGTTTTTTCAAAATTGTGAGTTCTCTCACAATTGTGACATTTTTCTCAGAATTCCAAGTTTACATCTCACAATTTTCTTTTTTTTCCAAATTCTAAAAAAAAAAACATCATTGTAGAACTCACAATTCTGACTTACATCTCGCAAATTGTGACTTTTTTCTCAGAATGCCGTGTTTACATCTTGCGGCTCTTTTTTGCCAAAGGGTAATTGTGACTCAGAGTCAGAATTGGAGGATGTAGACTTAAAATTACAAGTTTGTAACTTACAAATGTGTGATCTCGCAATTCTAACCTTTTTTTTTTCTGAATTTTCAGGTTACGTTTTACAGTTTTCTCAAAATTCAGAATTTTCATCTTGCAATTCTAACAATTCTTTTTCCACCTTTTTCTGAATATGGTTAAATCTCACAATTTTTACTTTTTCTTTTTTTAGTTCCTCAGAATTCTGTGCAATTCTGTTTTTGTTTCTTCCATGGAATAAAAAAGGTAATTGTGACTTTTTAAATCACATAATTTTTACATTTTTAAAGGGGTCATCGGATGCCCATCTTCCGCAAGTTGACATGATTCTTTAGGGTCTTAATGAAAAGTCTCTAATATACTTTGATTAAAAATTCTCAATGGTTTTGTAAAACAACACCCTTTTTACCTTGTCAAAATCATCTCAGCAAAATTCATCTCATTCTAAGGGGTTGTTCCTTTAAATGCAAATGTGCTCTGCTCGCCCCGCCCCTCTCTACTCTCTGTGGAAAGACGGTCTTGTTTACATTAGCCGCATGTAGCCGCGTTTAGCCGCTAAACTTCCTAACTACCACGTTATAAGGAAAGGCGATCACAAAGATTTATAAAAAACCCCATATACTCACTTTTGCTGTAAGTGAAGCTGGATCATGAATGATTCACACGAACATAGACGGATATATGTAGATCAGGAGGTGCATTCCCTTCACAAACAAACGTAATCTACTGCATCTTCAGCGGCTCAGATGTCGGGAGTAAATGACGACCACTATGTTCATTATTACATCCAGCAACACAACACCTCAATCGCTCAATCGGAGATATTCTTGTCTAACTTACATCCCTGCTCTGGCATCAAAACAAAGAGGGCGGACTGTGACAGCTGATTCGAGGTAAATCGCTCATGTCAATCAACTATTGTGGGCGCGGCCTCTGTCAGTGTGACGCCACACCGACAGGCATCTGAGAATGGCTCGATTTGAAAAAGGGGATATTATTTTTACAGATTAATTAAAAACCGCTGCATGGATTTTTATCATTATAGGGTAGATTTGTACATACACTGCCAACACACATTAATGTTCAAACAACATGAAAAAGTGAACTTAGCGTCCGATGACCCCTTTAAGAAAAAAAGTCAGAATTTCGAATTTGTAACTTTGAGTGTCCATCTCACAATTATGACCTTTTTCTCAGAATTTTCATATTAAGTTTCACAATTTTGACTTTTTTCTTAGAATTCCTAGTTTACATCTCACAATTCTTTTTTCTGCCTTTTTTTCTAAATTTATAAAAAGGATCTTTTTTTTTAAGGTTAAAAGGATAATTATTTTTTTAAAAGGCGATTTTTTTTAAAACCTCCCAGTTCTGACTTTTTTCTCAGAATTGATATGGTGAGTTTACGTAAACAAGTCATCATTGTGAGATGCAAACTCACAATTATGAGTATATAATCTGCAGTTGTAAGTTCTGACTTTATTCCTTAGAATTCCAACTTTTTTAAAAGTAATAACTCCAACTTTTCAGTTTAAATCTAATCAAATCTAATGAAGCTTAAATCTCACAATTTTGACTTTTTTTCTCAGAATTTCTCTGTGATTCTGTGTTTTTGTTTCTGCCATGAAATAAAAAATAAAAAATCTAATTGTTACTTCTGTATCTCACAATTATTCATTTTTGAGGAAAAAGAAAGTCAGAATTGTGAGTTTATAAACTGCAATTGCAAGTTAACATCTTGCATCTTCTAACTTTTTTCTCAAAATGTTCAGGTTACGTTTCACAATTTTTTCTCAGAATTCTGAGTTTACATCTCACAATTCTTTTTAATCCGTCTTTTTCTAAATTGATAATTGTGACTTTTTACCTTACAATCTTTTTTCTCAGAATTGAGATGGTAATTTTATGTAAACAGTTACAACTGCGAGATGAAAAATTGCAATTATGAGTATATAACTTGCAGTTCTGACTTTTTTCATCAGAATTCCAAGTTTACATCTCACAATTACTAATTTTCTCCCTCAGAATTTCTAAACAATTCTGTGTTTTTGTTTCTGGCATGGAATAAAAAATAAAAGATTACAACTTCTATAACTCTGATTGTTCATCTGACTTTTCTTGTCAGAACTGCAAGAAAATGTCAGAAATTTGAAACACAAGAATTGCTCAGAATTGCAAGATAAAAACGTTTTTTTCCAGTGGCGGAAACAAGCATTCACAGAACTTTGCAGAATAAATTTATGGTAAGATGTGTTAAATGTAGCTGAATACATCGTTAATTTAGGCTAAACATATCTATTAATATGTTCCATTAGCAGCGTTTGCTCATTGCCGCTATACATCTTTGTAACGCCGCTATACATTTATATGTCCTCTTCAGTGTGCTCCACACGTACATATTCACGCACACGTTTGCATATGTATGTTAATATGTAAATGAGAACGTGTGTATATGCACAAGGTGCGTTACACTGGGAATTACTGGCCTTAATCGCCATAATCGTTTTCTTTCCCAAGACATTTTTTTATATATTCAGCCTTGTTTTGCATAAAAGATGACGATGAACCTCCTTTTAAGTTTTTGGATTCGCAAATTTTCTTGTCCTCCTAAAAGCTTCATGAAGACTTGTTCTTCATCGCCATCCCAGAAGGATACCACAAGCTTCGTTCATTTTCAGAGAGGAAGGAAAGTCCCGAATTCATAGTCTTAAAAAAACGCCTTCTTGGTTTATCACGTTTTCATTTTTAATACTTTCAAAGACTTCAAAGTTCCACAGCTGAGCAAATGAATTGTGGCTCAAAGCATTAATTGCTATCAACGCTCATTTAACGCATAAACATGTATAAATTACATTCACTTCAAAAATGACAGAGCACTCATAAAGACTCATAAAGAAGACGGCCAAGACCGCCTGCAAGCACTTTCCACGAATAGGATACATTTCTCATCATTCTTTAAGCATTAGAGACACAAATCCCATGAGAGAACTATGTTTGATAACTATTATCTAACATACAATTAACTCTTAGCCAGTTTTAAACACACTGAATATCTGCACCCTCGCTTAAAATGGTAATTTTCAAACGGATCCAACAATGTTGTTATTGTGACATAACTTGTTGAATTGACATGTGGTTCATTGAAGTAATTTTTCCAATGTCCCCCCCCCGCCCCCCCTAAATGTAGGATAAACTCTTAACATATCCTGCTGTAATTAATCTACTTATTTATTTAAAACTTAAATAAAAAATACCATTTAACTTAATTTTGACAAAAGTTTAGGAAAAGTGCCATTAATTACTCATTTAACTCATAAACATTATAAATTATATTGATTTCAGAAGTGACACCCACAAACACCCATAAAAATGATTGCCATCAATGAACAACAAATCCGTTTCCCTCCTCCTCCCATCCATTTTGTGCAATCAACACGGCACAACAAGCTGTGGCTATGACAATATGATCCATTTAAAGACAACCAGGGCCCAATTGATTATCGTCTCAGTGTCCAGGTCCCAAATAATGAGATTTGGCTCAATTAGGCTCCTTTCAAGGTGCGAACGCAGAGTGAAGAGGCTAGTAGAGCCGGAGGCAGCTAATCCACACGGCTCTCGGACTGAGCGCAGTGGATTATACCCACTGCTGCTGTTTATCCTGCTCATACAGCAGCCATCCGCACCGCAGACACCTCCTCAAGAGATAACATCTGATCTGGGCAGAGCCGGTGTGTGTGTGTGAGGAGAGGCTGACAAACAGCAGGACTCAGGTTTCTTCCAGGGCTCATCACAGCCCAAGTGTCTGGATCCTGGGTGTTTTTGTTTTAGTGCTCATGTAGCACAACTGGTAGAGTTATAGCACTGGCGATACCAAGGCCATGGGAAAAATTCCCAAAGAAAACACATACTGACTGGATGCGCTACTGGATTTTTGGATTTTGCTGTCAGAGATCTTCTGGTTGAAGATGTGCAACAAAACCAACAGAGTAGCCAAAACAGAGCTTGCTATGGTTGCATTGCGCTTATTTCAGTGAAATGTTGCACTCAGTGAGCTACTGGCGCAACCAACTTGGAAAATAAAATATTGATATGATGACCACAGTTACTGAAAGTGCTTTCAGGTGGCGATGGAACCAAAAGGCTTAAACCAAATGGCGTAACATTGACTTTATCCATGATGAGAAACTCCTTCAGTGTCTGCGCCGCCATGACAAGCGTCGGCATGTTTACATCCTGCCAGGATGGCATCTAGCGTTTCTTGTCTCTGCCGTTTATAAGCTCTTTCAGTAGCTGAGGTCTACTAAAATCCTCAAAGGCATCAGGGCTAAAGTGGAGAGAACAAGACGTGGGTCTTTAGATAGTTTCATTCGTCCACAGGCATCTTCCCATTTTTTTCTCCTCTTCTTATAGGGCCCTATGATTTCTGCGATGCGGAAAACAAGCATTTAAATGTGAATCCTGCATGTTCTGCGTGCCTTTATGTTAATGAATGGCGCATACGTGCAGTTTTGTTTACTACACACATACTGAAGCGCGCATGATGCTCGCAGTAACTTTAGCGTCTGTTGTCTCACTAAATGAGGACATAAATACATGAACGTCTGCTGAGAGTCACTTCATGAATTTGACCGTTTCATTTGAGTAAAACTAACGTCTTATCATATGCACACAGAAATGTAAAGGTAGGCAACCCATCAAAATAAAAGTCCGGAGTTTACATAGCCTACTACTGCTACTGCTACTACTACTACTAAAATGAAATAAACATAATTTTTTTAGGGTATAATCACACAACATTTCGTTCATGTTTTAATTTTAATAGTAAATCCCATTTGTTTGCCAAAAAATAAAGTTTGCTTCAGTAATTAAAAGATAAAGGAAATTAATGTTTTATGCCTTCATTTGATAACCAGAAAATGTTAAATACACAACACAGAATTTCTGAGGGGGGAAAAAAAAAGTAATTTCATAAGGCTATTTTATAAATAAATTTGAATAAATTAAGTAATCATTGAAAAAATTAGACATGGTAAAACAGAATTTGATAACAATAAAACATATGGTGAGAAAAAAATAAAACATTTCACAGGGCCCTAAACATGTCATTTTTGTTGAACTTCTAATAAATTGATGTGAAATTGTATAAGTTTCATGATTTGAATTAATTAGACATGCTCTTTGATTAATAAAATTTAATTTAACCATTAAAAAGGAGTCGAGAAAAATTCAAACAACAAAAAACAGAATCCAGAAAAGCAAAATCGGAAAAAAATGGAATATGGAAAAAAATAAAATGGAATTTGGGAAAAAATAAAACGGGTTTCATAGGGCCCTATTCTTATCACTAGGAAAGCAGTGAAGACTTACATCAATTCTCCCTTCGGCTGAAAATTACAACCAAAAGCCACACAATGTGCCATCGTATCGCTAATTTATTTTCCGAGTTGTGTATTTCCAGTGTTGTTGCGGTAAAAATAGCAACAGGTAGCACCAGTAGCTCACCGAGTTCAACCATTTGACGTCATTGAAATAATGGTGCCCCCCCATAGTCTAAAATATGTATAAAACAATGTGTTTTTTTTTTTTATAACGTCAGTCTTTCATGGTTTTTCTACTACATATTTCAGTAATTTTACGATATATTAATCACCTACCCTGGCTTTAAGAGCTGGGTGATTGGGTGATATTGTTACATTTTACAGTCTTTTTTTTTTTAAAGTGCCTCTGAAGATCTGAATTCTAAAATCTGAATGGATGTGGAATGTTTATGCGACATTTAATTAAAAATTAATATTTTTAAAATAAATAAAAAATAAGCTTAACTGAAATGAAGTATTTGAGCTTTCTAATTCTGTTTTTATGCTGAAGATACGTCTTGACCAGAGATTTTGTAATTTGTGCACCTCATCTGTGCTCTTTTGTCTAGTACGTGTTCTGTTACAACAACAACATGACAGAAGACAGCAAAGACTGTGTAACGCAAGCGGTGCAGCAATTTTGGTAGCCTGACAGTCGTGTAGTGAGGGCACGGCCTAAGTTGCATTGGATAAAAGCATCTGCCAAATAAATAAATGTAAATGGATGTTACATGAGCCGCAAGGACTGTGCTGAGGCTGATGGGATTAGATGCTCTTGATTGAGTCTTATACCTCGGTCTGAACTCTTTTCAGTTGGTTCAACGAAGAAAATTACACTTGCGTCAAGGTTCATGTGGACAATTACAACGTCTGTGCTCGTTTCAGAACAAAGCCTACAAATAAACTTGACTGACTTCCTTGTAGGGATTTTTGTCCAGTTAATTGCGACTAAACTAGCCTTGCTGGATAAACACGTTTAAATGCTTTTACTTCCGCAAACATACCAAATATGTGGCTAATGTGTTAATCGTACAATACTTAACTTTGTGCTGTCAGCCAAAATAAAGACTTAAAACATCATATCTGTCACTGATCTCATTCTTGTCATTGGAATTGACAAAAACATCCAGCACATTTCAATCATCAGCTGGAAAATGGCAGTGTTGGATGTCCAAATTACACCAATATACAATGATAAAAGGGTATATTGAAGAAAAATACAGTTCTCAGAAGTGCATTCTTCTGCTTATGTGTACACAATGATGTTGTAAATTACTATGACAGGCTTTTGTGCTCTACTTGTACTACAAACGTGCTGCAATTGACCGTAGTCAGGTTATGCCAGGTTCACACTGCGTGATTTTCAAAGCTGTCAGATCGCAACTGGGTAAAATGTAGTTGCTGTGAAAAAAGTTTTGTGCATACTACATGAAGGATCGGTGACACCTATCAGCTATCATTCATTGACCTCAAATATGGCTTTTCATCTGAAAGATGTATGTAGTAGCAACTTTACATGGCCACTCAAACTAATATTAACCTAGAAAAATGTGCGCTAATTAAGTGTCTGTGCAGAGTGTGGAAGCTGAATTTTAGCGCACTCACTGCATGACAGATGGAGGCATCTGTGCGGTCACTTGCTCTTAAAATACTCCGTCATTTTTGGTCATACAGATAAGACTAATACACCTTTTGAATCTGTAAAGACTCTGTGTTTATTTGTGTGCACTCACAATAACAACGAAATGTTGTGCTTTTGTAAAATAATGAAAGCAAAGAAGCTTTTTTGCCTCAGTCTCTGTGAACTTGAGTGTGTGAACTCCTTGCTGTTTTTTAAAAACAGATTTATAATTATAATATCTGCCGGTGCATTGTGGCAAGCTGTTTTGCCTGCGCTTGAGCGCTTATTATGTTATGTAGGTTCATTATTATGATTTATATACTTTATTAATAAACATAAGACTAATAGTCGACTAATGCTTAAAATGAACGACTACTAGTTGACCAGAAAAATCTTTAGTTAAGGGCAGCCCTACCTCCCTATTAATTTTCTTTTGCCGTGTCGTGCTCTCTCATTGGGTGTAGGTCTATTATGGCTCCACCCCCTGCACTTTCCCATGCCTCTGCCATGCTCTCTCATTGGATGTAGGTCTATTATGACCCCTCCCCCTGAACTTTCTCTTGCCCTTGTCGTGCTCTCTCATTTGCTGTAAGTCTATTATAACTCCACCCACTGAACGTCCCCCTGCCCTTGTTGTACTCTCTCATTGGCTGTAAATCTATTATGACTCCTCCCTTTATACGTTCCCTTGCCTTTGTTGTGCTCTCTCATTGGTTGTAGGTCTATTATGACTTCTACCCCTGAACTTTCTCTTGCCCTTGTCATGCTCTCTCATTGGCTGTGAGTCTATTATGGCTCCACCCACTGAACTTTCTGACCCTGCATAGACAGCAATACAACTGAAACATTCAAGGCCCAGAAAGGTAGTAAGAACATCGATAAAATAGTCCATGTGACATCAGTGGTTCAACCTTACTTTTGTGAAGCTACAAGAATACTTTTTATGTGCAAAAAAACCCCAAAATAACATCTTCATTGAACAATTTCTTCTCTTCCGTGTCAGTCTTAATAAAATTAAGGTTGATGCCACTGATGTCACATGGACTATTTTAATGATGTCATTACTACCTTTCTGGGCCTTGGACTTGTCAGTTGTGTTGCTGTCTATGGAGGGTCAGAAAGTTCTCAGATTTCATAAAACATTTGGTGTATTGTTTGTAGATCATTTTGGCAATATTTTCTAAAACTGAGGTGCATAAGCTCATATGAGTGACCCTACAATCAATCAGTTCCAATAGGAAATACAAAACCTGTGGTCAATTGGCATTTTTGACTGGGAACACCAAATGTGTAACAAAGTGGGGGGTGATAATATTAACTAGCATTTTTAAACGCCCTGTACTTCTATCCCTCAGTTTCCTTTTCATTCCTGTCAAAAATTAAATATGATACAACCCTGACTATCGCTTCTTAATCTACAATGCAAAACAGACAGCAATACTAGTGTACTATGATTCCTAAATGAAAGACTTGATTCACTGTTTAGTGAATCAAATACACACAGTGCAACCACTTTAGTCTGACTTCCATAAGATTCTTCAGAAACCTCTTTGTACACTGACAGCCATTCAAAAATGGTGGAGTTTGTGGTATATTCTTCTATACATGTCAAAATGTTACAGGACCTCTTGTCCAATCCTCCACTCTTGACAAAGCAAAAGTGAACTCATCCCAGCCCAGTTGGATTGGGTTTTTTCTTGGGGACGGGGGCCCTCTTTACTTTTTACGGCCTCTGTTGCAGGCCTGTAGAGATATGGTTTCATTCTCCCGGAGTGGGACAGATCCTGCAGGCCCCACTGCTGGCAGCAGCTTTTATTTGATGTGGACGTCTCGTGTTGGGTTTCAGCACCAGCTAAACATATGATCTTCATTACAAGCTGGAGCAGGAACGGATGGTGCTTGCTGACTGGTGATGCTGGACAGATAGAGTTGGAGCGAGGCGTTAATACAGACCATGCTGACATCCGCTGCCAGACTGGGGGTAAAAGTCAGCAGCTAAATCTGACATCAAACGCATGTAGTATCTTCAGCGAAATCTGAGATGCAGTTTTATCTATGCGCTGAATTGTACCGTGAGATATCTGACGGGGTCTTGTACAGATGAGGCACGTGGCGTACAGGTAATTGACATCTCACCATGTATCACCACTGTATGCTGGTGCTGTACAGATTTCACAAAAAAACTCAAAATATCACAGCCATGTGATAAATAAGAACACAAAAGCATTTCCATGAGAAAGTAACTCTATATAACTCTCACTGAATTATTCATGAATCTTTGTCTTCGAGCAGTTCAGACTGCACAGAATATTCAAGATTCAGGTATCGGCAGAGTTATCCAGATTAACCTTGATTTATAAGTGATGCTGTGCAAGAGATTACAGACGCCGCTTATGCAACAAGTGCAACCGAATGACTTGTGCGAACTGACATAAAGTTCACACTTGCACCACATATATATATGGCGGACGTCCAGATCCACTATAATTTTATAAAGAATACGGTTTTCAGGCGAGAATGTACTTGCAAGTTCGTCAAACCTGTCGCAATACATTTTGCCAAAAGTGTTAAATTCATAAAGTCATGGTATCAAATATTGCATACACTGAAAAAAAATGAAAATCTATTTTCAAAATTCTTTTAAAAAAAATACAAGAAATTTACTTTAAGAGACCATGTTGACATCCTGTCTTTCATTTAATTTATTTATTTAATTTTCTTTACTTGGTCTTGCATGTTTATTTTATTTATATGTTTATATTAATAGTTTACGGTAAAATCATATCAGTCTATATAAGTCTATATATAATTTTTACTTTTTGTATTTTCTTTTTTTATTTCTGCTGTTTATATTAAAATAATAAAATTTTGTATCCAATATAAATTCATGTCTTGACGTTCATATGGTTTTCATGTAAAAGGCATATGCATGAGATATATATTTACATATATAGATAAGTAGACAAATATATTTTATTATTTATTTTTAAAAATATCATTTGTGTTATTTCACGTTTATTTTATTTATATGATATGATTATATTAAGAATTCTATTAATAAAGTCACAAAAGTCTAAAATTCATTATTTCATTATTTTTTCTTTTTATTTATTCTTTCTACAGTTTATATTAACATTATTTTATTTTTGACAGCGTGATCAGCTGTAGAAGTTTGATCTCCTAACATTTTTCAATACCCTATAACTGCAAGTAATATCTCTATGAGAGGACAATGAGTAGACACTACAATACCTCTCTCTGAAACTTCATCCACTGGCGTCGCTGTTGGACAGTGTTAATTCATATAAATGAGTTATTCATACACTATTCGATCTCATACTGAGTTTTGTTTTATTTTTGTATCGTCAGTTATTGTATTGTTTGATTTCTTCTTATTTTTAGAGCCAGCACTGCCTCCTGCCTCCTCTGAGAAAACAGCCCAGGTTAAATGAAAGTCATTTGGGTTAAAGATGACAGAATTCACAAATACATGGCGCCTCAAATGTTATTACATGCAAAGGAACATAATAGCCTACAAAAGGTCAACAATTCAGTAAATTACATGAATTCTTAGGTTAACCACATTTAAAATCTCTGTCTTCTTCAGAAGGTTTGTTTTATTGAGCTGATGATAGCGTAACTCTCGATTTCATTGTCTAGGCCTAAGCATCTATTGTTCCCCTCCGTTTATGATCCAAAATATTTAGATCTCACATTTCCATAATATGATGGGACAGGAACATTCACATTTATTGCGTCTTTATCCTAAGTCCATTCTCTCCGTAAAATCAGAACGGCACAGTATTTTATAACGCTCCCTTATCAGCTTCGGGGTTTAGTTATTTACTTTAAAATGGACTAATTTCTTATTCTAGCGGAGGGGGGAACGGCTGCTGACTTGAACAGCTGCTTCATGACCCAAAAAACTGTCAGTCTTTCCCTGGAATAAATTGTGGACTGTTCCATTTTCGACGGAGGGGGACCGACTGTGTGGAGAAAGACATGCGGAGGCGAAACCGGCGTTAATTACGTCAGGATTTGTTTTGTGAAACAACACACGCATGAAACACATCCTTAAATACATATCTGATCGATTAGACTGAGTGTAAGGGTGATGTTTGTACGATTAAAAGTTTATATTTGTGTGTCTGCACCTCGGTGTTTTCTCGCTCCGATTCGGGTAGGCTCATAGTAGAATCAATTCACAGAGAGGGGAGCTTGAAACCGTCCTCTCGTGCCCGCGCGCCGAGTTTGGTGAGCGGCGTGTTGGGTATCTCAGAGCTGAACTCTGGGTGTAAGATGTATGATAAGCTGTCCATCTCCTCACTCCATCTCCAGGAGACATATTCATTTACGTTTAAATATTTCTAACATGAACGTACGTTTGAGAATGCGAGAAACAGGCGGTGCGCGCGCATTCGGTTTGTTGCGGAAATTAAAACATTCTTCGCGTTCTTCAAGTTACATCTTAAAGTTTCTCTTAAAGTCAGTCTGCTAGCAGTATATTTGGCTTTGCCGCACGGGTGTCAGGAGTCTGAATGCAAACATTACGGTTGTCTTTCCTCCTGAGGTACTCGTAGGTCTGATACACTTGGTTAATTTGATTGACAGGCGTCAAGTATTACTCATGCAACTCCTTTGTGACGTCACGCTCGGTTAAACTCATGCATTATGTATATTATGCATATATAAGAAAAAGAAAGAATGGTATTAGATGTGTACTTATTTTTATTTTTAGTTTAGTTAATTGTAATATATATAAATAGTGTAAAATGTTAATTACTTATGTTTTGATTCATAAAAGTGGAGTGACTCTCAAATAGGATGCAAAAATGCAGAGGTATTTTGATACATGACTGTTTGACTTTTTTTTTCTCCATATATTATTTTTGCTGTCTGAGCTGACATACATGATGTAGCGCGAAATGTGAACTGGCAATTCCCGCATACTGATGTTCATGTTGTTGTTGTTGTTGTTGTTTTTTTCCCCTTATTGTGATTAAATCTTATCTATTATTCTCGATTATTGCCCTTTTCACCCATTTACGCAAATATTTACACATTTACGCAAATGTTTTAGTATCATACCTTACGCATATTTGGTGGTCCATAAATGACCACATTCGTAAACCCGCCAAAAAGCACCTACTTATGCATACATGAGATGATTATGGAAAACAGGCGATATCACATTCATACCACTTAGTTTCTCTGACTGTTTTTCTCTCTCACTCTCTTTCATTATTCTGTTCATTTCTACAGGGCCCTGTGTGGCGGCGGGTTTGGCTCTTCAATGCACTGCAGGCTGACTTTACCAGCAGGCTGGGACTGATAAGGAAGTCGTATATGGTCGAAGCGAAGCTCTAGCCCAAAGACAGTCTACACAAGTGGGAATGAAGCTCCACTGCGCCCCCTGTGGCAGCATGTGTGAAGTGCAGGCACAGCTTTGAACTGTGACACAACATGATTGACTTGTTAGTCACACTATACTTATTTTGAGGTATTATGGGTAAGGAACGTCACACTTTCAGGTTAGTGATAAGAAGGAAATGAAAAGTCAAAAAATGATTTCCATATGAACAAACAACTGCACTTCTACAGAAAATTCTCCAATTGTGTTTCACAGACAAAATAACATGAGGGACGGATATGAGGTTGAGCAAATAAGGCTGGTATTTTCATTTTGTCGCTTTAACGCTACCACACTGAGATTACAAACCCCCGTAATCCCTCCCACTGTAAAAATCCTCATCTAGATTTATTCTCATCAGGTGTGGCGAGCCGCTGTTATTCAGAACCCAGCGCAGGTCTTCATCAAGTGCAGTGCACTGTGGGATAGGGCTCGGGCTGTGCGTGGAGGGGGGGACAAACAGAGCAGAACAGGGTTCATGTAGGGTTGTTATTAGCTTTGTGCGTTAGCATTGAGTCAGATGCTTCGGGAACTGACCGTGTGAGTCATACGCAAACAAATCTATCTTTAGTTGGGTTTCTGTAGTCCCCCAGCAAGCCTATTGTGTGGCATCGCAGTCCTGTCAACTATGTTAATGTTTGCACAGCAGCACAATGGTCTCTATCTGATATCCTCATCTGCTACCTATCAGGTTAATACTAAACCGAGGTGACTAGATGGACCAGATAATAAGGAAAGAGCAGAAAAAGGTTGTACGAATAATAAAATTATCCTTATATAAATTTGTCCTTATATATATACACATTAAACATGCATTCATATGGAAAGCAGCTTAGATGTACAAAATATCTTAATTTCTTTACCACTGAAAAAAGAAAGTCTACAAGTTCAGAACAAAGGTCAATAAACAATGTTTCAATGAACTTTTGCTTCACATATAAACACACCATAAAAGAAAAAGATTGTTGACATATAGGAGGATACGGCTTTTAAAATTCCCACCAGCTCATTTGCATGTTCCAAACAAAAATTTCATACTGGATTTATATGATACCTGTCCACTGTATTTTTAAAGAGGATTTTCTTGGAATCAATTTCAATTCCTTGTTGGAATTTAATAATTCTGATAAATTCGGAGGATCAATTTTTCACTGTTTTCAATTATTATTTATTTATTGGAGCAAGATTTGAACAACATGTTCACTTAAACTCGCCGTGTCCACAGGATAAAGGTAGTGGAAAGTAGCCATTTCATAATATGTGTAGTAAGCTTTACTTGTAAATACATTTCTGTAGCGCTGATTGATTTTAAATTGTAATTTTAAGTTGTCAATCACTGTTAACTTGGGAGAGGCAAATTAATAATTACCTTTGAAAATTAAAAAAGTCTTTTTAGGAGAGTCAGAATCGTCAATCTCACACATTCATTGAAAAGAGCTTGCAAAACAAAGTGGATTACATGGCTCTCTGAAATACTTGATTCTGATTGGTCAACCGTAGTATTCTGCAGTCTGAGATTTCCTAATAGAGGGTTTGCACTTATGTCGCGATTTGGTCAGTTACCCGGATGCGCTGCTATTTCGGCGATGCTCAGATGTAAACAACAGCATGGATTGCACAGTTAATGTACTACTGAATACGTTGTTCTGCTAATGTATGCTGTCTAAACCAAGGAAAAAACGTGTGAATAAATCATATAGAGAAGGACTTAGTAGGCAGGAAAGAGCAGTTTTTTGACAAACTAAAGTTAATAAATGGTAAAGATAAGTACGAGCAGTATTAAGATATTAGCCTAATATTTTACCTACCTGATCGGAAATGATAAGAACAAATAAGAATATTGTCAAGATTCTTGTCCTGGAAATCCTGGTTCAGTTTAGCCAACCACAAACGCCTTTTGTTCCTCAGACAGTTTTTGCACGCTACTCTTTGATTTGATAATTAACTTTTGGCAGTCTATAGTTGCCTACTCCAAATGTTTCTCCTGGTCCGACCGATTAGTACAGCCCAAAACATGACAATAATTGATCATTTTCAGCAGAAATAATTAGCAAAATATCCGAGTTTCCTTCGGTTCAGTGGCATTGTTTACGTTCAGTACCGCCAATATGGCTGATTGATGACGTATCGTACAAAAACTCTATATTCGCTATGGTCCATAGCAACGCTGTATATCAAAACCCGCCGCTACTTTCGCGCTTCTCGTGTCACGTCAGCCTCGCGCTCTTGTTTACAAACGGTTCAACTGTGGTAAAAGTTACCTCAGAGTACTTCTGTATCAATATTCTTGTACTATTGTTGTAGGTTTTTTTTTTTTTTTTGCTGAGGAATCTTTAAGACAGTACACAGGTAATTATAATGTTATTTGAATTTCATGTGTTTACTTGGGAGTAGCTGTACAGTCAACGAGATAATGTGAAATCAGCTGATCATGACCGCAGGGTGACACAAAATCCCTCTGCGGTACATTATCCCGTACTTAATATAGGCCTATATGATGCAACTTTTCATACCTGTTGTAATTCATCGATTATATTAGGTAGATCCATAGAGCCAGGTGGGAAATGTTCCATCACAGCCGATGAGGACATGGAGAGGGTGTGTGACAGGGTGTTAAATCTAAAGGAAGCTATTTTTGAAGAACAGTCTGCTGGACATCTCGCCTAAAATGTGCCGCTGACCTTCACACGTTCGCACCTGCTTCACAGCACAGGTGGTTTGTTTTTGGAAGAGACCTGTAAATGGTAAGAGATGCAGTGGCTTTTGCGGCTGTAAAAGTCAAAGAGTTCTGGGAAGCAGAGTTTTAATGTGTCAGAAATGGGTTTTTGACACCCTGTATGTAATGCCGGGGTTAAATTGAGGGTATATAACCAGTGATTCATTTAAATTACATCTGTGTGCATGTAATAAAATAACCCCCGGGCGTCTACTGTAGTCTCTGTGTGAAAGTGCGCTATCTAGTGGGCATAGTGTGAATGTACACTTTTGCACTTACATAATGTATATGCTCCACACCATGAAGCATTGTAGGTTCCACTATAGACGAACAAAAATAACATTTAAAAAATTATTAGTAAATAATAAGAAACTAAATGATATGTGACCCTGGTCCACAAAACCAGTCATAAGGGTCGATTTTTTCAATTACGTCATCTGAAAGCTGAATAAATAAGCTTTCAATTGATTTATGGTTTGTAAGAATAGAACACTATTTGGCTGAGATACAACTATTTGAACATCTGGAATCTGAGAGTGCAAAAAAATCAAAATATTGATTAAATCACCTTTAAAGTTGTCCAAATGAAGTTCTTAGCAATGCATATTACTAATCAAAAATTAAGTTTCGGTACATTTATGGTAGAAAATTAAAAAAAATATCTTAATGGAACATGACCTTTACTTAATATCCTAATGATTTTTGGCATAACAGAAAATTACAATGTATTGTTGGCTATTGCTACAAATTTACCCGTGGTACTTATGACTGGTTTTGTGTCCAGGGTCACAATAATAATAAAAAAAATGCATATATAATAAAATAAATGATATATATAAAAAACATGTAAAGCCAGTTGTAATCCACAGTCATTCATTTAGCAGTAACCTAAAGCTCTCTACTGCCCCCGTGTGGTTGCTGAGTTATTACAATTAAAGTGAAACTACACTGTAAAAGTGTACAAATGATTTGAATGACAGTATGTGATTGCAGTAGATGAGGAAAGTCAATTTCACACTATGTTTCCACAATAAACATAATAATTATTGATGTATAGAGTCATATACATGTTTTGGTTTGAATTGTTTTAATTTTGTAACAATTCACTTGAATAGGAACTGGAGCCACACCATCTTAATTACAACATGAAAACACTTTATTTGTCTGATATTATGGAGCATCTTATGGGAAATTGTTCAAAAGAGAAAAAACAAAATATATTACCGACTCGTATTTCATACAGTAATGATGAACCAGTAGATATTAAATGGCTTATTAAGGTGTCCCACCTCTTGACTTCTTAGTAATCTATGGTCATAATTACAATGCCTACTGAACATTAAGCAAAAACACAAAGATCACGAGCGTACAGCAGTTTGTTTCCAAAATAGATGGGACGATATATTCAACGTCTTGTAGCGTACTAGCATGCACTGTGGCTGGGCTTAAATGGGGGAAAAATAGCAGCACAAGACAAATAGTGCCATGAAAGCCTGTCAACTCTACAGTCTAAATACAAAAGATATTCGTCAAAGCCTGGTGCTAGGCGTTCAAAACCCGCCCCAACTCCACCCCATGGCTTTCTCGGGCAGAGATGGAGAATATAAGGGGAAAGGCGTTGGAATAATACAACAATTCGCATTCGGTCTGAACAGCAAGCGTTTTTTCCTCTCTACGTTGGGAATAAATTTACAATGCGTTGTAAAATCTAAATGAGCTAAATGAGAGATGAAAGACTACAGGCATATGCTTTAAGCTTCGAATAAATACATAAATAAATAAATAAATACATCATGCTTCCTTGACATGAATGTGAGTAGTTTAGTCAGGCTTGTTATGGATGCATAATTACGCATATGAAAATCGCCCTCAGTGCCTGTTATAAAGACTGTTTTTTAACTTAACTATACAATTGAACGAAATCCTAATTTAACTCTTCAAACTACCGGCATTCACAATCTGTAAAGTAATTAAGAGTCCTTGTCAGTTTGATTACATATCAGTTCAAAGGACGCATTCATGTTTTGTAAACGTCGTTAAGAAAGCAGATCTTTCGCTAATTGGCTGCGTTTGATTTTTCCGTTGCTGTTTCACATCAAAGCGAGAATCCACGAGTGCGACATATTACCTTCAAAGCTTATCTTCCAGTTCAAATGCGTCGCTAATTAATAAAGAGGAGGGGCGCTTTGAAAGTATTCATCGTTAAACTAAACGTTCGTAAACGCCTTCTGCTCTTCTTTTGAGGTTGTGGCGCAATCTTCCATCTGAGCCCCTGTGTTTATACAGTGTGTTTTTGTTTAAGAATTCGATAAGAACGTATCACAACGGCGATAAGAAACTTGTTGCGAAGTTGTTACTAGTGTATACATTATAGTCAAAAATGCGTTAGTACGTTATGTGAACAAGCACCTAAACTACAATTCCATGAGGTTTTGTGAATTCAGTGAGGAGACTAGTATTCAGACAGGACGTACGTCGTAACCGATATAATAAATGTCGTCATGCATGTTTTTTGTTTTTTTTATTTAGAAAAACAACGTAACTTCCCCTTACATTGCGAGAAATAGCTCTGGAGATGAGTTGAACCCTAGTCGCCAAAAGTATTGACCTCTTCGGTGCTTTTAGAGAGATGTTTTGCTCAGGTCGACCTTGACCGGAAGCGGCCCCGCCTCCTTGCTCTCCTCCGATTGGCCGATTGTCATCGCTATCACTGGCGTCAAGTGGTAAGGGTTGACCTTTTGAGCATCATCCATGTACTCTTTATCTCCGTTGATGCTAAGCTGTAGATACAACACTGATTATCAACATTTAACTTGTTGCTGTGCCAAATTATGTATTCAAGCTATATTTCCAACTAGCCACGCTTTTGAAGACGTTCATATCCACCTTATTCTTCAACGCAGAAGTAAGCCTATGAATGAGACTTCCGGTTCATTAGCCGCTATAAGGAAATAATGAAAAGAATAACAACGTGCAGTAAATGCTAAATCTGTCTGCACTGCAAACCAGTGTGTTTGTAATTAAGATAACACATAATATAGTAAGACACACCAATTTGCAATATCAAGCAGCAAAACAAGCTGTTTTGTACAGCTAAAAATAGCTGGATGCAATGAAACCGGAAGCCAGACCCATAAAATGTACGAATGGCAAATACAAAGTAAAGGAAAAACAAAATAAGGTGGATATAAGTTGGATAACTGTTGGCTGCTT